>JAHHFK020003882.1:0-45435 GCA_024533555.2 Aedes koreicus | reverse complement strand
CAACTTATTTTCGATAAACTTCTTATAATGAGGTATTTTGTTAGCAGAAGACTCTGCCGTTCATCGAAAATCGTTCCGATAGAACAAATCAGTAAGTCTAGGAAAACGCGGTTTAAATTTGCATTGTACCATTGCTTCCTATGTAGCCAGAAAACCAGTAATGTTATCTTCCCAGACTAATTCAGTACAAACTCTATGGGTGTATCTAGCAAAGCTTGGTCATACTAGTATTTGGCCACTTTTACTTACTGCGGCGCCTCTAGTAACCGTAACGAGAATCCAAAGACAGCGCAGTAATTGGTTTGTTGAATTAATGTTGAGAGGTTCATCAGTATTGACTCTCACGGCCAAAAGATATCAAAGATGCGAACGCAAGAGACGGAAACAATTTTTTTTATCAAGGAAAGTCAAGAGGAATGGTCGTAGAGCATCTTAAATTCCCAAATCACGTGCTGAAACACTATCGCTGGATCGCACAAAACATAACAACCGTAGAAGTGGAACGTACGACCAGAAACTACGAGTGAAAGTCCGTAGGCAGTTCGGAACAATCCTGGGATCTTCTTGCATGATTTGGCGAAAAGGTTCTCTTCGCAGTACAGTACAGTTCGACATATCTGTCGGCGTGGAGGTTCCCAGTCGTAGCATACCAGCAAGCACCCCAACAGGACCCTTAAATAGAAACTGGTTGCCAAACGCCGTGCAAGAATGCTATACGAGCAAGTGACAAAATATAACGAGTGCATTTTGATGGACGATGAAACATAGGTTAAAATTGACTTTTGACAATTCCAGGGACACAATTTTTCTATGCAGACAAGTTTGCTCGAAACATGATGATATGGCAAGGCATCTGATTTTGGAAAGAAATGAATGAGCTGGTATACATGGAGAAGTGTCTTCAGAAGCGAATTTTGCCTTTCATTCAATCGCATGACGGTCCGGTGAAGTTCTAGCCGGACTTCGCCAGCTTCCATTACATCGGTATGTCATGGAATGGTCTATGACATTAACGTTATTGAAAAAACTCTCAACCCACCAAATTGTCACAATTTTCGTCCAAAATATTGAGCAATTATCAATAACAAACTGAATAAATGAGGCAAAACAATCGAGAAACCATTTTATTTGCAGAAGTGGTAGTTAAAGATGGCAGATCAAGTCTATACTGTACAAAAAAAATGATGGCGAAAGCGAAAGTCCGATAATTCATCCGAAATGCTGATCAATAATGTTTCAGGCTTTTTCCTTTGAATTTCAATAAATTCCCGGCAGAATGAAAGCTTAGCCACATTTAGTACATTTTTGGCAAAGAATTTTCTCACTGCGTGCGGCCAAATACTAGGTGGATCAAGCTTTATTATGTGCTTTATTATAACGATAAGATACTATTTCGGCTCAGGTTTGGCTAAGATGTAACTGGGACCGACTTGAGATGAGCGGCTGAACATTTGGCAGACTCCATGAATCGTGGGGGCTGGTGAAAAATCAACTTGGTGAACTTCCCTTCAAAATGCGCTCTTCGCTCGACATATATATTTTACATAAAATTTCTTATGAGGATTTCTTTAGGAGGTTCGGTCCGAAGCTAAATGAATCACCCCCAAAACAAAGCTGTCAAAAAAAAAACCCTAAAATATTCTGCCAAAATAACACCGCGAATCAAAACAAAAACAAAGATTCTAGGCAGAAACATTTGAGGGTGTGCACTGTGTGACTGTCTAATGGTGATCTTGTACTCAAAGTAGTGAGCACGAGATTACCAATAGAAAGTTTCAGCAAGAATTAGTAGATCAAATTTAAAAAATACCAATAGGGTTGAAAGAGCCGCGTTTTTCTCGTGTGCTTTGATCCACCAATATTAAGCATAAAAAACATAGGTTTGGATGAATTGGATACGCTCCTGCTGAAAGAATAAATTACAAATAATTTTCAATGTTATTTTCATTCATTAAATATGTTTTCGGTGTTTTACGGAAACTATTATTAAAATTAATCATTTTGTTATGAAGACCTCATCAATAACGCCTTTTATTTCAAAACAGTATCAAACCTATTGAGCGTTGATACCAATATTGTAATAGGATAAAACAACAAACCTCAGCATGCTGCGATGAGAACTGATGCCTGTCAAATGCTCAATTTTCATTTCACTGCTACCTTGGTAAGTAACAATTGACGTTTCGTTATTTTTGCGATTTGCTCGTCATGCTGAAACCTGAAATGGCAACAAACACAGAAAAACTCGATCATTGCTGCTGCTTGGCGATGATGCCATCATGTTGCCTTTGAAAGACTTTTTCCTTCATCTCACACAGCTCTCACCGAGTTAACGTATTTAACATTCATGAGATGCGAACACGAAAGCTCATATAAATGGTAATGATACGGGTGGGAGAAGAAAAAGGCACGATGAAGGTGAGTTACGGGGAAAACAACGGCGAAGGGGGAGAAAATCTTATTAAAAAGTTTATATTATTCATCTGTTTTTATTACGCAGAAAAGAGGACTGAGCTGGTTCTCCTCTGGGTAAGCTTGTGTGTATACGTATGTATTTGGTCTTTTCTCTTTATATGCACGTCGCTTTTCCTTTTTTATAACAGGTGGAAAAACTTTGCATCCATTGAAAGCATTGTGGACGAACATTATACTCAACTTGTAATACATATTAATTTTAGACACTACGATCATTATACTTGCTATCATACTTTTTTGTGGGGATCGTAGTACAATATTGTATGAACGCAATATTTAACTAAGGATGGTTTTTATTGTACATATTTTTGTTTTTTTTTTTCATGATATAATATAATGATATTCATGATGATCGATTCTCTATGATTTATAGAAACTTTAAAGTCCATTTTTATTGAATTTTCTTTTAATGGCTCCGGTTCAAATTAGACGGAAATGCATACCTGCAGAAAAAACTGGCCAAGGCGGACCAAACAACAGATAGTGGAAAAGGGACTAATGTATAATAAATGAAAAGGATAGAGTAGTTTTATAGGTTCATTTTTTAAATCTCATGCTATCGATTCAATGGAGTAGGGAAACAGGAAATGGAAAGTAATTTGCCGACATCCGCATCATGACGACCGTTTGCTGACCAATAGCGCTTCAACACCACTCGGGTTCCATCCGAAGTCATTCCTCCGTGACGTCTTCAAAGCTGGGTCGGACAGATTCCACACACCTTTGGTTGGAGCGCTCTCTTCGACGGCGGCTCGATCCCGAATCCTGGTTCCGTCGCTCTTTTCGACGGCGGCTCAACCCTGAATCCACACACACAAATTCTTCTGATGTCTCGATGGGGTGGCACATCCCGAATTCTGGTACACGCCTTCTTACGGAACTGGCACAGCAGCAAAACTGCCACTGGTATCGAAGAAGGACTTCACTCACGAAGACACTGTCACTTCACTGAGAAAACGGCAAAAAAAAGACTTATTAGCCCCCAATGATTACTGTTCTTGGGGATAGTATTTTACCTATTAGAGACCGCTTGCTCAGTGACAAGCAGTTTTTATCATCCTCACCATCGCTTGTCTCCTCTTTGCTGCGATCGTTGACAGCAGTGTTGCCACATTTTCTTCATGGTCAGTATGTAATTTTACACCCAAAAATCTTTTTTATTTGTATCCGGCTGTTGAAAATCTTTAAAAAAAATCTGTATCGTATATTTAACTACTGCTTGGTACCCGTTCACCATCGCATTTGAACCAAGTAGGGTACCGGGATGTAATGTTAGCCTAGCTCCTTTATTCGGCCTATGTACCAAATACGTCATAAATTCGGCGATAATGAAAAAAATCATGTTTCTAACCGATAACCAAGATAACCGATTTATTTCGAAGCAATTGAGACATTACACTAGGTTCCAAAATAAATCAAAAGTGATGAACTTTATAATTCGACTTATGTTTTTAATGTGAAATTTTATGTAAAATTCAAAAATGCCGTCAAAAAATATTAAAAAAGAACAGTTTTCGAGATATGAATAAAAGTTAATTTTTTAATAAATGAACAAAAACACATTTACTTAAAATCCAATGCGTGGTATCCAATTTCAAATATTTTGTCATCAAATGAAGCAAAATCAAATTTAACACCGATCTTCTGAACATTGCAATGTCCTAGAAGTAATGGTTTCGACGGTATTTATAAGTATGTATAATTTTTTGCGATTTTTTTTTGGAGATTTGTAATAAAAAATTGTGCTAAACATATGATTAATACCAAAATAACGTCAACAAAAAATTGTATTGCATGTGAAGCTCAAAGCCAAAGAAAAAACGAAGAAAATTAGGGCTCAATGGTGAAAATTGGTTGAAAAATGAGGAAGTTATGCTGGTTTTTGGATAAAGGGCAGAAATGCGAGGAAAAACATAAATTCGAAAGAAATACGCCCATATCTCTCTCTCTCTCTCTAACAGCTCCCCCCCCCCCCCCCCCCCCCACACACACACAGTGGTGTGAATGTTGTTCGCCTCCCCACGGTGCACCTTGGAAACGTTAGGCTCCTCTTAACGGCTAAACGGCCTACGGAGGGAGCGTCCATACGACGCATTGGGGTGGGTGCCAGTAAAACCCCAATTATGGCAACTGGCTGCGAAAAGATTTTTGAGTGGTACCGTTGCATTCGGGCTGCGCACATTGGCACAATTCTAAAAAAGACGGTCGAAAACATTTTCACCCTTGTGTCATCATTTTATCGACTAGGTGTCTTGAGAAGAATTGCTCAAAATGTTATTCCGCATCGTTTGAAAAACCATGCCTAACCTTTCATAAGGGCTTAACTACACTTTCAACTTCTAACCTTTTCCAGCTGCGAGATAACGGGTTATTGTCCTCGACAAAGTTGTAGAGCAAGTAATTTCAAGAAAAGTTGCTCAAAACATTAAGTTTCTAGAGCCTAACGTTAAAGAGATATAATTGGTTTTCTTTCAGCACTACTTTAAAACCGGTTTTTTAAGATAATTAGTACTTTTTTTTCAAATTTGACGATTTCAATATGTTCTAAGAAATTGTAGGAATTATTAAAATACACATTTTTGCAGAACACACCAATGCTCTCAGGTGACCACATTTTGATATATGGGGATTCAAGTGTCTGTATGACGTCATAATCAACCGTCTTAAAAAGGGTGGGCGGCTCCTGGCGTGGTCTAAAACAGATTGTATTTGAAAGATTATCTTATGAACTAGTATTCCTGAAATTTTCAGCGTTGAGTACTGAAGGTTACCTAGTAAAACCTCAGTTTGAAATAGTACAAGTTATAAGCCAGTTTATATGTCACATGTGACGTAATGTTCAACAAACTAGAAAAATATATATGCGGGTCCTGGCGGCGTCTCAAATTGATTATACGCAACGCTGAAAATTCTGGCCCAGAAGGTAGGCAAGAGAAAGATCTGATAATTAAAATTTTAGTTCGTGCTATAAATCTTAGGTCCCCATTGTCTATGAAATCTAAGGAAGTTTGGTGGATTAGAGAGGTCTTACTGACGATGTTATAGTGCACTGTATAATGTATGTAAGAATTTGCCCTGAATAAGTACACAAATTTAATGAATTTATCTTTTAGTTTGAAGCATATAATAAACCTGCTGTCAAGAACAGTGCGAGTTTTGTTCACTATTAACAAAACTTCAAAATTATACATCTACGATGGCCTCTATCAAATCCACTCAACGCAACTTGTCCAATGAGGTCAATGACACAACAGAAGTCTGCATTTGTGCTGCATGTGAGAAGTCCGACGGACCCGATGATTTCGTTGCCTGCGACAAATGTGACAGGTGGTGGCACTTCTCTTGTGCAGGAGTCGATGCAACTGTTGCAAACAAAGACTGGATGTGTCCACGCTGTTTACCGTTACGTATCCCAGCTTCGATACGATCGACCACGTCGAGTCGAAGGGCAGCTTTGCAACGCAAATGCCTATCTGAACAGCAGGAGCTGGAAGAGAGATAGCTGGAGTTAGAGAAGAAGAAGTTAGCGCTGCAGAAGAAGCATTCTCAGGAGCAGTTTGAACTGGAAGAGTTGCTTGCGGAAGAAGCTGACAACCGCAGTGTAAGGAGTCGTGTGATGGTGATAGAATCACAAGAACGCGAAAGACAAGTTCAAGATTGGGTTGACAAGCATAATTCCGCGAAGCAGAAATCCTGCGAAAAATCTCTCGAAACCACGAAGCTTCCTACTACTCTACAGGACGGTAACGGAAATCCATCTAAAAAAGATGGAACTAAAGAGCAGGGCTTGCTTGACGAAGCTACCAATGTAGGAACATTGCCAGTTGATAACTCGACTCAGCAGTTCCTGAAGAATTCTATGCTGGAACAAGGTCAACCAAGCCAACCGGTTACGATCGAAGCGCTACTTCTCATGGAGGCTGAACTGCGAAAAATGCGGTTGCAGATGGAACAGAATCAGCCCAGTTTAAGTAAAAATCCACATGTTACAGTCCCTACAGAATCGCGTCCACGTTCCGATGTATTGAAAGGAGCAATACCTAAAACGATTCCCACAGAATGTTACCATGTTGTAAATCCACCTCCTCGAAATTGTGATGAAGAGAATCCAGAAGAACCGAGCATCCCACGAGTTGATTCCAATCATCCTAGTCACAGTACAAGTGTACCTGGCTGTCTTTCTTCGCCTAAGGGTCAAATAAGAAAGAAATGTAATCCATTAAACCCCCGCATAAACCAGCCAGATCCCCGCTTCCTGCAGGATGAGCAGCCACGCTACGAATCCACGTGGTCAAACGATAACGGAGTTGGAGGCAACCCTCCCATAAATCAACACCCATTTGCACCTCTAAGGAATCCGGAAGAGCCTAATATTAGGAGACCTTCACCAGAACAACTGGCTGCCCGGCAAGTAATGCCACGTGACTTGCCAGACTTCTCAGGTGATCCTGAAGAGTGGCCGATTTTTTATAGTAGCTTTCATCACTCTTCTGTTGCTTGCGGCTTCAATAACGGGGAGAACCTCGCACGTTTGCAACGATGCCTAAAGGGCAACGCACTCAAGTCAGTGCGAAATAATCATCAATAAGCTGATTCGGAATGTCCATGAGACACCAGCTCCAAAACCGGAAAAATTAGAAACTTTAATCGATTTTGGAATGTCGGTAAGGAATTTGACGCAACACCTTGTTGCAGCGGGACAAGAAGCTCACCTTTGAAACCCGGCTCTTCTTCAAGAGTTAGTTGAAAATTTTCCGGCAAACATAAAACTGCAGTGGGCGCAACATGTAATGTTCCAGCCCGAAGTCAGTTTGCGAACCTTTAGCAACTTCATGGCAGTCGTTGTTGATTCGGTTAGCAAGGTGGTCATGTATACAGGAAGTCAATCTACCAAGAACGACAAAGCTCAAGGAAAGGAAAAATGATTCATCCACGCTCACTCCGAGAATCAAGTTGCAGTCATGCCGACGAAGGAAAGGGTTGAGAACGTGAAAACTTGCTTGTTCTGCGGAAAAGGAGGACACCGACTGAAAGACTGTACGAAGTTCCAGCAGTTATCGGTAGAAGATCGATGGAAAAATGTGCAAGCGCTGAAGGTTTGCAGATGCTGTCTTAACCCACATGGACGTCGAACGTGTAGAATTTCGAATCGGTGTGGGATCGACGGATGCCAATTCCGACATCATCAGTTACTGCATGGAAAACTAGAAGTTGCACCGAAGAAACCCGTTGGCACGTCAGCTGAGCATCATGTTCATTATCATTGCGGACAGTCCATACTTTTTCGAATCATTCTCGTTACCTTACACGGAAAGTCAAAATCTGTCACCGTATTCGCCTTCTTGGATGAAGGGTTATCTGCAACGCTCATCGAACACAGTTTGGTTGAAGAACTTGGAGTAAAAGGACCAACAGTTCCACTGTGCCTCAAGTGGACGAGTAACATGACGAGAAACGAGGAGGAATCACAAGTCGTGACGCTCGAAGTTTCCGCTGTGGATCGGACGAAACGGTATCAGTTGGTAAACGTACGTACGGTAGGAGATTTGAATTTACCATCACAAACCCTACGCTTCATGGACCTTCAAGAGAACCACCCACACCTCAAGGGTTTACCGATTCGAAGTTACGAAAAGGTCACACCAAGGCTTCTGGTCGGCCTTCGAAACCTACAGTTAGCGGTTCCGCAAAAATAAAGGAAGGCAGCAGTGAAGTCGTAGCTGCCAGGACTCGCCTAGGGTGGTGCGTGTATGGATCCAGTTGAAAGATCAGATGAGTATAGCTATCATGCGTGCGATTGTGAAGCAGAAGAAAGATTGGACCTTATGATGAAGGATTACTTCAACTCCGAAGATTCTGGAGTAAAGCATTTGGACGGAATAGTGTCCGAAGAGGAGAAAAGAGCACGCAAGATTATGGAACAGACAACGACTAGAGTAGGTGACCGCTTCGAGACGGGACTTCTGTGGAGAACCGACTACGTGGAGTTACCCGACAGTTACCCAATGGCCCTCCGACGATTGGAGTGTTTTGAGAAGCGTATGGAAAGGGATCCGCTTCTGAAGGAAAATATTCACCGTCAGGTTAAGGAATACCAGCAAAAAGGGTATGCGCGTAGAGCAACAGAAGACGAATTGTGCAAAGCTGATCCTAGACGAATCTGGTACCTTCCGTTGGGCGCTGTCTGCAACCCGAAGAAGCCAGGTAAAATTAGATTAATTTGGGATGCGGCAGCAAAAGTAGATGGAATGTCTTTAAATTCCCTTTTACTCTCTGGGCCGGATCTTCTTATACGTCTACCATCGGTCCAATTTCGTTTCCGACAATTCCCAGTAGCTGTCAGTGGAGATCTCAAAGAAATGTTTCACCAGATAAATGTTATCAAACGCGATCAATTTTCACAATGCTTCCTTTTCCGCGATAGACCGGATAACAATCCAAGCGTTTTCTTGATGAAGGTTCTGACATTTGGAGCCACCAGTTCCCCCTCATCAGCACAGTTCGTCAAGAACCGAAATGCGCAGGAATTTTCCAAGCAGTTCCCAAGAGCAGCGGAAGCAATTTGCAAGTGCCATTATGTTGACGATTATCTTGACAGTTTTGAGACGGTCGAAGAAGCCATGTCGGTAGCTGCTGATGTCAAATGGATACACTCGAAGGTCGTCAAATCAACAGATTGTACTACAGCATCTTGGTGAATCAGTGAAGCAAGACATCATAGATTTGTCGTTGAAGGCTGATTCTGAACGCGTTCTGGGAATGTTGTGGCACACGGAAGCAGATGTTCTGCGCTTTTCAACGTCGTTCAGGGAAGAAATCGTTGTACTGGTCAAAACTGGTACAATTCCAACAAAGCGCCAAGTTTTGAAGTGTGTCATGAGTCTCTTTGACCCACTTGGTCTGCTTGCCTGCGTCCTTGTTCACGGGAAAGTTATGATGCAAGATATTTGGCGAAGCGGAATCAAATGGGACGAAAAAATCAACGATAAAATCTACGAAACGTGGAAACGATGGTTGGGATTGTTGGACCGCGTCAATGAAGTTCGACTACCAAGGTGCTATTTTCAAAAGGCAAGTTCCTTTTTATATAACTCGTTGGAGGCACACGTATTTGTCGATGCGAGTGAGACAGCGTATTCTGCAGTTGTGTATTTCCGGGTAGTGAACTCGGACGGTAAGGTGAAATGTGCTTTGGTGTCAGCGAAAACGAAGGTCGCTCCATTGAAGTACGTTTCCATTCCTCGATTGGAGCTAATGGCAGCAGTCATTGGGACTCGGTTACTCTCGTTTGTGCGGGAAAGTCACACGGTTCAGTTCAAGCGTTGCATTTATTGGTCAGACTCCGAAGTAACGTTGGCGTGGATCCGATCTGAGCATCGGAGGTACCGACCTTTCGTAGCCTGTCGCGTTGGAGAAATTCTCTCAGCAACCAACGTGAAGGATTGGAGGTATGTTCCGAGTAAGCTGAATGTTGCTGATGATGCCACTAAGTGGACCGAAGGGCCTTGTCTAACACAATCTGGTCGCTGGTTCAGTGGTCCACCTTTTCTACTACTACCCGAGCATAAATGGCCTACGCAAAAAACGCAAATCGAGAGTACGGATGAAGAGCTACGAGCGTGTTTTCTACACCAGGACATACATACGTTGCGAAATCCATTTTGTTTTGAACGCTTCTCAAAGTGGAACCGACTTCTAAGGACGACCGCTTATGTAGTTCGTTTCGTAAATTGCTTGAAGTGGAAAAAATCCGACGCTAACAAACTTGGCGCAAGAAGAGCTGCAAACTGCAGAGGTTTTACTCTGGAAACTCGTACAATCGGAGGTTTATCCGGATGAGGTAATAATGCTAACGAAAAATAAAACGTCACCAGCAGATAAACGAATGAAGTTGAAAAGGTTAGGCTCACTGTTCAGGTTGTCACCAATGATTGATGCACAAGGAGTCCTACGAGTCGATGGTCGGATAACCGCTGCGAAAACAGTTTCTGAAGACGTAAAGTTTCCCGTGATCTTACCCAAAAATCACCATGTTACCAATCTCATCGTAGCCAACTACCATGAAAAATTTCTGCATGGTAATTCCGAAACAGTGGTGAACGAAGTACGTCAACGATTCTACGTTTGCCAACTACGAACGGTCGCTCGAAAGGTAGCTGAGCGATGTCAATGGTGCAAGATAATGAATGCTAAACCAACGGTGCCAAGAATGGGTCTTCTCCCGACTGCACGTCTGTCTCCGAATGTTCGTCCGTTTTCTTATATTGGTGTCGATTATTTCGGCCCTATCCTGGTGAAGGTTGGTCGATCAGCAGTTAAACGATGGATTTGCTTGATAACGTGCAGTGCACGTAGAAGTCGCTTACGATTTGTCAACGAAGTCGTGTATAGCATGTATACGTCGGTTTGTCTGCCGAAGAGGAGCTCCACTCGAAATATACTCAGACAATGGACGAAATTTTTCTGGAGCAGATCGAGAGCTACGAGATCAAATCCAGCGAATCGAACAGGATACAGCGACAACATTTACCAACGCGGCAACAAAGTGGTTGTTCATACCGCCTTCCGCACCACATATGGGAGGATCATGGGAGCGTATGGTACGGTCCATCAAGAACGCAATGGCTAGCCTACCACAGCATCCAAAACTCGACGATGATGGACTACAAACGTTAGTGATCGAGGCTGAAGCGATCGTAAACTCGCGACCGCTCACTTGTCTACCGTTGGATTTTGAGGAGCAAGAGGCGCTCATCCCAAACCACTTTATTATGGGAAGCTCAACTGGAGTCAAGCAACCGGCGGTGAAAACAGCAGAAACCGAAACTATCCGTACATCTTGGGATTTGATTCAGCAGCGCATTGATCATTTCTGGTGGCGGTGGGTTAAACTACGTTTAACTACCAAATGGCTAAGTGAGACAAAACCGGTTCAATGTGGAGATCTTTATGTGGAGATCGTTATTGACGAAAGCAGAAGGAACGGATGGATACGCGGGCGGGTCCTGGAAGTAACAATTGGCAGAGACGGCAGAGTTAGGCAAGCTTTGGTGCATACACCTACTGGACTGTTTCGACGACTGGTTTCTAAATTGGCTGTGCTGGACGTAGCTGAACGGAGTAAGGTTGAAGGTACCACTCATCCTCACGGGGAGGGGAATGTTGCCACGACCGCAGAACCAGCAACCCGGCTCGAAGCGCCTCTACCATAAACGCTTGAGCGAAAAAAAGGTTCACTCAAACAACACTAGGTGCGCGTCGAGTTGACAGATGAGAACAATACGTGTTCTAATGAATAGAGTAGCCAAATGATAGACTAAAAAGAACTGACATAGAGCTATTTACGAGTTTCGTTTTTTTTATTTTTTTTTTCACCCTGATTTATATAAAAAAAAGTTTTTTAAATATTGTTAATAACTTCGGCATCCTCACAAATCCTTACAACACAATAGTAGAAATTGGGGTGTAGTAGAGGTGTTATTCTAAATTTTATATTGCACTCTATATAATATTTTAAAGAAAATATTAAACATCCTCTCACAACCACAGCGAGTGTTTTTTACTATTAAAACAACCAAAACAACGTCTTTTCCGTTGAAAATTTAAAATTTAAATAAGCTTATTTGAATTTCCAAAATCTTCTTTTCGGTTCAAACAAAACAATAAGTTAAAGTTTTTTCTCCAAGCCAGCTACACGGTTGTTTTCGAAAATCCATAAATGGGTTAAAAAATATCAATTTTCAAAGAGCATTCCTATCTGTCATAAAATGGGGGAATTTTTCAATCATGCAATGGGCAAAAAATACCCTTTAGAGGAAATCTCATACAATAAAAAAATGGTTATACACGGTGTTCAATAAGTTCGGATACACTTTCAAAATTTGTTAAAAAAATGAAAACATGTTTTTTTATTTTTTGGATTTATGTTATTGAAAGCTATGTTTACAAGGAACGTTTACAACATTTCTCTTGGAAAGACCCCCCTTTGTACTCCTTAACGAGCTTCAAACGTTTCTCGAACGCGTCGCAGGCGGCACGCACGGACTGCATGGGCATTTCGTCCCAGATTTTGAGAATTACCGTCTTGAAATGATCCAAAGTGCTGACCTTGTATTCGTTCAGCTTCGCCATCATATAGGACCAAACAAAAAAGTCGAGAGGATTCAAGTCCGGGGAGCTGGGAGGCCACAAAGTTTTGTCCAGAAAGTCGGTTAAATTGTCCCGACACCAGGCTTGAACCACATTTGCCGTATGGGCTGGTGCACCGTCCTGCTGGAACACGTAGTGCTCATCGCCGTAGAGGCTTCGGAGACTGGGGGCAACAACCTTTTCCAAAACCTCAGTTTTGTAGTACGCCGCGTTGATTTTGACGTTTTTTTCAATAAACACCAAGGGTAGCTTACCACGTTTGCATACTGCCCCCCAAACCATCACCGACGCGGCACTTTGGAACCGAGGGATGTTTATATTGGATTCAGGAATGCTGTCCCTCGATGGCGCCCACACCCGGTCATTTTGCACATTGTGCGGCTGCTGCAGCACGAACAGTTTCTCGTCCGAAAAAACAAACTCCTGACCAGCGTGCCGAGAGAGGATCCTCTTAGCTCGATCCAACCGCTTTTTGCTGGTAGCCTCCGAAACGCCATGGACCTTACGTTTTTTGTAAGGCCTGAAACCAAGGTCCTTGGTGAGTATGGTGTGAGCGGTTCCAATGGAAACGTTGAGATCTGCAGCCGTTTTCCGGATTGAGCGGTTCTTTTTGCGCCGAATTCGCTCCCTCACGATCTTGATGACCCGTGGCGTCCTCGCTGAACGCGGCCGACCGGATCTCGCACGGTCATTGGTCGAGGACGTCTCCCGGTATCGCCTGATGGTCGTGTAGACAAAGTTCCGCTTGACCCCATGCGATTTCAGCAGCCGGAATATATCGCCGGGTCGCTCACCGTTCAAAAAACGCTTAATTACGAAGTCCCGATACTCTTTCATCGCGCGTAACAAACAAACAACAACTAACAGAATGTCAACACCGCGCACATTCGGTAGCGTATGAATGAAGCTAAAGCTGACACCAATACCAATGCAGAATATGTACATGGCGCATACCTACGCAATGATGAAAACTTGTATTCGAACTTATTGAACACCGTGTATATTTACACATTAATGGGTGACAAAAAGAGTTCAAAAGCCAAGCGTATCCGGTACATCGTTGGTGGAAAGCGCAGCTTGTTTTAGTTTTTTTTAATTTTATAAAAACTAAAATAATATTTGAAACTATACTCTTGGAACTCTTGGAAAAACGCAAGTAAGACAAATGATATTTTTTTGTATACAAGTAATCTAATGCTTCAAAATTATGCTTGTGATTGTAATTGTTTTGTGTGCACGGAACATGGAGGAACTTAGAATTAAGTTGGACGCAGAGTCATACGAAAAAATGAAGGGTAAGGGTGAAATTCTGGATTGTGGAAAATCGTCGCTCCAGGTAATTGATGTGTGTGTTTTTTTTAAAGAGTTTTTGTGTTTTCGGAGTCCCGGTTCTTTTGACAGATTAAATGATTATTGGTATTTTTGAAGTAGTTGCCTACAAGATTAAAAGCAGTTTCAGTACACAAGGTGTTAATCACCTTGTTTTGAAATTTTCAAAACCCCTTTCAGCTGAAATTTGTTATGCCGAGTCTGACTAAAATATATGCGAAATATTGAGGGAGCTTGTTTACGTTGACTTAGAATATTTCCGGTAAGATCGATTTGAAATTATGTGCTCTAAAATTATTATGATTGAAGTAAAATAGCCGGAAAACAGACATCAGTGCTTATTTTTACATAACTTCCTGAATCTAATCGTACAGAATCCGGAATAAAAAAATTCGTTTGAGTGGTTCGAATGCTAACACCTTGTAAACAAGCTCCCTGAACTGTCAAAAAAGTGAGGTTAACACAATCCGTGCAATGATCTATATTGATAGGGTTGATTTTTCTCTTCAGAAAAGCATCTTAGCCCTTAAACTACCCTTAATCCTAACAACAAATTTACAACAAGTGCGTTTCAGAAGTTTTCGACGTCGAATTGGCACACTAACTTCAGTGGATCTAAGATGCTAAAAATACTTAACGTATGGCCATTGTTACCAACAATCATTCGATTTGACAAATATCGCATTTATCCAACCTCGTACGAACTGCGTACCGATGTTTACCATAATTTATAACCCTAACCCAAAGTAAAATTAGAAAACAGACCTTTCCCTCGTCACTCATCCGATCCAGTTTGGTCAATCTATCAAAGGTTCGACTTGTATCCATTTCCATTTTCATTTCCAACGGTCGAAAAAAAAAGGAAATCAATTTCACTCCCGACGCAGTCAGCGGTAAAACAAGAGTCTTTCAATTTTGCCAAAAAAGGAACCGATTCCGTGAAAATAATAACTTCCTTATGTGGTTAATAATTCATCGAACTGCTCCTCGCATGTGCGTTGTGATGAATTATGGGAGCTCGAACCGGAACCTTTCCGTCCAAGGGAAGGAGACGGTCAATCGGATGGTAATTGATCCCATGGATGGGGGGTTGGCGATCCGCTTTATTGATGGTCGATTTTCGACGGCGAACGAAAATGATTGATTATGACAGCAGTGAAAGGCAACAAATGTGACACCATGTTCGCTTGTCGTCTTGCCTTCCTCTATCGTCAGGAGGAAGGAAGCGATAAAATTGGCACCGAAATTGCTTACTTGCTGGACTTTGGGCGAGTTTTTATATCCGATCTTCAGCCCGAATAAAAGTTTTTTTGCTGAGCTGATTAGTGGGTTTTCGTTAACTAATTCGGGTGAGAGTCGGTTGCTTAGTTTGAAATGGAACTGATACCCGGATTAGACCAATCCACTCGCTTGGGTAGTTTGGAAAGAGAGGTTATATCTTAACATTTTGTAAGACAGGGGTTTGTGCGTCAACATTTTGTTTAACTTTTATTCGGGCTACCCTTGTCGTCGTCGCTCAAGGAATATGTATCAATTTCTTCACAACTGGATAGTCTGTGCTTAGATTGAGTGCAGATAATATGATAACACCTCACGCGATTATAAGCTAGATGAACATTTCAAGTGGTTCTATGTATTCTTATAATTGATTTCTTTTTTTTTCGATTGCCAAAGCTAATAATAGAGATAGAGCAATTGCCTTCCCCAAAAATGACAATGAAGATTCTAATCTCGCGTTTACTGTTCGAACTTAAGATATAATATTTTATCAGTTGTGATATTAAAAGAAAGAGAGTGGATGACGATAATCGATCAATGAGATATGACTTTTGCAATATTTATCAATGTATACGGTCATAGAAAATTCTCTCCATACTCCATTAATATTGATATAATATTTATTGGATTCATTAATAAGAAAATGAAATTGTCATTAAATTTCCCAATTCTTAATTGTTTCAATTATGAACACGACTTTTAAGAGAGTATCAAGTCAAAATAGCCTGAATCTAATTATAACCAAGTACAAACATTCATTGTTGTTCCTGACGTCCTGAACATTGTACCAGAACCTAATTAATCAAACAAAGTCGAAGAATTAAAACAAACACTGATTGCACAGCCATCTTCGATGAAGGCAATCGATCAAACCTCTTCTTCCGCTTGAAAATGTCCGACATCAATTAAAAATGATCATCGTAAATTTCGAATGTCGCTAACTGTCATGTCAACATGGCCCCAGACAGGTGCGGTAATTCAAAGCATCTGAAATAAAGCCAATCACTTCGAATTACCTTCATCTATCCCACCTACATCTAACCTTTTTCCCAAAACATCTTGGGACCCACCCATCCTCCCACTCAGCTGTTGCGTGTTATTTGACACCGGTCCCACGGCGATGAATACATAAATTCCAATTTGTACCACCTCGGCAGTTTTCCAACGAATTGGAATCGCTGCGAAGACGAAAGAAAAAATCCGAAAATTTGTGCTCAAAAGAAGTTTTACGCGCGTTGTTGTAACCCTTGTATGAGAGAGCAAAACACTGGTTCCCCCCTCTCTCTCTCTCCACAAGTCTCTGGGCAGAGTTTGAATTGAGAATAATTTATAACCAAAGAAGGCGAAAAACGGTGAAATTTCTTTGGCTTTTGCATGCCATTCTTCCACGCGAAATAGGTGCTAAAGGTAGGAGTGTTTTTCATTCAGTGTAGGCGACCACCAACGATAATGCTGTGTAACCGTGGGCAATGAAGAGAAAGTTAAACTCAAACAAAATTATGCTTTGCAGGAGAAGTTTTTTGCTCCGGCACCGTAATGAGATTTGAGTTTACATTTGGCGTGAACTGTTTTCTTGTCATTATTTGGGACTATTGTTTCATGTTTACTGGGGCGTCGATATGGTCTGATGCTGTATTTGAAATACATGGAAATCTAAAATCTGAAAGCAAATAATTTAGAGAGTGAATTCAAAATGTTCCTCCCCCTCTCATCATTCGATCCTTTATCCATTCGACCTTTTGTCTCCCTAACAATCTTTCGATGTTTTGTCCTATGGACGTTTTGTCATGCGACGTCCAATGGTTCTGCGAGGCTAACCAGTAGTTTTAAATATATGTAGAATAAATTTAGTGTATAAGAGTCTCTACACTCCCGTTCAATTCTACTCAGTGACTGAGTAGAAATGTATTCTTTTCTATTTTTCTCACACGGAAATATTACTCAATTTTCGTAAAAAGGTGGATCAACTAATTTTTTGAGAAGATCCACTTTTTACGAAAATTGAGTAACATTTCCGTGTGAGAAAAAGAGGAAGGAATACAATTCTACTCAGTTACTGAGTAGAGTAGAACGGGAGTGTTCGTGTGGTTTTCGTGACTACACAGGAAAAAATCTTGTAGTAAAAACTACCATTTTACCCGACTATGCCTATCTTTAAAACTACTATGAAATTTCAGTCAAATTTACTACGTTTATGGTAAAACCTTCAACATTTGTGGTATATTTGACAGACCTCATATTAATATTAACCGCACCATGGTCGATCTAATCGCAGGCATGGTAAAATCAAACGCATTTATAGTCAGCTGAACATTGTTAGTGTTTGCGCTTAATTTAACCCTCGGAATGGTAGTTTCTACTGCGGTTTTTTTTTTGCGTGTAAGAAATATACAGGGTTGGCCAAATTAAGTAAAACTACAATAACACGGAATTGAAAAACTACCTAAAATTAACTTCTTTTGATGTAACCGTAAACTATCGTTCAATAAGATAAATTTAGGTAAACTTAGGTTTACCTAATTTTAGGTTAACGGGGGTAAACTTTCAAGTAGGTAAATTGAAACAATCCTAAAAATACTAGTAGTGGGTAAAATTAACTTACTAGGTGGTAAAAAATATCTACAGTAACCAGACCAAATTAAGCGAACATTGAGTATATTTATTGCTGTTTCGATCAGATAAATAAAAATAGATAATCGTGCTATTATTTGTTATTGAAGTCTATTTCATTACAAGTAATCTAGTGCATTATTATGCGATTCCAATGAACTTCCTCAGACGTTAGGTTTAACGTTCAGATCAAAAGAAATCGACTTTTGGTAGACAGATTTTCCAGCGTTCAACCGCCAACGCAATACATGGAATTTCCGAGGAACTTCACGACAAGGCCGAATTTGCTTTTGTAAACTAACACTTCATTCGCTGAGTAAAAGCACATTTCCAAAATATAAAATTACAATCAAGGAATGATTCCTCTTTGATCTGGTACATTATGTTTTTGAGATTGAACTAATTTTCACGAGAAATCAGCGATTGAAATGTTTGTTTACAAAAGCAGATTCAGATTTCTTCTAAAGTACTCACATTTACCGGCCGGGTGCACCCTTGCCGCCGTCGACAACCGCTATCCTGTGTCTTTCAGGCGCACGAAACTCAATACACCTTTGCTCCGTTGCATTTCGGCGCTTCGAATTGGCCGTCCTGGAAGCAAGTGCTTTCGAATATTTTTTTCACCCACCGCGGAGTTGTTTTTACTCAACTCAAGCTCAAAAAATAAAAACAAATTAAGTTCTCTTTGACCAACCTGTAGGTAATGTATGCTTTACTCAACCGTTGAGTTAAAATGAATCAACAGAGCACATGGATTCTACCTTATAAGATACTATAACGCATTTACATAAATTTAAGTAGTTTAAACTCAAATTTTACTTTTTGTTTTCCGTGAAAACGTCAATGCATTGAATTGAAATGATTTTGTTTTTATAGATTCTTACTAACGATTTAAAGTATAACCGTGTCAAATTCAGACCGAGGTTTTCAGGTATGACTCGTGCGTTGTTTCCAAATTCCGTCACAAGAATGTCTCAACGAGCGCAAGCACACAGAGAAACCAAATTATCCAAAATTAAGTGATTTTCACTCATCTTGACAGCAAAGTAAAACCAGTCATAATTGAGTTATTTACAAAGTATCCAATTTGGAGTATTTTCGAAAAGACTCAATGCTGAGTGAAATTGACTGTTTGTTAATCTTCAGTAAAAATAATCCAAAACTGAGTTTTTTTTGTTGAAATATTATTCGAAAATGTGGTTTAGTGACCTTTTTTTTTACTTAATTAAATAAAAGAAAACTATAAATTCATATAAAACAAGATGTATTTGATTTATTGGTACATTCTCGGGTACATTGAAACATTCCATTGGCAATTTGATCAAATCTACTAAAAGTTCATATTGAAACGAGTACTTGTCAAGAAACGCTTGACTTGGGACATGGCATGCCGTTGACTCAAAAGAATGATCGAGGGAAGTCCTGAAAGAAACGTCTGGACCTTCTTTTCAGGACGTGACTCATCACATCGAAGCTCCGTGATCATCTCCATGAACTTTGCTTTTGCATCCTCCAGAGAAATATATCCTGATCAAATACTCGGTTTTCACTAACATAGCTCTGCATCCCTCCAAAGCCACTAGAATAAAAAAAAGCAATCGAATAAGTGAAATAATTACACTTACCGGTAAATTTTTTGTAACCGGGTTTCCAAGTGCAGAATTTTATTTAATTGATCCATATCACTTATAGGTACCTTGGACGCGTTAAATTTCAAACCGGACACTAGACATGGTTCGCAAAAAAACAAATTTGCTTCTGCCTAACAGCACCGTTGTTGATTAAATGGCGATCAAAAATTTGCAGCCAAAGCAAAATGACAGCCCAACACATCGATTTGGATAGTTTTGCGAAAGGCGCCTCGCACGTATACTGAAAACATATTACTCTTAAAAAACCTTGCTCTGCGTAAAATTGACTTTTTCAATTTAATTTCAAGATTGAGTTAAAGCTACCTACCGGTGAGAACAAAATTATTTCCAAAATAGTAGTCCTATCAGAGTACTTAGTTTTGAGTACTATCACAATTGATTTTGGGTAGTTTGGTTTCTCCGTGCAGGTTTTATTTATACCATGCGTGAATTATTGTTTACACTGCGTTGCTAGAGCAACCAATGGGAGAGAGCTTCTTGCGCATGCTCTTTATTATGAGTTCTATCACGCTCAACTATTTGTACTCAAATGATATGTAGTATTAGCATTAATTACGCATCTTTCAAAACGTAATGCTATCGAATATTTTAATTATTATTGTTCCATACCAACTCTATCTATCACAAACCGGTTGGACTTAGAATTCAATTTAGTAACCTTTTGCTTGAATGATTACCTTGAGCCATTTTGGGAAAGCTTTACAAACGGCACGCATCTCTTGTCCAGGAATCGCATTACATATTTTCTGCAAAATTGCTTTGAAATTAATCAATGCCCTTTGGGTTGGGGTTCTTATAATTTTTTTTTCTCCATAATGCCTCAAATGGAAAACTCAAATGGGTTTACGTCTGGTGAAAAGGCCGTCCATAATTCATTAAAGATAAAGTACGGTAAATTGTTCGTGCACCAAGCCTGCATAACTTTATCTTTCAGAATCTTGTTGGAAAACCAATTTGCAGGTTTCCAACTTTCAAAACACATTGTTTTTTTTAATGAAAAGTAAAGGAAGTTAACCTTCCCAGGATATTGCTTCCCAAACCATAAAGAATGTCGGGTTCCGAAATCGTAAAACTGCTAGGCCTGATGAAGGAATCTTCTGGATCGACGTTATATAGATTCTATCATTCAACGAATCACCGTGTCGAAGAAGGAATCCCCGACATCTAATGACCCTATTCTTTTTGTTTGTGTCCGTAAGTCCGTGTGTTTTGCATTTTTTTGTATGTTCTGGCAAAGCAGGCGTAAAAATCGAAAATGTTTGCAATCTTTCATACAACAGACCCGATTTAGGCGACGTTTGGCTTAAGTTTACATGAAATGTTCCATGATTTATGCCAAACATAGACTTCAAAAAAATTACATGCTTCTTTAATATTTTGTTAATTATGAGCGGCAATGAGCTGTTCTATTGCTAAGAAATAATTTTTGGACCCAAATATCAAGCATAAATAACCATTCCTTTTTTTAACTTGAATGGGACGTGTTACCGCTACCAACGGAACGAACGAGCGAGCGTAGGAGGCCGTTGCGAAACAAACAAGTGAAAATTTCATTCCATGAACAACATTGAAAGAATAAAGATACAAACTTCAAACTCTAAAACCTCAAGCTAAATTAATCCTCTGAAATCCTGAAATCCCCCACCCCCCGACGGAAGAACTCTTTTCCAGTTTTCATAGCCCATTTCCTTAGTGGCAAGAAGCAGCAAAGAACCAACCGTCTGGTGCAACATTCCTGGTTGCCTGCCGACCATCAAGACTGGTGCGGAACCCCTTGGTCGCCATCTGATACCGTGGTCCATCGCCCCCGGCAGGTACGAACCGTCAAGTCCCGAGCAACATCCCTGGTTGTCTCCCGTTCCTGACAGGACGGAATTTTATTCATTGTAGAGCATGTGAAGAGTTTTTTTTCCCATAGCAAACGCAAACATTTCTGTACAAAACCTTCAACCATCCAAATATTTTCCAACCATACTGTCCATTAGGACCAGAACATAATCGAACATATGTGTGTATCGCATGTGTCGCCATCGACCCCAACAACTCTCCTCTTTCCTCCTGCCTCTTCCGTAGATTCTGTATGGCTGATAAACATGATTACAGCACCCCCCCTATCCACTCCGGTAGGCCTTCCGTCCGCCTAAGACCCAGCAAGCATCCCAAAACGAATGAAGTCGCCACTTCTACCTATCATCATCAGCTCCCCAACGACGACGACGACGGTCAGCAGACGAAAATAGAAACCTCACACAAAGTGGCTACCGCCAACCGCACTAACGAATATAAATTGGATTAGGCTGGAAGTTCCGGGATTTCTTTCCCAAATAGACTGTGATGAAAGCTTTCTACTTTGCAGCATCCTTCGTTGCCTTGTGACATTGGGAAACAAGCGCCGAAGAAAGGGTTGTGCGTGTGTGTGTTGCAAATGACGAAAATCACCGTCGTCTCCAGGAAGGCAAAACCCGGTTGGCACAAGATTGATGCTCTCGAAAGATGGATGGTTCTTCCTTCGCCGGTCCATCCGAAGTAGTCATTATTTATTTAGCGACTAACTCTTCCGGGAAAAGTTGCGATATCTTAAGGAATTTTCAATTTCTCAGACCAGTCATCATAGATCGAACCACGAGTGCCAGCTAGAGCTGCGTGGAAAGTTTTAATTTGGCAAAAATAAAAACCCATTCAAGCGATAAGTGGCTTTTCATTTTGTTTTTCGCTCAATCCGTCGTTTGTCTTTTCGCTGGAAATTACCACCCGACACGACCCGACACGGTCTCATGTGGCACATGATGCCACTTGACGTATCGCACGTACGTTCGGTGGGTTGCCTACCTCGCAGGGAAAAGTTTTTCGCGATTTCGCAGCAGAAGCAAAGCTTTCTTTTTTTTCTGGATCTTATTGTTTTCTTTATGAGCAAATTTTACGACTGCTCCCGTTCGCGTTTTCTAGAGTATGCGTGGAGTAAGTTTTCCCCCGCTTGTCGCTCCCCGGCGTTGGAAAAGGAAACCAAAGCCGAAGAAAACTCATCAAAAGGCAAATGAATCGTCAATTGATATTCATGAGATGGTTTCAATTGGTCCAATTACTTATGCTGATAATGACTTTTTTTCCCTTATTCTCGTCTCTAGTTTCTAGCTTTCAATGCGGCCGAAGATTCCTTCGTAAGGTTCTATTGAAAACAGCATCCGATCGGATGGTACAGGGAAAATGTCTCCTTGTGTTTTCCTCCTCATTTCGCTTTGTTCGGTTTGATTGTTTCGCGTGATTTGCTTCCGTATTTACCGGCACGGTGCGGAAATCGACGGAACGCGGCCTGACTGACAAGCACCAAATACACTACCTAAATGGAAAACGTAGTCGACTTCCCGAGCTAAACGAGTCCTATTTGCCATTTAACTTGTGTTTGAAAATGATGCTTGATAGAAATAGGTTCAAATTTCAAGTTGAATTTAGAAAATGTTTGCGAAAGAACCCGAACAAAAATTGAATGGCTTGTTTGAAGAAACCTTGAGTAGAGAACGAAGCAGATTTTTGACCTTTTTTCGAAACATATTTCCAGTTGAAGGTTTGAGAAGACAGTGCTTTGGGGGGCAATCGGAATATGAATCATCGTTTGATCCAATACTGTTCACTCACTCAACATTTTATATTTTTATTCGGGTTCGCCTGGAAACGAGGGACAAACTTTTTCATCCCCTGGACACCATGAACATATTTTATTTTCATTTCGGATGCTCAACTGTTGGCGGTGGAGTAGATTAAATATTCGGAAATAACGATAACGCGATTTCTTTCGCTCTTCGACATTTTCGATTCAGAATAACGTCTGAATTGGCTAACGCTGGAAGATCACCTTTTCGTGGTGCGTTAAAGGGTATCGGATTCATTTTATTAACGTCTCTTTAAACTGTACGTCTGCTGTAGTGTCATTAGTCATTACTTTCTTTTAAAGTTCTATTCGCCTCTATTCGCTGGCTTCTATTTTATCATTTAAGTCCAGCGCTCTTAGGTACGCCACTACAGATAGCTCTGTACTACGGTCGATACACAATACTTCACGTATTGCGACTATAACTCCCGTTTCAACCCTCAATTGTGCCCTAGCAGGGCACTCCACTAATAAACGGTTAACATCTAATTCCGCTCCGCATCCTTGGCAGTAGGCCTTACTACCGTTGATTCGAGGCCCGTGAGTAAGTCGAGTATGCCCTATCCTCAGCCGAGTCAGAATCTTCTGATCTCGAGGGTAGGGCATATCTTTCCACTCTTGCGCAGTATTCTTGATGCGACGTAGGAACGCTTCTCGGTTGTTATACCAAGATTCCTCCCACGCGCATCGGGAGGTCCGCTTCACCCAGCGGGTAGTGTCGCTGTACGGGACAGGTAGGTCCCCCCAGCTGAGCATGGCGACCCTGGTTTGCTAGTTTATCAGCAGCCTCATTACCAGGTATACCTGCGTGTCCAGGTACCCAGACAAAGGTTACGTTAGCAAACTGTTGTACTTCCAACAGCCACGAGTGTCCCACCTGCCCATGCTCAAGGTTGGGAGGGCCAGATACCCCGTAACCAACCTCTTCCGTTAACAGCAGGTTCAGGCCTTCAGATGTGGAGGCAATTTCTCCATAGGCCGCTTTCGCTACCTCAAGGTTTGCCCTTGCTCCACATAACTGCCGGAGGCGCCAATCCGTTGCCCTAACCTAGGGAGCTGACACAACGTGGGAATCTCTACTCCCGTTAGGTCTTGCCACCAATCTTTTGCTCTACAGGCGGTAGGTCTGAAGTCGAGAGTGGAGTCACTTTGTAATAACCTCATGGCTTTGATAGCGATGTCTTCAGATACAACATTTGCTAAGGGGACCTTACTACATTCCATCAATAGGGAAGCTATAGGTGAGGTCCGAAATGCTCCGCTACAAATCCTAGAGGCCTCATTGTATTGGGATTCTCGGATTTTAAGCAGAAATATTCCACCCCTGCTCCATAGCTCCAATCCATAGAGTATGCTCGGTACGTTCGTAGCCCGTGCTGTACATCAGCGAGAAGCTTCAGAGAAGCGGCCGTTTAGGGCCCGGAGAACGTTCAACTTGACGTTAACGTTACACTTCACTGCCTTGGTGTGCTTCACAATCCGCAGTTTGTGATCGATCGTCACGCCAAGAAGCTTCATTTCTCGTACTGTTTTAACCTCAAGCTCGTTGATACAAACGTGAGGTAGCCTTGGACTGTAGTATGACCAAAGCAGACGTGCATGGTCTTAGATTTCTCGGAGGAAATCCCAGACATTCACATTATCCACTGCTTTTTGCATTCTGCCTCGTCAGCGTACACTAGGCTGAGTACGTTTACGGGGATGCGTTCAAACACTGAGTTTATCGCGACGAGGAACAGTGGGACAGATATGACAAACTTTTGCGGGATGCCACTCTCGAGCAACCTTGGTTCGGAGGTAGCGCCGGCGTTCAAGACTCGAAACTTTCTATTGTGTAGGTAGTTTTCCACGTAAGCCAACATGCGCCTTCGGAACTTCAATTTCTTGAGGGTAGTCAATGATAGGGAGCCTCCATGTCACATCATATGCCTTGGACAAAACGGGAGATACTACATAAACTTGTAGGTTCTCTACTTTGGCCTTGTCCAATAAATGATCGAGTTGGAGAAGAACGTTTGGGAATAGGAATGACCAACCCTTCGTTCCACACGTCTGGAATCATGCCGGATTGCCAGATTTCGATCAACGTGTCCAGAAAGGCCAACCGATAAGTGGCAGTTTCCTCAGGAGGGGATAGCCAATATCGTCAGACTCTGCTGCCTTGCCGACACCACGGCGCAGGGCCCAGTCCTCTAGGTCGAAAAGCCTGTTGTAGTTTGTGATGTCACAAATTGGACAACAAAGGGCTCAGCGATGACCTCCGGTTGTTTCGGGTAACCGGTGTCCAATTTTACGACCCTCTCTAGTTACATTACGGTTTTTTTTCCACCAATGGACTTTACCTTCCTCTGCAGTTCACTGAAGCATGTGGATTCAGATATATCCGCGGTGAAAGCCGACCATGTGGCCCTTTTGGCCACGACGAGTCATCAGGAGCCATTCTGCGTAGCGTTCGCAGACTTTTAAATCTGCTTTTAAAGGCGGTGTGACCATCTGACCCCCACCAAGGTACAGATCTCTTACCGCTTCTACCTCCGGCCTTTGAGATATGTTGATGCGCTGCCACACTTAGGATCTCAATCCAATCAGTTGGGCTGAGTATAGTGTTATTTGGCATCTTGCGGCAAACTTCCTTACCGAAGCCATCCCAGTCCACCTCGTTCACATTCCACTTAAGTCTGGTTACAGTAGGCGGGAGGCCTACAGCCTGTGACAAGATGATGGGCAAGTGGTCGCTACCGTGTAAGTCATCTAGTACTTGCCAGTTAAACTGTTAAGCCACATCTCAGGAGGCGATGGACAGGTCAATCGCGGATTCAACTCTTGAGGAGAAGTTGATCCGCGTCGGTTTGCCATTCCAACTTGCCGATGACATTTTGTTCCTTGCCGACCCTACACCTAGGAGCCATATATAGGCTTACTACTGTAAGCTTCATAGGGAACTGTATGGTGACCGCAGTGGCCTCCAAATCAGTGTCCAGTTGTACTACTCTATGCGGTATATCTTCTCTAACAGCCAGTCCACAACCGTGGATATTGGCATTCTTGTGAGGCTTAATATTCCATTTGTACTTACCCCCGAGGTAGTCGGGAGGTAAGTCGGCTACCTTGATCATGGTTTCTTGGAGGGCCATGATGCAAGGGTTTAGCCTACTTGCTATGAGTTGGATTTCAGATAGCTTTGATCTCAACCCGTGCGCGTTCCATTGCAGTACAATGTTTTGTGGCTCTATATCAGTCTGTTGCATGGTGGCAGACATGATGTTATTCTACAACGGTAACAGCATGGCTTTCGCGAACCGTTGCCGAGGGTTCGGGTACAGACCCTGGTGGGTCTGCCTTTCTCCGGCTTTTCTTCCTCCTGTTATCGTCTGAAGTTTCAGCAATTGGCTTTCTCTTACGGCGGGTAAGAGGAGCGCCACTGTCATGCTCACTGAATGTGGTGTTCTTGCCTAATCTTTCGATCTCTTCCACCATGGTTGTACGTCCCTTTCTGCCAGAGATTTTTTCTCTCTGACTTCATGAAGCCACAAGTTAACAGGTTGACGACCGCGGTCGGTCCACCAGACACGAGTATTCATTCGCGCCCGCATTAGTCCGGCAAGGTATCAGATCTACCACTGAACTGTTTTCTGAATTAATTCAAACTCAGGAACATATTTGTTTTCTTATTGCATTTTATATCATACTCGGATTAAGCCCCCGAGGACAAACTTGAAATAAGGAAAACATGCTGAGTCTTTATTTATGTATATTTATTTTCTAGATTTGAAGTTCTATAGTTTGAAATGGTTAGGACTACATTGTTTGAAAGATACATTTAATTATCTGCGTTATCTAATGATTCGGCATATTGCGATCTTTCATGTAAATTTAAGCCAGATATCGCTGAGATCAGGTCTGTTGTATGGAAGATTGCAAACAATGTTGTATACTGTATGAAAGATTGAAAACAATTACGTTGTTTACGATTGCTTTGGTTTGAAACTAAACAATGGGAAATTTTATGCGTCTGTTAAAATTTGTAATTTTTTTCTATGTAGGGTTCTGATGCATGGTCAGTATCGGAGTCATTGTTTGTTTTCTTTGCAATGAATCCAGTTTTAACTTATCACTCTGATCGCGTAAATAACGAAATTGTTTGCAATCTTTCATACAGCACACATGATTTAGGCGATATTTGGCGTAATTTTAAATGAAATATCCCCTGAGCTTACGCCAAATCTAGCATTCCATATGTGGGCATTAGATAACGCAGGAAATTACATGTTTCTTTTGAATTGTGTAGTTTACCAGTTTTCTGATGATCGGATGTGGTGACCTCAGGCAAGATTCTCTGAACTTTTTTTATCGGTTTTCTCTCTTCGAGGGTTTGGAGACCAGCCTGGCGATGGATCTCCAAATTCCTAGTTCTTGGAGCACTGTTCAGATCCGAGGGATGTTGTTATGAACTATCCTGAAGTATCCGATGGTGGAATTTGCGCAACTTTCACAGATTGGCAAACCCTACTCGACCAAAGGAAGTTTGATTTGCTAATGAACAGCAAGCTTATTCTTGCTCGATAGAGTGGACTTTCTCTTGATCAGCGGATGCAGAGATCTTTACAAAGTACTACGTTTAGTTGAAGTTTTGTGAACATGCGATCGGAACAACAAATTGCTATCTAGGGTGAGAGCAAGTGAAATGTCTTCCAAATGCTTAAGAAATGCAACTCAGATTCTTGAGGGGTAATTATAGTTTGCTTGTATTCAGCTTGACGTTAACAAATCGAATCAAAAATTATTTAACATAACCGCAGTCAGTGGTTGCTTCGATTGCTCGGAATGGAACATCTCGCCCCTTAAGCCAACCAGTAAGGATGGAACCTTCCTGCAAAGGGATTTGTCATTAGGGTTTTCTTGGAGTCAGCACACGAATTGACACTGGATCTGGCTATAGTGGATCACTTTCTTCATTGCTGTTGTCCGAGAAGTACTGCGACTCGTCAGTTTCCAGCTCCTCTTCAGGTGCCGGATTTGGTCCCACTGCTAGAACGGCTGGAGATGGTACGTCTAGGCCAAATCCGTCGACGAATACGGATAATGGACTTGGACCTTGACTTTTAATTGGATCTGGAACAACCTCGACCGAACCTCGACAACCTCGAACTTCAATTGGTTGTTGTGTGAACGCATCAGCCGTTGTCGATCTTGCAGGAACACGTTGTAGTTCACTCTTTCCATGCGCTTGATGACCGTAGCGGCTTCCCAATGCCAAGAATTGCCTTGATGAACTTGGGCATACACGGAATCACCGGAAGCGAACTGTCTCGAAACTGCTCCGTGCTTCTTGTTGAATCGATCGTTTTGCTCCAGACGTCCGTCCCTACTTCAACAGGCGAGAGTCCCTTACCCATGTCGACGGCTGTATTCTGTTCCACGACAGAGTTGTCGTTCCGAAAAAGTTCCGAAGGCAAATCCTGAAGCAATTTCATCGCAGACATCCTGGTATGGTTCGCATGAAGTCCATTGCACGCATTTTCGTCTTCTGGCCAGGAATCGATAACAACATCGAGGAATTCGTCCGGCACTGCACTCCATGAAGGAAAAGCACTCGTCAAGACAACCCTGGAGTCTTGGCCCATTCCTGACAAGCTGTGGTCACACATTCACGTGGACTAAGCTGGACCTGTGCATGGCGTATACTTCCTGGTGTATGGATTAGCCGAAAGGTTCGTGGATACTCTGAAGCGTACCCTGCGGAAATCTTGATCGGGAGGAGAGACACTGGAGGAAGCATTACAAATGCTTTTGCAAGTCTACCGGACAACGCCAACAGTTGACCTCGGTGACAAGTCCCCAGCAGAAGTGATGCCCAAATGCTTAAGAAATGAAACTCAGATTCTTGTGGAGTAGTTATAATTTGCTTGTATTCAGCTTGACGTTAACAAATGGAATCAAGCTTTACTTAACGTAACCGCAGTCAACGGTTGCTGTGATTGCTCGGAATGGAACACCAAGGTAGACTACTTCCCCGGACCAATCGATCGGTGTGTTACAAAAGTGAACTTTGATATCCCTTGGCGGAACGAGTGACTTGGAGGTGTGGTAGATTGGTGCGTTGGAAATGTCTTCGGATCGAGTTACGGACTCCGATAATTAACTTGGTAGTCCTGTCAAAGTTCAGAGAAGCACTCACCTAGTTTACTGAAGGTGAACTGCTGCTCTTGGACCAGATTGCTTCGTTGATGGAACGTAGTGGTAGGTCGATGTTTGCGGGCGCCTCGGGGAGCGCACCGTGATCGACAGAGTCATCGATGCATCGCTGGAACAGTTCTAGCAATAGCACGTTTCCACACGTTTCACCATCCCTGGAAGGGGATCTATTCTCTGTTTTCTATAGGGTCCGTTGTGCATTTTTTCGAACATAATTTTATCGGAATCTGTTTTGTACATTATAACTCTAGAATTGCCTTTGTCTGATTTTTAGTAATAAACTGGTTTATTTTTGAGTTCTTTAAGTATTTTTTGTGTTTTTGTGTGTTATGTGTAGTGTTTGTGTTTTCAAGGATATTAGCAGTTTGTGTTCTTATTTCTTGGATTTGTGAAGTGTATAAGGGGGTAGTATTAATGGCTGATTCTAAGTAGATGATTATTTGAGTTTTGTCAGAGAATGAATCTATTGCGTAATTCAGTCCTTTGTTTAGTAAATTTAGCTGTTCTGCTGAAATTGGTTCAGGAGAACGGTTTATAACTAGACCTGGTAAATTTTGAACCACATTTAATTTCTTACATTTCGATGTTTGAGATTCTTTAAGTTTTTTGAATTTCTTGTCAAGTAATTTTCTTTTTCTCTCAGATTCGTAATGTTCGGCTACCATCACTTTTGTGAGAAACAAAAGCTTTCTGGATATTGTTTAGCTAATTTGAAATGTATCACTCTAAAGTTTTGGAGTTGACTTTACTGTATATATTTTTTTAAGATCATTTTTTTGTACAGGCTCAATCGAATCAACTTTATAGAGCCAAGATTTAATTTTTTTTATTAATCATTTATTTGTACAGGCTCATTCGAATCAACTTTACAGAGGCAAATTTTCATATTTTTATACATCATTTATCTTAAAACTAAAGTTAGGGGGATAAAACCGATTACTCGCGGCCGTCTCGAGGTTAATAGGAATTACAAATTACGGATGGGAAAGAGGGTGAGAATTTAAAGTAAGGTTTACATAACACATTAAATTTAATTTCTAAATTATCTAAACACTTATAACTATACAATTTATGGTTTTCTTTTGACTTGAACATTTTTTGAAAAAGAAAAAAAACACACACATACACAGATAAAAAAAAGTTAAAGTAAACATACAGGTTAAACTAACTACAATCTTAGGCTAATGTTAGTCAAAAACACATAAATAAGTTTCATGTACTCAGAATCACGTACAGCCAAAATATCTCGAATTGGCACATTGGGTTGCCTACCTCGAGCCCGAAGGGAATCACAAAGCTCAGATCTGACTCCACGATGCTCAGCACAAAACCAAATAACGTGATCTGCGTCCTGATAGCCTTGTCCACACTCACAGAGATTGCTGTCGCTCAGCCCAACCCGGTATAAATAAGCGCTCAAAGAATAAACCAAGATTTCTTCGACACCTTTGGGATGATAGAATGTTGCCATCGCACCAAATCTCCTTTACTCCATTTATACTGCCAGCTGACGAGTGACTGTGGACGAAAAACAGTAAAAAATTCATTGAAGGCGATTTGTCGATCATAAATATCGCCTTCTATAGCGCCCACCTTTGCAAGCGAGTCCGCTTTCTCATTGTCCAGAATTGAACAATGAGAAGGGACCCATACAAAGGTGATGATAAAATAACGCGAAGATAAAGCACATAGAAGCTCCTGTATTTTCATGAGAAAATACGAGGAGTGCTTTACCGGCCTCAAGGAGCGAATAGCCTCTAAAGAACTGAGACTATCCGTGAAAATGAAATATTGATCCGGTGTAAGTGAGGCAACAATTTCTAGCGTAAAGTGTATCGCTAATTCAGCGACATATACGGAACAAAGAGCTTGAAGTTTACGATTGGCGCTATAAATTTCATTAAATATACCAAAGCATGCTGACTCCTCCATCAATCCGTCAGTGAAGATTTACTGTATAATGACTTGATTTTTTTTTTAATTTCTGACAAAAGGAAGATCGCCCTTATGGAAAATAAGTGGGCCATCCTAACGGAACATCACATTCTTCATGCTGACAGTGGCTTATGATTATTTAAGATGATGTGTCAATACTGTTATCTTCTATATTCTATTCATTTTTTTTTAATTTTTCATCAAATAGGACCACCCTAATGAAAAATAAGTGAGCCACCCTAATGATATTTCACACATAATATGCTAGCAGTTGCCAACGATGATATAGGATATGTTTCAATACTATTGCGGTCTAACTAACTGCGGTCTCTGCAGTTGAATTCAAATCATTTAAGTAAAATTGAATTCACTCTCTCAACTCAAAAATCCCAGTCCTCAAAGTCCCAGAAAGCCGATTTTTTTTCTAAATTTTTTTTTTGAGCCAGTTCTCAACGTTTCATGCATTTTGAAGACCTTTGGCATCAAAAAAAAAAAAAATTTCGATTTCGGAAATTTGATGTCTCTACCTTGGGAAATGTTTCATGGGTCAAAAAAGTCAAACTTTGACCGCTTTGGGGGTCCACTTAACGAAGTCCGATTGAGCTCAAATTTTGCACGGGGTATTCTTTTGAGGAGACAAAACTTTTGAGCATATTGTTTTTTGAAACTTCGATGGTCAAATTTTTCCCATACATTGGATTGGAACCCTAGTATATGATATGACATCGCCTCTTATTTGCGTTATTTTCAATCGTTGAAGGATATATTTTTTATTTCAAAATAAGTTACTTATTGCTAAAGCTTCAACCAATTCAAGCAGGCAGGTGAACCAGCCGAGGGCTGAAAATCTCGATCATCAAGGAACTAAACTAACCAATTCAAACAGTAGCCTAGTCGTCGTCTTCGCAACAAGAATTAATGGACAACCCGGCAACTTTGCTGCATGGAACGAGGCTGAAAGACATTATCGCTGTCATTATTGTTTATTTGTTTTCCCACACGCTCAAACACGGAAGCTACTTAAATGCGAAGTAAAATCGTTTTTATAATTATAAGACATCATCGATTTCTATAATTTTAAGGCATGGCGCTACTTTTAGCTCCAATACCTTGTTGCGAAAAACTAAATTTTTAACTAAACTTTTTTAACGATTGCTGAAATTGTTTTTTGCTGATTGACATAAAGTTTTAGAAAATCTAACAAGAAATGAATGAGCTACTAACGATGCTAAAGGATAATGTTATCCAACATAAAAAAAACGATCCCTGTATTAAGGTTCTTCTCAAGACTTCCCGATGCTCTTCATCAATTGATTGATTATTTGTGTAAATTAGCCGAACCGTAAAACTTAGTTTCCACCAGCGAAAGTCTGCACCATAATCCTACCCATTTTGGGGAAACTACCTCCCCCGAACATCGCACAACAATGCCCATTAAATTTGCTCCAAAATCGTTATGGCACCATCGTGCGGTCGTTAGTTACATCGTTTCGAGCCCCCGAATGACGTCTTTGCTCGAAAAGCCGTCTCACATCGCTATTATTAAATAATTAATAAGATTATGTTTAAACTTTCGTTCCTAGGCGCAAGCAGGCGAAATTTAAACCAGCACGAGCACCTCGATATCGTTATTCTTAATCTATCAACACCTCTGTAGCAAATTGCTGGAACCTCTTCGAAAGCAAATTGTTACGAGCACTTCTCTTTTTTTTTTGTTCTGCAAAATGACTGTTGTTTAACAAATTGATATTTATGTACAAGCTCCATTCACCCGGTCGATTGTAATGGTTATATAAAAGCATCTTTTCGAAACTTTTTTACGCGTCATCTTTCGGATGGAAGTTCTTGACTAATGGCGACTACTTTCAAGGCAAATACCACGTCTAAGGGTTGAAAAGGTTAGGAAACCAAACGACCGAAGAAAAAAGTGAGGTTATGTTGCTCCTTTTAGCGCCTTCTGTGCTGCGGTGCTTTTTGGTGCTTCGGTGTGACCAACAAATCACATTCGTTCTTGAGAAAGTCAACTGACGTCAAAGTTTCGATGTCGTCAAACCATAACGAAGGCGAGAAAGATGTGGGGAAGGCGATGTAAAAGTCGTAATCCTTTTTCATCACAGACGCCGGGCAGGTTGTGTGGTTTTCAGGTTTCTCGTCTCGTCATAAATTCATAAAGTCGATTGAAAGTCCTGCCCGCCCCCAGCCAAGGCCCTGTTCCGGTGGCAATGGCTATTGGCCATCTGCTACTAGAGCGGACTAGCACTCGAAAGAAGGTAAAACCGCATTCCTGGCAGAAATGACTGCTTTCCGGACTCCTAGGGCCGGGACTTGACTTCGATGGCAGGAAATTGAGTTTGATAGTTTGACTTTTTGTTCGTCGGCTCGAGGGAGGGAATTTTTGTTCTTTTGTTGTTTCTCTCTAGGCCAAAACGAAGCGTTTTGAGCGGAAGGTAAACTTTTGCTTAGTTGGAAGGAAATTGCGTTGGCTTTTGATGGGGTGAAGGGATGGGAATTGGAGTTCTGGTTGTCAGGTTGGATATCATTACGAAGAAGCTTAATCTCAGCTGTGTAACCAAACTGAAGAAACGAGAAGACTGAAAGGATAAAAGGACCAGCAAACGAAAAGACCGCAGAGTCAAAAAACTGACGGCACAGGAATTTCAAGAAGATCCAAACAAATTCAGGCTTTTGTGTTGAGTAAATGATGATCATCATCATCATCGCAGCGTTGCTCCATTCGAATAAATAACGGCTTCCAATCAACTCGCCATACTCAAATAATCCACAAAAAGTCCCATCAACACGACACCCACCGCTCCTCCCCAAAATATCCTCCAACACACACACACACACACATACAAAGCAAACAGCGAAAGCGAGCAGTTCGAAGTGGCTTTCTCAGCATCTTTCTTTCGGACATGCTGTGATGAGTTGCCGAAAATTCATCCGCCTGCTAATGGAGGCGTTCAGTTCCGCACAAGGACCACTTGATTCGCAGCACATAATGATAATGTCGGGTTCGACACAGACAAATGGACCTGGCTGTTGGAGTGCTTTGATTAGTGCGGAAAATGACCGACCGAATGCGTCGTTCCAAAATAGGAACTATTTCAAGGATGGAATCCCTTTTCATTGTCACACAACGTTATCATGGTTCATGGGTCACATCCACTTGTCTGAGATCGTCTAAGTTAAGCAGAAATCTTTCTCCGAGGGGGAGGTCAGCAAGCTATGTAGGAGAAATATTAATTCGATTTTTACTACGTTCCATTTCTCCTCAGCCGCCGGATCAATATCGGCCTTTGGCCACATTTCACTTTCTGATTTCGTCAAGATTCAAATGAGCTATGAAAACTAGTTGGGCTGGGTCCCGGGTGGCCATGGTGGTCCGAAGCTCGAAGCCAATCGAACGAATCAATTTCACGCCCAACGCAGAATCGGATTTCGCTGGGTTCGCTTGGCGGAGTACGGATGGTCGGAAATTGTATCCATTTATCTTGTGATTTTTCATTTTGGCTGGCAGCCCTTCTCCCCGTCGTAGGCTTCTTGCCATTGGCTAGGTATTTACTGTTTCATTTTTTCACCATCGAGATTATGTATCACCTGATTGGCACACCAACCAGGCCGAGGGGAGAGAAGGAAACGAGGAAAAAAGCGGGAAATATTATAAATCAGATTAGGAGTTTTAGCAGATTTTGCAATTTTCGTCTTATTTTTCTGCATAGCTGGTGCGATGCGGTGGAAGCAGCTTATTGGATTTATGGATTTCAGCGAGAGTGGATCACGCGGATTCAGTGCAGGGGAGTTTGGTGTAGTGAAGCGAATGCCTGGATAAAGGAGTTTGGGGATGACTTCTACTTCAATCAGGAAATGATCATCGAATAATGGTAATGGATTCAGCTGAAGTTTGTCATGCCATGGGGAGGGAGCTTGGAGCCAGCAGTGAATCAACTTCTCTGCTTGTTTGAATAAAACTAGCTTTCGGTGTCCTTTGAAGAATAATAAAGCTATTCAATTAATCATTTTCAGTCCTGTTTGATTGGCTGATTTATCATTTCATTATTCGATAGGTTGAACATTGATAGGTGATTGAACAAATTCAATTCCGGTCATTTTTAATTGGTCACAATCATTGGTGTAAGTAGGGCAAACTTATGGTGAAGGTCACTAGAATACAAACATGGCGGCCGATTTGCATCGCCACTTTGAATATTTGAAGACACAAATCTAAGTCCCTACAAACTTTAATGACTAGTATGCTGCAAGATTTTTATAAAATTAAGGTGTATGATATCTTTGTAGTTTCTTATATTTGTGACTTGAAAAATTCGAAGGCAAATTTCACCTAATGGGAGACAAGCACAAAAAATGTCGTCTTGTACAGTACTGGCCAAAATAAAGCGTACTCCCGTATATATTGGTTTTCCTCATCAATGCTCACATTATTATCACAGCTACATTTCCAGTTCTTTTTAAACGAATAGAAGGAATTTACGAGAGAAATGGAAAAGCAAAAATTATTTGATAATGAAAATCACAATTTATTCGGTAATGTTCAAAATTCATTTATTTTGTTATTTTACATTTGCTATAAAATCAGCACAAAGTTAAATCCTGCTAAATTCTACAAAGTAACTTATTTTTGACTACCACTCAGTACACTGTAAAAAAAAGCGAAAAAAAAGCGTACACTCGTACAGTCGGGTACCGATCTTTTCGGTTAATTGGGACCATAAAAATCGAAACCGTATAGATCGATACCTGCAGTTTATGGGATTTTCACTAATTGGGGGAAATGAGGTCAGTTGTTTCAAGTGATAAATATCTACAGTCTTCAACAGAATTGTTGTACGGGGTTGGACCAACGAGGCTGTGTCATTGGATTCCGGTTCAATTGGGAATTTCACCGCTAGAGGCGCTTTAATTTCGAGTTACTAAATATGAGTGCTGCGAAGCGTTGGGATGAGGAGTAATTGGTTTCTTTCTAGGATATCTCGAGAGCCTCTCCAGTTAGAACATATCAGTCTTCAATAAACTTGCCCTATTGGCCAAGTTTTTCCTAGAGGTGGTCACACAAGTACGAAATTCGGTCACTATAAGGCGCTAGTGTGCATATAATCTTCCAGTTTGTGATTGCTATATCTTGAGAGCCTTACTAGTTAGGATGATGCTTTTTTCAGCAAACTTGTGCTAGTGGCCAAGTTCTTCCGGATGGTAGTCACATATGTGCGAAGTTCTCTCACTACGTGGCGGTAGTGTGCATATGATGTTTTAGTTTTATCATGCTGTATCTCGAGAGCCTTACAAATTACGATATTACTTTCCTAAGTAAATTCGTTCTTGTGACCAAGTCCGTCCGGATGATGATCACATAAGTTCGGAATTCACTCACTACGTGGCGCTAGTACCGATATGAGGTTCCAAATTATTTAATGTTTTATCACAAGAGTCTTATTATTAAGGACATTGCTTTCTTCAGCAAATTTGTGCTAGTGGCCAAGCCCTTTCGGATGGTAGTCCCAAGTGTTCGGAACTCGTTCACTGTGTGGCGGTAGTGTAAATTTGAGCTGCCAGTTTGTAAACGCTGTACATACCTTGAGCAAAGGAATAAGAAGAGACAAGAAAGTAACAAGCACCAGTGGGAAAGCAGCACCAAGAGAAGCAAGGGTCAGCAATTTGGGAGTAGAAATTTGAATTAGAGTACTAGAAATATGAAGTAGCAAGAGAGAGAGAGAGAGAGAGAGAGAGAGAGAGAGAGAGAGAGAGAGAGAGAGAGAGAGAGAGAGAGAGAGAGAGAGAGAGAGAGAGAGAGAGAGAGAGAGAGAGAGAGAGAGAGAGAGAGAGAGAGAGAGAGAGAGAGAGAGAGAGAGAGAGAGAGAGAGAGAGAGAGAGAGAGAGAGAGAGAGAGAGAGAGACTGGAGCAAGGGTCAGTGGTATAGCAAAGGGTAGTGACGCCGCAATAGGCTGTGACGACGCAATAGGCTGTGAAGAAACATGAGCAAGTAGTAGTAAGAGACAAGGGGTCAAGGGATCAAGGAACAGCTATGTAGTATGGGATAGAGGGAACAAGGGCAGGAGGAATCAAGGTGGAAGGGGATATCAAGGGCCAAAGAAATACCGAGAAACAGGGGAAGCTTCAAGAGGCTGGGCAAAATCAAAAGGTTTGGCTGCCTCTTGGGAAGCTGGAAATTCAATTTGTTCAGATGGGTGGAATGAGCAATGGGAAAGTTTAAAAAAAAATCAAAAACATTGTTTATGTGCAAATGGTTGCTTTATTCTCTTTTTCCATTGATTATCAACTCTTTTGTGTTTCATTCGTGTTGACTCTCGTTCTTCCACTCCTCAAGTAGGGTTTTGCAATCCATCAACATGTTCTGATTTTTTTCACTACGTACCACGTTATTGTCCAAAGTGCAAAAATTTTCAATCTCTGAGAGCTGCTTAATTTTTTTCGTCGATCTCAACTGCAGTAGGTGGTGGGATCAAAATGTCCTTCAGAGAGGTTGTAGGTAGGCCCAGCTCGGCTACAATTTCGTCTAATGTTGCCAACTCTTCTTTGAAAATATCATTGAAATCACCATGTGTCATTTCCGATACACCGAACTTTGCGTCCAGCTCCTCGATTTCTACCATAGTTTTTAAATCCTCGTTGTCAGCCTCGGACTCATTGCCTTTCGAATGTGCGAAGTATGAAGGAATTATCTTCTTCCAGCAATTCCGAAATGTACTCGCCTTAATGTCCTTGACGGCAACTTTAATGCAATCAAAACAGTCTTAAAGGGTAAATTTCTTCCAAGCATCTGTAAGCGAAAATCCGTTTTTCTCGGCAGTTTCCAAAATATAGCTGTAGCTTCTCTTGACATAATTCAGTTTAAAATTTCGGATGATTCCCTGGTCGAGAGGCTGTAGCAATGAGGTTGTATTGGGCGGCATAAACATTAGTTTAATGTTCGGATTTTCAATGGCCGGTGCATGGGAGGGAGCGTTGTCCAATAACAGCAAAGCTTTAAATCCAATATTTTGGACTGCGCCAAACTTCACTTGCTCCGTTGCAAAACAATTGTCAATCCAGTCTGTAAAAAGTAAGCCTATTGAACCATCCCTTTGTGGCGTTGAACTGTATGCCTTCCACCTCCGACACTCCTGATTTATGTTTATAAAATGCGTAGAACGCTAATGCCTTCCCACCAATAGTGTTGAAGTCAATTGGAAACCCTTTGTAGGTAGTATCTTCGATCCACGCTTTAAGTGCTACGTCCATATGCAGAAAAACTGGATCTCGTAGCTTACAAATATGTTTTCCAATCATAGAAGCGGTAGAAGCAAGTACTATAATTTTGTACTTTTGTTTGAGGACATACCGGATGCACGCTTTGGTTTTGTTATATCTGCGAGCATCTTCTCCTTAACAGGTTGGCTGATAAGTCCCCGGTCTAACAAAGAAAAACACATTTTTTTGTCAAAATTCGTTTTTATTATTCAACATAGTTCCCTTCAAGAGCGATACAACGATTATAACGACCTTCCAATTTTTTGATACCATTTTGGTAGTACTCCTTCGGTTTTGCCTCAAAATAGGCCTCAGTTTCGGCGATCACCTCTTCATTGCAGCCAAATTTTTTCCCTGCGAGCATCCTTTTGAGGTCTGAGAACAAGAAAAAGTCGCTGGGGGCCAGATCTGGAGAATACGGTGGGTGGGGAAGCAATTCGAAGCCCAATTCATGAATTTTTGCCATCGTTCTCAATGACTTGTGGCACGGTGCGTTGTCTTGGTGGAACAACACTTTTTCTTCTTCATATGGGGCCGTTTTGCCGCGATTTCGACCTTCAAACGCTCCAATAACGCCATATAATAGTCACTGTTGATGGTTTTTCCCTTCTCAAGATAATCGATAAAAATTATTCCATGCGCATCCCAAAAAACAGAGGCCATTACTTTGCCAGCGGACTTTTGAGTCTTTCCACGCTTCGGAGCCGGTTCACCGGTCGCTGTCCACTCAGCCGACTGTCGATTGGACTCAGGAGTGTAGTGATGGAGCCATGTTTCATCCATTGTCACATATCGACGCAAAAACTCGGGTGTATTACGAGTTAACAGCTGCAAACACCGCTCAGAATCATCAACACGTTGGTGTTTTTGGTCAAATGTGAGCTCGCGCGGCACCCATTTTGCACAGAGCTTCCGCATATCCAAATATTGATGAATGATATGACCAACACGTTCCTTTGATATCTTTAAGGCCTCTGCTATCTCGATCAACTTCATTTTACGGTCATTCAAAATCATTTTGTGGATTTTTTTGATGTTTTCGTCGGTAACCACCTCTTTCGGGCGTCCACTGCGTTCACCGTCCTCCGTGCTCATTTCACCACGCTTGAATTTTGCATACCAATCAATTATTGTTGATTTCCCTGGGGCAGAGTCCGGAAACTCATTATCAAGCCAACTTTTGGCTTCCACTGTATTTTTTCCCTTCAGAAAACAGTATTTTATCAAAACACGAAATTCCTTTTTTCCATTTTTTTCACAATAACAAAAGTTGCTTCACAAAAGACGCTCTATCTCACAAACTAATTGACTTACAGACGTCAAATTTTGACACGAATCATTTGAAGGTTGGTACTATATAAAAATAATATGCATTTAATACTAGCGACGCCATCTATGTGTCAGACCGGGGACTTATCAGCCAACCTGTTATATTTTCACCCCCACACCATCCATCCTTCCCCCCAACACAAAAAAAAAAAAAAAAAAAAAAAAAAAAAAAAAAATAAAAAAAAAAAAAATAATATTTTTTTATTAAAAATTTTAATTTTTTTTTTTTTTTTTTTTTAATTAAAAAAAAAAAAAAAAAAAAATTAAAATTTTTTTCTCCCAACATAAAATATATTCCCCGGTGTCTTCCCCCCCCCAATATTTTTTTTTATTTTTTCCCCCCCCCCAAAAAAAACAGCAAAGATCCACACCCCCTTTTTTTAAAAAAAATTAAAAAAAAAAAAAAAAACATTTTCTTCCAAAATTTACCCCCCCCACCACCAACAAATTTGCCCTTTTAATTTTTGGCTTGGATTTTTTTAAATGGACCCCCCTGATTCCATTCGTTATCACAGATTTTTCGTAACACGTAAGATTAATGAAATAAACCGGGTTTTCATTCACAAAATAACGAATTTTCATAAAAATCAGGATTTCCTATTTTGAAAACATGAATTTTCGTTCCGCCCTTTGAATGTTGGGTTTGGATTTTATGAAATGAACCTCTCTGAATCCATTCGTGTTGAAAAAAATGAGTTTTTATTCACAAAATTGCGAATTTTCATGAAAATCAAGATTTCCAGTCAGTCAGTCAGTCAGTCAGTCAGTCAGTCAGTCAGTCAGTCAGTCAGTCAGTCAGTCAGTCAGTCAGTCAGTCAGTCAGTCAGTCAGTCAGTCAGTCAGTCAGTCAGTCAGTCAGTCAGTCAGTCAGTCAGTCAGTCAGTCAGTCAGTCAGTCAGTCAGTCAGTCAGTCAGTCAGTCAGTCAGTCAGTCAGTCAGTCAGTCAGTCAGTCAGTCAGTCAGTCAGTCAGTCAGTCAGTCAGTCAGTCAGTCAGTCAGTCAGTCAGTCAGTCAGTCAGTCAGTCAGTCAGTCAGTCAGTCAGTCAGTCAGTCAGTCAGTCAGTCAGTCAGTCAGTCAGTCAGTCAGTCAGTCAGTCAGTCAGTCAGTCAGTCAGTCAGTCAGTCAGTCAGTCAGTCAGTCAGTCAGTCAGTCAGTCAGTCAGTCAGTCAGTCAGTCAGTCAGTCAGTCAGTCAGTCAGTCAGTCAGTCAGTCAGTCAGTCAGTCAGTCAGTCAGTCAGTCAGTCAGTCAGTCAGTCAGTCAGTCAGTCAGTCAGTCAGTCAGTCAGTCAGTCAGTCAGTCAGTCAGTCAGTCAGTCAGTCAGTCAGTCAGTCAGTCAGTCAGTCAGTCAGTCAGTCAGTCAGTCAGTCAGTCAGTCAGTCAGTCAGTCAGTCAGTCAGTCAGTCAGTCAGTCAGTCAGTCAGTCAGTCAGTCAGTCAGTCAGTCAGTCAGTCAGTCAGTCAGTCAGTCAGTCAGTCAGTCAGTCAGTCAGTCAGTCAGTCAGTCAGTCAGTCAGTCAGTCAGTCAGTCAGTCAGTCAGTCAGTCAGTCAGTCAGTCAGTCAGTCAGTCAGTCAGTCAGTCAGTCAGTCAGTCAGTCAGTCAGTCAGTCAGTCAGTCAGTCAGTCAGTCAGTCAGTCAGTCAGTCAGTCAGTCAGTCAGTCAGTCAGTCAGTCAGTCAGTCAGTCAGTCAGTCAGTCAGTCAGTCAGTCAGTCAGTCAGTCAGTCAGTCAGTCAGTCAGTCAGTCAGTCAGTCAGTCAGTCAGTCAGTCAGTCAGTCAGTCAGTCAGTCAGTCAGTCAGTCAGTCAGTCAGTCAGTCAGTCAGTCAGTCAGTCAGTCAGTCAGTCAGTCAGTCAGTCAGTCAGTCAGTCAGTCAGTCAGTCAGTCAGTCAGTCAGTCAGTCAGTCAGTCAGTCAGTCAGTCAGTCAGTCAGTCAGTCAGTCAGTCAGTCAGTCAGTCAGTCAGTCAGTCAGTCAGTCAGTCAGTCAGTCAGTCAGTCAGTCAGTCAGTCAGTCAGTCAGTCAGTCAGTCAGTCAGTCAGTCAGTCAGTCAGTTAGTTGAAATTTTCTCTATATTTTTCAACTTAAATTCACATTGTTTTCTTTTTCCTTTTATAGTTCTCCAAAGGTGTTTGCCTCTGTTGCATCCAGCAGTAGTCCGCTAGCATCGCTGGGCTCCATTTGCCAGCAAAGTTCTTTTCAGTCTGTGCGATATCTTGATGAAATCGTTCTCCATGTTCATCTGAGACGGCTCCCATATTCTCTGGGAAGAAGTCCAGATGAGAATGCAAAAGTGCACTTTAAGTGACATATTACATCCCAGTGCAGCATACGAATCAACAAGCTCTTGAACGATGTGTACATAATCCGGAGACTTTTCATTTCCCAAGATCTTACGTGTTACGAAAAATCTGTGATAACGAATGGATTCAGGGAGGTTCATTTCATAAAATCCAAACCCAACATTCAAAGGGCGGAGCTGAAATTCATGTTTTCAAAATAGAAAATCTTGATTTTTATGAAAATTCGTAATTTTGTGAATGAAATCCCGGTTTATTTCATCAATTTTACGTGTTGCGAAAAATCTGTGTTCGCGAATGGATTCAGGGAGGTCCATTCCATAAAATCCAAGTCCAACTTGCAAAGGGCAGAGCCAATATTCTGGTTGTTGCTTAGGTAGATCATATTACTACGGAAGTACGTGTTTTTGTGAGTTTAAATCACATTTTTCTCAAAAACTGGACGTGTTAAAGCATTTCTGAGCCCATATTCGGATTCAGCGTAGCAAAATCTATAAAATCCAACCAGAAATGCCGACGGGAGCGAAAAAAGTTCCGATTTTGCCGACTAGTGTTATTATTAATAGAGTATTAGTTTTATTTGTTCGTGTCCGCCTCCTACCCATAGAGACAGACGAAGTTACAGTCAGAATGACGCGGGTGCTATTTAAGGATAAAGAAACAGTTTTTAAAACCAGTGTAAGAAAATTTTACTGTACGCTCTTGAGATATTATTTGGTGGCCCTGAAAAGGGCCGTTTGGTTTTATGAAGTCAGTATGTGGGAAAATTCTCTTGTACACTCTTTATAACTCTTCTGGTGGCCCTGAAAAGGGCCTTTTTATTTGAATGATGACACGGCCACGGTTGCACGTTTTGCTATGGGCTATCTTTAAGGCCTAGAAGATAGTTGAGGATCTGTTAGGGAATATGAAATTATTAAATTAATGATAGTTTTAACTAGTTTTAGCACCAGCCCACCTTCCCCCATCATTATTAAGCCGAAAACTTTCGATGGATATGGATATCATTAAGGATTCTTGTTCGAACGAATTTCAGAAAAGTTTATTTATTTCTTCGCTCCGGCCATTTATTTTTTTTATCGCTCCGGGCATTCGGCTGTATTCGGTATACTATATGGAATATAAAGCTAGTTAATAACATCTAAATGACTTTCTCATGTGATCAATCGGCCATTCCATTTCAAAACATTAAAATTCCCACTATATTCATTTAGTTATATAGGTGTTGGTATGAATAGCCCTTCGAAAAATACACAACCGCTCACTCTTACTTTTCCATTGAAAACTTTTATATTCTACATTTTACTATTATGATGAATATACATTAGGCCACAGTTGAGAATATAAGGTTAAATGCGTACCTAAAATATGGTCTATGGACTTCTTGTGAAGCATGGTTACTCATGTTTCTGTATAGCCGGATATCAGGTAAATTAGTGAATCCATTATGGCTAAAACGTTAAGGAAATCGAAATATATATATATATGTATATTTTTTTTTTTTTTTTTTTTAAAAAAAAAAAAAATTTATATATATATATATATATATATATATATATATATATATATATATATATATATATATATATATATATATATATATATATATATATTTGATCTCGCAGAAGAAAGAGAGTGAGTTTTATAAAATATCATTATTCTACGCAATGGGTATGAGAGAAAAGGTTGGTTAATATTTCTTTGATTGTTGGAAACTCTCGGAACAACAAGGTGTTTTAAAGTAGAAAGGATTTATTTTACAACTAGCTTGGGTGGAGTCTTGAACAGGAATGACAAAATTTTCTCAGTTGTTTATTTAACCCTTAAAAATGAGTAATGTTGCCATTAGGCAACACATCAGTTTTGATAAAGCAACATGACAATATAATTTTTATTTTTGTCTTGTTTTTGCATAATATTGAGGGATTTCTACAGGAAACAAACAACTACAGTAAGATAAAAGTTACGCAAGTAACGGTTAATATTATTATATCAAACATTTTGTTTACAAGTGTCTAAAGTTTGACTTCAGATCGATTCGCATCGGATATTTTTTTCTAATTTTATCTACCAAACGTTAAATTTTCATCTGAAAAAATTTTACGGGTGTTTAAATAATTAGCAACAATAAGTACATTGTGTCAGAACTTTAATTCAGTTTCCCTACTTTTGACTATAAGATAAAATTTATATGTTGCCAAATGGAAACACTAATAGATTTATCACTCTTATGTGTAGAAGTTTTACGTATTGCTTTATTTTTCTTTTTTTCCATATTTTGTTAGAATGGCGAATAGAAAATGCTCAGAAAGGGGATATTGAAGAATATCTAGCATCTCTGCAGGATGGTTCCATATCGGAAGATCAGAATGAATATAATATGGATGTAATCGGGTTTGATTATTATCCTACCAGTGTTGGTTCAATACGCGAATTGGAAGGAGCATCAATGACCAGACACAATCGGACGATGAAGAACCTACCAGCTTTTCCAGTGATTCGGGAGAAAACGATTCTCCGAGTATCGGAGATCCTGTGAAACCAGCGGCAATCAAGAAGCCAAGGAAACCATGTGATCTGGCCTCTGGCCACGAGAACAACCTGATTTACGACGAAAATCCGAATTAGGAAATTTACAGGAGACCTCGAGCCCTACAAAACAACAACAAAAATACAGACGCCGTTTCAATTCTTTTGGAATTTCTTGACGGATTACAAACCGATGAAAATAGTGTTCGAGACGAATTTTTGCTATAGTCCAAAAAGAAATTACTTGCTGCCAACCGGTAACTTTGTTAGAAATTCGTAAGTTTCTTGGCATTCTTATATTCATGTCAGTGTATCGTGACCCCAGATGTGAGATCATATTGGTCCGAGCATGGTTTTCGAACGATAATTGAATCAATGACCATAAATCGATTCGAAAAAATACGTTCCGTGATTCAACTCGGCTTGATAATGATCTCCACTAGCCTGTTGGTCACCCCGATGCACTTGTGACAGCCTCCACAAAATTGGTCCTTTCATGAATCTTATGAACAATGCTTTTCTTCCACTACGCCCTTCGAGCAAGGCCTATCTCTTGATGAGCAAATGTGTGCCACCAAAATTGGCCACTTTATGAAGCAATACTTGCCAATGTTTCTCTAAAGTGGGGTTTTAAAATTGTATGTCTTATACTCCTTGAAACGGCTATGCTTACAGGATTTTGAAATATATAGCGGGAAAACCAAGCCTGAAACGCCGTTTATCAGAAGAGCCTGATCTCGGATC
>JAHHFK020003880.1:0-66365 GCA_024533555.2 Aedes koreicus | reverse complement strand
TTATAACTTTAAGTGAAGCTTTTCCAATCGACGAGCTGTTAAGAGTAAGTAAGAGGCACATACATGTGTTTTAAAAAAGGCTAAAAAACACAAGAGAAGTAATCATTAGCTATTGTTGTTTTAATATCACGAGTAATTTATGAAAAGGGCGTATTTTTTGAGGTTTTGAATTTTTATTGAAAGAAAATCAGAAATATCTTGAAAAGCAGTTGCGTTTACGTGGTTTATCATTATGATCATTGTTGTTTGTAATGATCTCCAAAGTATCATTGTAACATCAAAATTTATTTATAAGAATGAATAACCAAAATTTGAAATATACACCAAAAGTTCGCTATTTTGAAAAACTTTTACCCCCTCATTATAAGAGCGTCCATCCTAAAGTTTTTTTTAAAACGTGTCTTTTCTGCAAATTTCCATGCAGCAAATTAAAAAATATTAAATATGTTTTTTTGAATATTTTATTTTCTGGTAATTATTTTTATTTTTCGTAATTGAAAAAAAAAAAATTTTTTTTCTGTGTATATTTTTTTAAGAAAGGTTTTTAGTTCCCTACAATTCCCTCATATAAAGTTTTCTCTAAAATGTAATGGTTTTTGAACTACGATTTTCAAGTAAAATGTTGGAAAAAACACATGCGCCCATCTCCAAAAGTTACTCTTGAACCCAAATTATCTTAACACCAGTGGAATTTTTTCTTGCGTACCGAACTCATGTGCCAAGTTTCATCCAAATCAATGATGATCGGGTATGATTTTGGGATTTCCGGCACATTCAGTGAATGGAGATCCTGCTGTTTTACTTTAATCGTAATAAATTTAGATCACAAAATCTCAAACCGATCTTACCGAAAATATCCTAAGTCCGTAAACATTTCCCTGAACTGTCAAAACTGCATTGATGACACCATCGTGCAATGATCTGAATGTGTGCTCGAATGTTTCGAAAAATTGAACGAAAGAAAATACAGATCTCCCTGCCAAAAAAAAAAAACAAAACGCGCCAAAAAAGGACAAAAACGGGATAAGGAGATTTCAAACATCCTTGCTTGTACTAATGTGTGAGGAGAATCGCAAATAAAATTGGTGGAACTGGGCGACGAATATGAGCTCAACTAACAACAAAGCGAAAAAGTGAACGAGAGAGATTAATTTTTAGGTTATTAGGTTTTCTTATGTCTAATCCCCTTTCTTTCAAACGCATAGGACAAATGTAAATTGTTTTGAAGAGGGGAAGGCATTTTTATTGTTAGCAAGTCCTATAGTTTCTATGCGCTGGAAGAGAAAAGAGATTAGACGTCAGAACACACGTTGCGACAGACTTCGAGAATGAGCCAAGATATTCATAGAAGGTAAATCAATTGACGCAAAACAGAATTTCTAGATCGTTATGGATGAACACAATAAGATAGGAATAACTATAGGTTCATTGATAATCACGCAGGGTCTTCAGTGCAATTACAATCATGTGAACATAAATTCCAGGTTTTTTCCCGGTTTCTCCTTGTTTTTAAAAAAAAAAATCCCGTTTAATTCCCGGTTTTCCCGTTTCTGTGGCCACCCTGAGGGCGTGGCAGCGGCGGCATTTATCTATACTGAAAAATCATGTTGTCATCCATAATATGTACAGCGAATGGGATCAAAACTTTGTCCAAGAGTGATATTTTTCAGGGTAAATTTCTGGTCAAAATGAAACATTGGTGTTTTTCCAGCAAAACCAAAAACCTGCCCAGATCATCAGGTACCCCCTCATTATAATTCCGTAGCAGCTTTTCGCGTCTTATCCTGCCAACAGTTAGTTGATCCATCCGGTCCATCTGAAATTGAAATTCGTTTCATCCGTGAACACCACATTTCCCAGAATTGATACTTTCTGCGAAATTCCAATCTTATCGGGGCAATAAGCGAGGAACGGGCACATTATTACCATACGTGATATTATTATCACTGCTTACAATTTACGGCACTTGACGTTTAGACACTGGAAGATTCAATTCCTTCCTGATATCACTCAGACGGAAAAAATTGATAGCTATTCATGTGATATCAAATTTTGCGAAATCTGAAACTAGTGCCGTTTTCCCTTTTCTCTTGATGGTCGCATATTTCTCGCCCATTCCCTTCCTCTCCCCCTGCCCCTAACTTTCTCTTTTTCTTTCGCCCCCCTTCTCTCCCCTTTAGCCCCGCGTCCTGGCTTCTGCGGCCCATTTGCTATATTGTTACAATTTTTGATACACGACTGTCCTTATATATATTGCGTTCAGTGTACACTGTGGACTGTTGATTGGGGCAAACCCAAAATTTTCGCGAGTTGAAGTATCGAATGGTCAGGATTCTCCTTACTGCTGAACAAGGTCCGTTTACGCACGATTGTTTTTCAGACGACGTCATTTCGAACAATGCTTAGAACAAAAACACCAAACCAATCACCTGAAATGTTTCAAAATTTACAGTATATGGATACAAACCTCAACCAACTCTTGATTGAATTCAACCTCGAAAATCATTTCCCGCCAGCAACTATAAATCAATTCCTCTTTCTCCGACTTTGACAGTTTAATTAAATTTTTCTACTCTCAGCTGGAACAAGTAGAAACTCTAACTCTTCGCAAAAGCTTCAATGTTTATGAAATAAATAAACATCAATCATTTGAACAGAGCTCGAATTCCAGATCGACGAACACAAAAAATAAAAACGCACACCCAAACTGAGTACAATAATGGCAAAATCCATATTCTATTACACATCCAGCAGCAGCAGCGGGTGGATGGTCATTTGGCAAATATCTAAAAAACCAAATTGCGTTTCCATACAATGCTAAACTAAACTGACAGTGTTGTCCGATCTGTCCATTGCACCGAACGCTGGAAACCACCAATCACTTACCAATGCAAGCAGTTGCTGTGGTAAACAAGTTAGAGAGTAAAAAAAACCCCTAATGGTTGGGGTGGTAAATTATTGATTCGTAATAAAAAGCAAAACACTTGGACTATCTATCAATTTAACGAACATCCTCTTCTCAGGCGATGTGCTGCTGCTGCTGCTGCTGACTCCAACATGCAGTGAAGCTGTGAAATGTAAGCAGCCAGTATCGAATCCATCGAATCGACAGAACACAACAACATCAGCATCGAGCGGGTGTGAGGCGAAAACCAATTGCTTCTTCTTCGGAGGAGTTGATTGAGTGCACTAGCTTAATCCGGTTTGTTCCCCGCCAAGGATATGGGATCCATGCTTGGATGCGGTGGTAAATCTTCCCAGTAGCAATGTGCCAATGACAGCCATTCAGGCTGGATGCAATGTTGGGATGAAGGGTTTATGCCAACAAGGATGTGCAGCAGTCTCGGGCACTAAATTGAAATCCATGGAGAGAAATTGATAGCTCAGTGTCGATATATTGGACAGCAGTGAGCTTTTCATGTTTATCTGTCTTTGAGAATTGATTGCCGTGAGTTGTGGACTTGAAGAAATTAAGTTCTTTCTCTAATTATATAGTAGTAGCAATTTTTCAAACTGATGACTTCCAGCAAATTTAACAATAAACAACACTACAGAAGTTGAGGTTAGGCCTTAGCGATAGTATTAGAAGTGCTACATAAAAATGTGAACATATTAAATGCCTTCCCGGGCTGGTGTTGAAAATTAAACCGTAAAATCAATTCTGTTTCGGCTCCCTGCTCCCTGCAACTTGGCTCGTTTGTAATTGGATTAACCAGAAACCCCCACCGCACGCAAACCGGCGACAAAACCTAATTATCGTCATTTTACGCCAACCGAAGCCCCGACCGTTAGATGGCGGTAGTGGCAATTGCGTATTAAATATCTCGCAAAAAGTTAACCAAGCACTAGCCGGTGCTGATTCAATTACGGTTGCTTTCCGAGGAACTGATGTACAACTTTTGCCCTATGGCCATCCGACCGACTTCACCGTCGTCACCGACGTATGGAATAGGGTGTCATCGGATTCGTGATAACGGTGACAGGCGAGATAACTATGTGAAAACTATGACTTTTCCTATTATCCTTCCACTAGGCTAGGAATCGGAGCCGAGCCGGATCACTTTATTCGCTCGCTCACAGCACAACGGTTTCGAACTCTAACCCGAGAAACGACAACCTATCCTTGATGAGAGAGTTGTTTTCATCAACTTTGAATCTGTGCCGAGAGGAAATTGAATAAAGTGTCTCTGGTTCATCAGTGTGGAAGCTAATCGGCAAAATCGAGTTGGACCTTTTCGAGTTCGTTGATCCCTGTTTCGGCAAAACTGGATTAAATTGCTCCCAATGTTCAAACATTCACCTATTTAAGAATGCAATTCCGAGTGCAGCGATGGCATCCTTCTATCATAAATTGCTGTCCAATCCTCTTCTCCCGGCCGCGGAAACATTTCGAACATTCCCAGACAGTGATTCCCAATTAAGATCCCGGAGAAGATTCCAACTATCTTCCGGTTCGCGTTTTCCGTCGGCACCGGGAATGCATTGTTTGTTCCACAATTGTAGCGAGAGAAGTTGTATCCTGGCTCGCACAAGGAAAGCGGAAATAAATTACACGAAATTCCCAACGAGCTAGTGCAACGGTTGCGAAGAGCATAAGTGCCCCGTATTCCGGAACCGAATGAGAAAGCATTCGACAACATATCCGATAAAAACTACTTCTTCACTGCAAAGGAATTCCAACTCCTTCCGTTCTCAGAAGTCCCGGATCTCGGATGACACATACACCGGATATGGGAAAACTTTGAAGATGATTAAGATCCTGTCCGTGTCCTGTTCCGCAGCCGCCAGCAGGGGAAAAAAAGAGACAAAAGCAGCAAGCACTAGTGGGTCTGGAGATGGTAGAAGAACTTTTTCAACTTTCGACTCCCAGCCAAAGAAAAGACGAAGTAAACGATGGCTTAGCTTTTGTTCTGCCATAAGGGTCATCTCGTAGTTACATCAGAAGAAAGAAAGGAAAAAAATAGTCTTGAATGAGCGAAAACTTTGCGCAAATGAATAGGACCGTATATTCACAGGGAGGAAAGGATAATTAGAAATGAGTTGAATCTTATGCACCCGCACAAAAGCTCCACTCCCTCCGGGGAAGCATAAATACCTAAATAGCCTGCCAGCAGGTTAGTTTTGAGCCATTAGGCACGACTCGTTGCCTTGAGCTTGCTCGTCGTAACTGCGCCTGGGAACGGAAGCACATGTCGTCCTCGTTGCCTCTCGACTTGATTACATACAGGGCCCGTACCAACCAACTATGACATCGGAGTAATGGAATGAGTTCAGACCGACCAGAGTGCTCTAAGCCATCCGTACCGGCCGGCCCCGTTCCCGAATGACCTGCCAAAAAGACGAGTGAAGGGGAAGTCCCACCCCCTGGGTCGGTGGGTGGGTTCTCCACAGGGCTTGATTGGTTCGTTTGGGGAGGGTAGAAGGAGGGGGTTGGAGGGATTTTAGGTACTCGTTTATGAATGTATGACGGTCATGAATAAGATAATGTGCCTCTGGTCCGCGATTTCACAGCAATGATTGAATTTAAATTTTGGGTAGGGGGGGTGGCATGCAAAACGCACCACACCAGGACGCTTTCTTGCCATTTTATTTATGAAACATCTGTTTTTAAATCCTTTAAACTTTCACCGATTAGCACCAAACTTGAATGATTTCTGCATCTACCACACATGTGTAAAAATCCCAGTTCTTGTGCCGATTGGACCCAAACCTCGGTCGATGGCACCATCCCCTTTTTTCAAGTTTTTGATAAAATGCTTTTTCCAATTGCTTGCTTCTTTGAAACCATTCTGTTCAAAAACGATCTGTTGGATGCTTTTAGAAGGAAATTGTTCAAGGAATCTTGAAAAAAAAATAAATTTACAGCAGCAGTGTTGCCAAACATGTTTTTTTTTACATTTTCAAAACTTAATTGCGTGTTTCGTCAAATTAATATCATTCAATTTGCAAAATTCTAATGCCATCGTGATCCTTACAAATTTTTACGAAGAAATCACTTAAAACCTCAAGGTATTCTGAGGCCTACAGCTTTTTGAAACAAAGAAATCCTTATTGATCATTTTTTTTGGTCAATAATCCATACCTTCTTTTGCAAATATCTACGCAACTATAATGTTTAAAAACAATCGGCTGGATGCTTTTTATGAAATCTGTTAAAGTAATTACGAAAAAAAATACTGTTTATGGGAGGCAGTGTTGCCAAAAAGTGCTTTATCTGCATTATAGAAATAAAATTGCATTTTTGTCATATGAGTATTATTTGAATTGATAATATTTATTCTTATCGTGCGCCTCAGACTTCGAGACGTGATACAGCGCGTTAAATCAAATGAGTCCATATTTATAAGTTATTTGTCGAAAACTCTTATTTTCTGCGGTCTATATCTCCGGAACCTCTGGGGCTCCCTTAGCTCAGTCGATAAAGGCGCAGCTGCAAGGAAACACCATGCTGGAGGTGACTGGGTTCGATCCCCGGTTTGGTCAAAGAATTTTTCGTTAAGGAACATTTCTCGACTCACTAGGCAAAGAGTATGATTGTAATTACCACCCAATCATACTAATGCAAAAATGGTACCTGGAATCGAAAGCTACCAATTAATAACTGTGGAAGTGCATTTAGAACACTAGGTTGAGAGCAAGCAATAATCTTATTGTGCAAGCAATAAGCTTGAAACGCATAGAAAGAAGACCACCAGAACTATTATGTCTAAATATAGTCTGCTGTATGTTTCATGAAGGATAATCCTTTCATTTTCATTGTCATTTTGCAGCGTTTGGTGGGGCAATGAGAGCGCAAGTCAATCCAAAGCCGAGGGTTAGGGAGGGGTAATGGCGAACTGATCTATGCGACCTACTTGAACGCCATTGGGTAGGGAGAGGATTGGAGATGTAGGTTATTGAGTGCTTGAGTGCTTTTGAGAGATTTACGCTGCAAAATGTAAATGAGTCATGAAGCCCATTTCCCTTTGAATCACCCTTTACTTTAAACATTTATTCTTGAGCAGAAATTGAAATGGAATCGAAATTACACTGAAATGGAACCGAAACGGAATCGAAATGAAGTTGAAATGGATGCAAAACGGATTCGAAACGGAACCGGAATAGAACCGAAATGGAATTGTAATGGAATTGAAATGGAATCGAAACGAAACCAAAGCGGACCCGAAATAGAACCGAAATGGAGCCGAAACGGAATCGCAACGAAACCGATATGGAACTGAACCAGAAGTGAAATGGAACTACTGTGATTAACACCCCTCTTCTATAGTAAGTCAAACACTAGACCCTCACTGAGCGGACCCTCCGCACTGTTGCTAAAATGAACTACTTGGAAAGGTTAAATCTACTACTCGTGCTTCCTAAGCGGGCCCTCCGCATCCTATCTCTAATAAACATGCTTGTCATCGTCAGTATAAAGTAACACTTTTCTGTGGCTTTGTGCTTCATTTCGAACAGTCAGATATTTACCCTGATCAAAAATTCACCCTTTTCGAAAATTTTGCAATTACTTTCACTTACCATGGGTAAACCAGGTATTTTGGTTATTCATTCCATGAAACAAATAGAAAAACAACAACATAAGTTGCCACGAAAATGAAAAGTATACTTTTAGTCGTTTCCCTTTGATTGAAAGTAAAGTCTAAGAGTGAATTGCGGCCAGTATCACACCTGATGTTAGTGCCTTTATACAAACGTTCTACGACGTGGCAGTGAAATAAATGAGCAGAATATGTGATACTTTTACTACTGGTCAAATTCTTGGTCTCACATGCATGTTTATAGCATGATATAAGCCCTCTCACCATCGACAAGGTGACAAATTTGACCCGCGAGAGGGATGTTTCATGAAGGATAATCCTGGAGCCATATGCCTAATAAATATTGTGCCAAAAGGATTTTTTGATACTAGTAACTCATTTCAAGATAATTTGCTTCGATCATTAACACGCATCACGGAACAAAACTTTCATCGCATTTATCCGCAAACAAGTCTAGGTTTTTTTTTTATTAGGGCGAATCTAAAATTGAGAGATTCTCTCCGGCTCGCTCTCTTTCATTCATATTCAAATCACCTTTACGTTTTTTATTCTACTATTTGTAGAGTATGCTAGCCAGCACTGTTGTGTTTCGATCTGTACTAAAGAATCCCTCGAAAGTTTTATAATGGCGCTGTAATGAATGAAACAGAGCGAGCCCGGAGAGAATCTCTCAATTGAGATTCGCCCTAATGAAAAAAAAACCCCTAGAAGCATTTGAAACTGGTGGTCGCTGTATTTTGGGTTCTACACGATTGATATGGCAGAATTTTTTTATCAGTATGTAAAAATAAAGTAGCTAGTAACGTTTATTAACGGTTTCCTGATATCCCAATTTTAGATTTTTTTATAGCCATTTTATGAGAATTTTTGTTGATTCTTTGCATATTTTTATAATTTGTTGCTTCTTTATTTTAACACGTTGAACATAAATTTTAGCCAAATAGGTCAAGTAGAAATAAAACATGTTTTCGAGATAAACACGAATAAAGTTTCGTTCAGCGATACGTTTTAATGACCCAAGCAAATTATGTTGAAATGAGTTACTAGTTATCGAGAAATGCTTTTGGCACAACGTTTTGAAAAGTAAAGTATCCCAAAAATGCAAGAAAAGAAATTAGATTTTCACGAATATCCATGGTGGAGTCCCCTCTTAAAGAAAAATCCTTATTTTTCGAACTGTTGTCTAAAAACAATCACCTAGTAGCTTTTTGAAACAAATTTTTTTTACGGAATTCAAGAAGAATACTATTTATTTTCTGCGGTGTTGCCAAATATTATGTATTTTTTATATAACCTCTTCCGAGCTATTGTGTCTAATAACAATCTGCTGGATAGTTTTCGAAGGAAATCGTTCAGATTACCCAGGAAAATACCAAATACCAGTGTTGCCAAACATGCTATACTTGTATTTAAAAAAAAAATACATTGCTCCTCAAATGCATATAACAAGATTAAAAAAATCCAATTCAATTGTTGTTTGTGAAGAGCAGGATCACGAGGTTTACGAAAATGATTTATTTTTCCGATGGTGCGGTATCACAATACAAAAATAGATTTAATGCAATCAAACTGCTCTTCTCCGAGAAGGATTTTTGGTGTACCTGGTGACTACTACGCTACAGCTCATGGAAAAGGCCTAAGCGACTTTAGAGTTCGTGTCGGCTGCAGAATGCTACGAGGAAAAAAAGATACTTAAGGACTGTTTCAAACAGTTTCTACTGCAGCATGTATGCTACAGTATCGATTCTGACCTCATGAAAACGGTTTCTAGCTCAACAACAGGTTCAACTTTTAAAATTGTATCAAAGAAACGCAACCTAGAGATACATAGAAATGAAAATGGAAAGAAATTATTGCGAAAAGCTAGAGCCTCTACACTATAATAAACTATATTGTAACTATATTTGTTTCCTTAAAGTTAAAATTATTTACAGTAATGATTTACCAGAAGAAATAAATTAGTATATAAAAAAATTGTTTCTGCTTGCATAAGCACGCTTGTATTGAGACATAGTATTTGAAGAAAATATAATATCATGCAGTTTAATATGAGAAATCGGTAGAAATTGTGTTCTATATTTCAGAATCGAACCAGAATACCTTGACAGTTCGAGTGTTTAGAATGTGGAAACACTACCTCTTATAAATAGTATTTTTGCTTAATACTTAATACTTCAACAGACTCCATAAAAAAAGCATCCAGCCGCTTGTTTTTAAACATTATAGTTGAGAGATATTGGCAGAAGAAAAAATGGATTATTGACAAAAACAAGTGATAAATAAGGACTTCCTTGTTTCAAAATGTTGAACTCTAGAACGGCTCAAACACCTTGAGGTTTTAAATGATTTCCACGTAAAAAAATGTGAGAAGCACGATGACATTAGAGTTTTTTTTAATTAAACAATATTGATTTGCCCAAACACCCAATTTAATTTTGAAAATACAAAAAAAAAAAACATTTTTGGCAACACTGCTACCCTAAAATTATATTTTTCTGGATTGCTTGAACAATTTCAAAATGTTTTACAGCCTCGGCTTTAAATTAATAGTGCATTTATTATCTCAATTTTATTTTAATAAGCAAAGCCTGATGTATTATGCAATAATCAAATAGAAAGATGAGATCTAGGCAAGATAAGAGCCAGAGGTTCCATTCCATTCTTGAAAAAGACCTAAACCTAAACCTAATAGCTTCAAATATCAAAATAAAATAAAAATAAAAAAGAAAAAAAAACAATTTCATTCAAATTGATTGTAATATCTTTTTAAATATTTCTTTTAATAGTAAATGCAATCAACCTGCGTTTTGAATGCTCAACATCTTTGTTATGTGAAACCAATCCAGAGATGAATTCTTGAATTCAAGAAACTCGAGTTTCAATAAATCACATTACCTTAGAAATTTTGTTGGAATTTTTACTCAATCAATCGATGCAAACATACCTGAAAAGAAATTAAAAAGAATAAAAATTAGCAATTTTGACTATCGATGAATTTATTAACCATGCAATGCTGAAGAAGTGGGTAAAGTTAATATTTAATTCAATTATGAAAGTTGGTTGGAAGCACTAATTGATCTCCATAATTTAATGGTTAAGCTTGCAACAAAACATATCGATAAATATCGTTGCATAATTCACCTTTCGGAAACATCCAAATTCCTGTGTAATTTGCATTCTGGCAGAAGCCGGCACCGGGTCAATATTCTCACACCATTGTTTTTTTTTTTCAAACATTCAATTCTGCTACAGTCATTGCCCAACCACCCAAAAACATCCCCATTCTCGTTGTCGTGGGCATTCTAAGCAAACGCCATTCGACCAGAAACGCCAGCATTGGGAAAACTATAGGTTGGTAGATACGTCTACTCTCTGCTCGTCCGTTGCACTCGATGGAAGTGCAAGCTCAAAAACAAAAAAAAAAAAACAAAACAAAAAAACACGAAAGGTAATCACACCTGCCTGCTTCAATTCTCTTTCTGGGTAAGTTGCCAGAACGGAGAATCGAGGCACGACTCGCGGATTATGCAGACTAGCATTCTCCGCTGCACGTCGCATCGATGTGAAAATGAAAATCATAAACATGCTAGATCTGTAAGCCACCATCGCAGTCCCGACTAGAAATGTGAGTTTTCAGAAACGAGCAAAACCCGGTTCGGAAATTTCGAGCCTATTTCCTATCGGGGTTGTTCTTATGTACGAACAAGATCGAAACCAATGCACCACCAATGTAGACTACAAGTGAAGGGCCATAAAACAGTAATCCTGCAGGAGAGGCTCAAGAGTGATTCCATTGAGGCAGGTTGCAGAACCACGATGCATCAATAGCCTATTCTTGGATGCAGTTCTATTCCCCATTCACAGTTCGGTGAAGAAGAAAAGTCTCATTTCATCCTATCCATCGCATTCGGTTTATCATGCAACCCGAGTTGGAATGACGATGCCATCCACATAAATTTCCATATCGCAAAGGAATTTATCGTCTAGGAAAAATTCTAAACCCGGGTGTGCCCGGCTCCTCCTCTGAATGGGTGAATGGAATGCAGCGAATACCTTTGCAATGGTACCTCCGTCTGAAGATTAGGACCGTCTCGACGGTCTTTATTTATGATTCTCTTTCTCCGGGGAAATAGTCATGAAGGGGATGACTGTGGAACCGAGATTGTTGTCGAATGCGTAAAAGTGTAAGGATGTTAATTTTTCGGGGTTCCTCCTGGAGAATAATGGTTCGTTAACGTGCTAGTTTATCATTTTCATATCCACCAAAACTCTCCAAGGGGGTGTCGTAGAAGATAAATCATGAAGTTTCAGCAAAAGTGACATGAAGGAAAGAGTGGTTGAGACGTTGACTGGAAGTATTCTGATAATCGTCCGGCGAAGAAGAAGGATGTGATTTATACTCGAAAAACTTTCAACGATTTGTCTGGAAACTGCAGCTAAAAGTCGCACTTCAGTTTTCCAAGAGCAGCGGAGTCGAAAGTGCCGAGAAAACACCAAACTTTGAGGTCATAATGATAGTGGTTTGAATATTTAAAAACACTTCAGGAACAAGGACCATTTGTTGGATGTCCTGTGCGCCAAGACTAAACAACGACCGCAGTTCTCCTTGGATAGGGATGGTGAATTATTAATTCCTGGTTCGATGTGAAACCGAATGCGGTAGATAGTAAATAACCTGCGGAAGCACTCTCAAAAGATCACTTTGAACGGATGGCAAGTTGGTGGTACTTCTTGGCCAGAAAAGAAAAGGAAAATCAATATTCCTTTCATTCGTAAGACATCGTTAGGAACCACTTGAATGAGCGGCAGAAGCGCGGCACGTGCAGTTGAGTATCATGTTTCGTTGGTCGCTGTTTTACAGTCAAACGAAACCGCATCGCATTTCGGTAATCCTTGACAGTGAACGGACTAACAGACTAGCAGAGAATGCCTACATATATATTGATTAGCGGTGGCAGTGTAAGTTACCTCAGTCGGTTAGCTCACTATTCATAGAGTAAACAAAGCCGTGGGGATTGAAAGGGAAGCAACATAATTTGGTGCTCGTCTGGTATCCCTCGCCAAGTGCGAGACAGACAAAACAATGAGATTGTACATGGAATAGTGGCTTTTTGGTGAATGCAAACTGTTCGTAATGCAGGATCGTCTTTCATAGCGCTGCAATGGTATAATGAGCTTTTGTTGGTCGTGGGTGAGTTCTAAAAATGCTCGGCTGACAGAGGTGCAACTGTAAGTACAATTTAAAGTTGTGAAATATTGCGTGATTAAAGCTCGATTCAAAGTAAATCTGAACTCACGGTATAATACACCACCTCGTTCCTGGTGGTTGGAACAAAAAACGTTTGACAGGCATATATTGATGTTTCATTGACGAAGAAATTGGTGAAAAGTTTTTCTCAATTGATCGACGCACCTCGAAATTACGGATCATGTAACTTGAGGACAGAAAATTAATTGAGAATCCTTCGTGGTCTGCCTCAAAAATAGCAAAAGTGTTAAAAATCCCATAGTGAACGGTGTATCTTGTAATCAAACGTTACCAGGATACTCTGAGTGTGGATGGAGCACAGCGCATCTATCTATAAAAGTGGCACTAGGGACGAAGAGCTGAGGAGAAAGGTGTTGAGGTACGTGAAAGGCAACCCATGTGTCTCCATACGTGATTTGGCAAAGAAATACGATTCCAACTTTTCCACCGTGCGTAACATCCTTTCGCGAGAAGGATATAAGTCTTTTGGTGCCAGTAAACATCCGAATCGCTCCCTGAAACAAAATTTAGTGGACAAAAAGCGAGCAGGATTACTATACGAACGAGTTTTGACGAAATTTGATGGCTGTATTTTAATGGATGACGAAACATATGTCAAAATGGATTATAAAGAAATCCCCGGACGAAAATTTTACCTGGCAACTGATCGTGGGGCTGTCTTTTCCAGATATAAATTTGTTTTTGCTAATAAGTTTGCTCGGAAACTCACATCTCTCACAATGACTTCGAAGATTTTCATTGAAGAGTGTCTGAAAAAGCGGATTTTACTCTTCAATCGGCAACACAAGACCAACGTTATGTTTTGGCCGGATCAAACCAACTGCCCCTACTCTAAGGAGGTACTAGAATGGTATGCTGCAAACAATGTTAATTTCGTCGCCAAATAGATTAATCCTCCGAATTGCCCTGGGTTCAGACCGATCGAAAAATATTGGGCAATTGTCAAGCGAAAACTTCGAGGATACGGTAAAGTGACAAATGCACAACAAATGCGTTTAAAGTGGAATAAGTTAGCCGGTACAGTGTCACCAGCGACTGTGCAGATCATGATGGCATCGATCACAAGTAAAGTGCGACAGTTCGCTCGAAACGGTGAAATGTAATAACTTGTTATATATCGTTTGAATAAAAAACCCTTTTGTTTGACGTTTTGATCAATCGTGTATGTTGTTCAATTCTTGAGTTATGATCAATTGAATGCGTCCAAATTTACTTTGAATCGGGCTTATGTTTGATAACCTTCAACAGTGTCGGAGAGATGTGGAATTAAAGGAATTTAAACTTTAAAGATGCACATGGCTTCAAAAAATAAAGCAATTTGTAAGGTTAAATCTCTTGAAAACGGTGAACAATTTAATTTGGAACAGACTCACCAAGTTGCGTCTATAGAAAAATGCATTTTATCGAAACTTATGAAATTATATTTCATGTGTAAAATGGATGAGATAGAAAGATGCAATCCGAAAAAACGAAAGCCTACATGAGAGCACATTTTTGTGTTCAAAAATCTCTCAGTAACTGTCTAGGGTTTATTTGTTCATTTATTGACTTGTAACTCGTTACTGTCTGTATCCCGATAATAACTCAGTAGCAAGAGACCTCTCGAACTGTGTCTCAAGGTCGGCTCATTACTGGGCAATCTGGAGGGGCTTCGCGATCAAACGTACGGAATACTGTCACCTGATTAAGTTAGGGAAGGAGCGTAAGGCTATTCACATTGGAAATTATTTATTGAGAGAAACTATTGCTTGTTTGGGTTGGCTCTTCAGTAATTAAAATATTGAGAATGTTGGTGAAAAGTGGGTGGTTTATTGAACATACCGGACTATTGATAGTGTGGCGAATGATGATCAGGAACAGCTTCCACGATGTCCACGAGCGCTCGTTGCAGGATCGATGACTTGTTTGTTCGGGTTTCCAGGGTTAGATGAGTCGGTTACGGACGAAGTTGGTTGTGCAGCAAAATACAGAAGTACTTTCACAGGCTTACGCAAATACAAAAATTCCTATCAGGCGTCTTCCCTCATTGGCTTACATCGGTAGTGTCTAGGCAAGGCCGGAGTGACAATACCGAGAGGGGGGGTGGGGGTCTCCTTGACGTTTAGGGAAGTATTCCCGAGACTTGGTGCTCCTTGGCAGTGCTAATTGTTTGGCCACAGGAAGCGGGTATCCGTAGCCGTTAGGCTAACTGGCCACAGGGGTCACTAGGCCGAATCACGAGCTTATCGGTGTCAACCAAAACGGTAATACAAAAGGGTCCTGAATTCGAGTTTACCTACTCGATGCTAATGACTTTTAATTCACGGACTACTTTACGAACACCTTATGTTCACGGACGCCAAAACCAATTTGAGAAATGGTGGATTTTTTTCCTGTCCTTTATCTCAACTAACCTTTTATCCTCACAGTCCCATGCAAATACAAATAATCAATCCTTCATTTTCCCGCCTTTTATCCCGAAAGTCTTTTTACAAATTGTGCCTACTGACATGCAACACCACCCCACTCCACTGTTATATAATTAAAATAAAAAAAAAACAAATCCCTACTATCCTAGTACAATTTTAAACCAAAACTAGACAACCCTACTAACCAACACCAACTAACTAATAAAGACGTAACAGTACGTATAAAATAATTAGCACAAATTAAAAATCACATAAATTCTTTAACAAACGGTTACAGACTCATTTCCAAAGTAATTTCATTTATAAGTGATGTTTTATGCAATGAGACTTAGAGGCTAAAACCTATGAACAACATCATAGTTCTCCAATTTCTCTTCTCTCCTGATTGGGTATAAGTATGCAGGAATTCCACAAAATAAAATATATACGATCTCTCAGAATTTCTCAATAATTGGTAGTTTTGTTCCTTATCGAAAAATGTTAGACTCGTCATTTGTATTGCGTCATAAGGGTAACCATTTTCACGTTAGAGTGGTCCGAAAAATTAACTTAAAAAAATAATACCTTTGGAATGACTGTGCCGATTTTATCAATGAAAAACACAAATGAAAAGTAATTAAATTATGAAAACTTTGAAAATACACCATAATTGTCAAACATAACACATAACATCGACCTGAACATAAAATTAGCGATGCACATATTTTAGTTTTCAAGCTAAAAATTTTTCAAAAGTGATATTGATATGTTTTTAGTTTTTGCTAACATCCTACTATGCGTTTCCATCAGCCAAATTACCAAAATTGCGAACCATGCGTCCCTATCAATCTAAAGTAATTTTTATAAGTTGATTTAGCTTTCTGAGAGCTAAGAGATGGTCCATAAACCACGTGTTCTCATATTTGGGATTTTCAGAACCACCTCCCTCCCATTGAGGTTCTTTGTCCACACATATTTTACTAAATTTATTTGGAGCATGTTTTCTGGCTAACTTCCCCCGCCCCTCTTCTTCTCCCAAAAAGACAACGTGGTTTATGGTTAAGCTCAATAAATAATATGAATAATGAAGCAGCATCATTTTATAGAGACTAGCCATAACTAGACTGGCATGTTATCTAAGTTAAATACATCGTATGTTGTAAGTCATGTTAAGGTTTTTATTTCCAAATTTATTTTCTTTACACACAATGAATACATGAATTATTGCATGAAATAATTCCACAGTTTTACAATGTTTCCTCTTCTGAGAACAAAAATTGTTTTATGATAATGTCCATTTTATTTTCCGGTTTCAAACTATGCTATGATTGAGTTCCCGAAATTAGTTTCACGCGAGCATAGTGGTTTGGAATTTCTTTTCTTTTGTCTTGTAATAGTGCTCTGAATAAAAATCGTAGTGTATTTTTGAACCTTTCTCAGAAGTAGCCTACAAATATAATTGTAAAACTAGGAAAATTTGAATTAACACTTCACTTGATCACCTTTTCTAAAAAAATAAAAAACTGTAACACTTTTTTAAACTATCGCTAGCAAATGCGAGCAAATCCCGTTAAATTCCACTACAGATAGGTTATCTTTTGACAGATATGACAGATGAAGTCGAAATAGACTTCTTCAGTGTCTAGTGCTCGACTGGAAGAGAACATCGCAGTAGGTCTAGTATTTATAGTAGATTTTTGTGTACCACCCATGCTTTGTTATGTGATTGACCGAAGTCAGCTGAAGTTGCGCAGATAACAAGAATGTCACTTGGAAGTAGTGAATTATTCTCAATGTGCAACTCCTGGTGTCCTCATTTATAGGATCAAGAATGGCGCCGGCCACGCCCTTGCAGGTCAATAAGAGAAGGGAAGGATTGTTAGTCCGATACTCGTTGCAACTAACGGCCGTACATACCACTGCACCTGACGAAATTGTTAGTTTGAGGTATTTTTGTAGATCTTATCTTGATAGATGAGACAATAACGAGCTAATTTGTTCATCCGTAATTCCATGCTATTCTCCATTTGGAAAAAAATTAGGAAGATGCACTTTAGAGATATTTTCAGGGTGTTCGGTTCCTTATATTTTTAGAGGCGATAGGGAATGATATTTAAAGAAAAAAATGGTTCTACGAATATGATTAAATCTCAAAGTTCACGGAGTTATTTAATTTTCATGTGTTGGAACATGTTAGTCTTAAGTTGGCTGTAACTAAAAAAATATGTTACTAAGCCCAATTATGATTCCTTCATTCGAAAGCAAAGAAAATTTCCTACAACAAAATTTCATTTAAACTTTGAGTAATTATCATTAAATTTCTTTTTACGGGTAAAAATGTTTTAAACATCTCTTTTTACAAGAGTTTTTTTCATATTTTTTTGCATAAAATACGTAATAAACATCAGTGGTTGACTGACAAAACTATGGCTTCAAAAGAGTTCTACAGCTCTCTTTCTGACAGAAACTTTCTAACTCGCTTAGTTTTTTTTTTGAATTTTGTTATGAATGCGACATGTTGCGCCTCTAATTGGTAGATAAATCAAGAAATTCAACCCCGCCGTGGTAATGTCTATGCGCAGGACACACAGCACACTTGATCACCGCGCTGCTTGACGGGGCGTCCAAGGAAAAGAATGTCATATAGTATTTTTTTTTAAATTTAATGTTTTCAAAACAGTGCTCTGCGCCCTGCGGATAGACATTACCACGGCGGGGTTGAATTCTTGATTATATTATCAGCCAATTAGAGCCACAACATGTCGCATTCATAACAAAATTGCAAAAAATTAAGTGAGTTAGAAAGTTTGTGTCAAAAAAAAAGATGTAGAACACTTTTAAAGCCATTTTTTTGTTAAGTCAACCACTGATGTTTATTACGTGTTTTATGCAAAAAAAATATGAAAAAACCATTGAAAAAAGATATGTTTAAACATTTTTATCCCTAAAAAGACACTAAATGATAATTACTCAAGGCTTTAATGAAACTGTTATGTAGAAAAAATTTAATCTGGCTAAGTAACATAATTTTGAGATACAGCCAATTTAAGAGTAACATGTACCAAAACATTAAAAGTTCAATAACTCCGTAAACTCCGTAAAGATATGACCATATGCGTAGAACAATTTTTTTCCTAAAATATCATTCCCTCTCGCCCTAAAAATATTTGCACTAAGGAACCGAACACCCTGTATATATTAGAACCAATATAAACCAATAGTACGGATGGTGTTGACGCCACTCACAAAGTGTGATGGCGGTTTTTCATTGGGAAAACAAAGTAAATGTTTAGTAGCGCTTGAGAGCCGATTTAAACCAACCGTAGGAATGCTGTTGGGACCACTCACAAAGTGTGATTTTTCCATAGAAAAAACAGTGTAAATTTCAAATAACCACCTTGAACCCAACAAACATTAAGAATGCTTTTGGGCCATATTTAATTATCTGGTACAACAACGTTCTACATGCTATTTTACTACTGCAACTAATATCTACATCAAGCTAGTTGAACTTTTTAAAAAGCAACCTATCCTAATCTACCTAAAATTAAGCTTGAAGGATTAGGTGAAATTAGAGTCTCTCGGAGCATGTCTTGCCTTCCAGTAACTTTAACCTTATCCTCCGGTTAGTTCAAAACAGATGGGCTTGGAAATCAATAGAATTTGTTTTGAACTAACTTGGTCCTAAACCCAATGATTTCATTATCTCCAATCCACTCAAGCAATCGCAATGTTTTGTGTCACATTGGGCGGAACAGTATAATTTAAGATCACTGAATGCAGACGTCTTCCAAATTTGGAAGATTGGCAGGCAATCGGTTGGTAACCACTTGGTACCTCATAGCAAGATGTAAGATGCGGACCGGAGTTTTCGATGACCTACCTCCCCGTCAAATCTCTCTTTTCTTCTGTTTGAATTTTTTACTGCTAAATGAATCAGAAGAGCAGAGAATCAATCAAAGCAGAAGAAGAAAAACCAACCACGATACCACAGTTAAGTTTTACAGCTATGGCCATTTGGCCGTATGCTGGTTTTCATGGTAGCCAATAGGTTTTATGAAGGTTCTCATTAGTCATAACATCTATCACTAGAACATTGTCAAAATCTTTATAGTCTTTTAAAGGTTTTATTAAATTGTTTTCACAACCGTCTGTAGGGTGGGCCACTTTGTACAAATTTGGGATTTGAAGAAGCATAGAGGAGGTGTTGGTAGACAAAACAGTTTTGAATGTAGTTCTATCAACAAAGCCGGGAAGAAACTAAACGGCTGGAATAAAACTTAAATTGTCACATGGGATGAGTGTGCTGACCAAAAGATCATTTTGGATAACCTTTGTATGGGTCCCAGGCAATGAGAAAGCGGACTCGCTAGCAAAGGTAGGCGCACAGGAAGGCGATTGTATGAAAGGCAAATTTCACATGAAGAATTTAACCATTTAGTGCGTCAGAATACCCTTTCGAGTTGGTAGATCGGTCGAACTGAAAATCCTGGACGACTGTTATATTCCATCATTCCTAGTGTTTTATCGAAGGCGTGATTAAAGGATCTGCATGTAAGTCGTGACTTCATCCATGTGATGAGTAGACTTATGTCCAACCACTACCAGTTAATTGCACATCTCTATAGAATTAACCTGCCATTCATTATGCCTTTTAATCAAGCTTGCCATTTTATCATCTGAGGAAATTTCAGTCTATTTTCTTTTCTTTTCTGTATTATCGAGATTTTCAGCCTCGAGCTGGTTCATCTCCCGTCGTAGTTACTCAAACACCTCTTTGGGTGTTTTTTCGTAACTTGTCCGGGGGTGAGATTTGAACTCGTGACTTTGGCGTGAGAGGTATGGGTGTATCCGTCAAAGGATAAGCAATTCTGACGACTATAAAAATAAATAACTCAACCCACTCAACACCGCATTCACTTTCGACCTTCGTTTTGACGTATACAAAAGAGAAATTCTCTACCAAATGAGTAAACGAATAAACTAAACTCTCCCCTATTTTGCTAAAACTTTGCATATGGTTTCGCTACAAGAAATCATGTTTTTTTCACTTGGTCAAAAGCATGTTTTGGCTCAAGACTAATTTTCCAAAAGGGCGCATGTGTTTTCATATGTGTAATTTTCAAAATATCACAACTCAAAAACCGTTGATTATAATGAAATTGTGTCTGAGCAGAAATTGTTGATACTGAACACCGAAAGCTTTTTCTCTAAATAATTTACAAATAAAATATCAAAATGATGAAAGTCTAGCCAAACTTTCTCTTGTGGCCGTTCGCTTCAATGTGCCACCCTTTGCATTACATGGTCCCTTACTGTGTGGTTTCTAAATTGAACGATGCATGAAAACACTACGTCCTTCTTATTGGTGCCAAAACTCGTCGTTGTAGAGAAAGAATCACGACTTAATTATAAAAGATAAGCCTATTTTCAAGAAAAAACTTTTTTGCAAACATAAAATTCAAATTATCACGAAAATGGATACATTTAGAAATTGTTTATCAAGAGTATTTTGATTGAAAATGATGTAGAGAATCATAATATATAATAATGGTATGCTATTTCCTACAGAATTTTCAAAATGTAAAAAATAGGAATATTAGAATAACTTCTATTACTTTTTGTAAGACTTAAGAAGCTTCAGAGAAAAATAGAAAAAAAATCTTACATTGTAAGGGACGTCATCTACAATGTTCAAAGTTTATTTTTAAAGGTTTTGAACAAAAGTTTTGGTAGTTTTTTCTCAGTGAAAAGTTTTTTTTACAAAGTAATAAATGTTATCAACAATTTCATTGCAATCAACGGTTTTCTAGTTATGATATTTTTAAGATTACACATATGAAAACACATGCGCTCTTTTGAAAAGTAACTCTTGAGTCAAAAAATTGCTTTGACTAAGTGGAAAAACATGATTTCCTATAGCGAAACCATGTGCAAAGTTTCATTCAAATCGGAGAGGGTCAGGGGAAATTATACTGACAAGAGATAAACAAGACTTTATTTTGGTCTAAGAACGAACACCCATATTAGGGTGGTTCAAAGTGTCGATTCAGCTCCACCCTACTCAATCGATTTCAAATCAGGTCCAGACACATCTCCGAAAATTTGAGCTCCAAGATTGCGAACTCAAACTGCACTGGCCCTTTAAAGTTTCTACAGGAATTACAATGGGAAAACAAAACTTTTTGTTTTAATTCTCCGTGCTATTTGGTTCAATAGCATACCCGGATAAAAATAACGATACAATTACAATTTAATAATATACAATAAAAAAAAATGTATTGCCGACCATGAATCTTACTGTTCATGTATCAGACAAATCAAAAGTACACATTGTGATTACAATAGAACTACTATTTATACACCCCATAATTGTTATGAACTCAAAATTGTTCAGAAAGTGGCTTTTTTTATTGTTAGGATACATAACAACCCCCTTATTCTATTGTTGATTTCTCCATTTACAATAGATTCTGTTGGTGAAACAATAAGTCCTGATGTTATTTTATCGTCGCGAACAATACGATCAACTGTACATACTATTGATTCTATTGTATGGTTACAATACATTTTATTGTAAATCTATGATACTTTTTTATTCGGGTGTGCATGTTTGCTATCTGTGCCTACGACAAATTTTCAGCTTCAACTTTGCCGAAGACCACCTTTCGATTGCACATCGTCATAGTTAGATATTAAATAATAAGCGAGATAATGTTCTTGAGCAATGCTCCTACAACTACTCGGCATGCAACATTATGTGTCACGGTGAATGGAGTCAAAAAATAAGGCATTATGTCATATAGCATGCAAGATGATCAATTGTTGACGTAAAGTTGGTAAAGTTGTTGAAGGAAATATTTCTCGTAGCAAACATTTCCATTTGTCATTTCGCCAAAGAGTTAGAAGGATGAAAACAAAAATATTGAAAATTCAAAGAGCCCGTGTGACTCGTGTTCGCAAAAAATTGAACTCAAATTTTAAAAGAAGTGGCAGGTCCATATATAGGTAGTCTATTTTTATTTCCAAGTATTCTAGGTTATTAGTGAACTTCTCGAAACCAACCATCGTAACAAAAGGCATTTCTTATGCACTCACAAGCGAAAGAGATTCATGTTGAACTAGTTTATTTAAATATTCAAGTGTTTAAGGTCATTCGAGAACTAATTGCAGAAAAGACCTTCACAAGAATCAACTTTAAAAATGGTTCTTAGTCAAATGACTGATAGCTAATTTTTAATAGCTCCTGTTTAAGTTTTAAAACAATTTTCAAGTGTATCATTTCTACGTCGCCACCCCGTAAACATTACCGATATCATTTACATAACGGTACTGAAACACAATTCCTGATTTCGAAATGTAAAATTTCAAAACCATGCCCGTAGTTGAGATTATTTGAAAATAGGTTTTTGTAATATATTTATAATCAGATATATGTCACCAAATGCCACCATCAAAATAACACTGGCTTAATCATTTGTAAAAATGAAAATCTTTGACATTGATTCGTAATACATTTCAAAATAAATGCAAAAATTAAGTGCCATCCGCCCAAGCGCCCATGCACGTTGGCTTCGTTTGTACCAGCGCTCGTGACTAAGCAAAAGTACACTCCCTTTCATCTATGATAAGGGAATTCTTCCGGAAACCGTCCAGGAATGCACAGATTCTGCTACACCAGTGAGCTAAACCCGTTTAGAGTCAATTTGATACACTTTGATACACATTAATTTCGGTCGAAAACACGATAATTTATCTATTATGACTGAGCACACCTTCCTGTTATGTGGAGTGGGATTAAAATGCGGTAGTTGATTTCCTGGCCTTCGAATATGTTCAAAACCCCTCACTTTGATTGGTGTGTAGTATGCCAAGATGTAGTAGTTATTCTTGACTAACTAGTCAATACTAGCAAAGTCTCACTGCGTCCACAGGTAGCTTGGATAGTAAGAATTGCAGTTTGAAAAGATCAAAAAACCAGAAAAAAAGGTGAGCTGTACGAATTTATTCAAGCAGAAAAAAAAAACACAAAGATTAAACAGATAGTGACACAAATCCGCCATGAACCGTTCCAGAAGTTCGCGAGGAGAAAAGAAAATGGTATTCGTTTCGAGAAGAAGAGGAGCAGAAAATTAAACAAAGAGCGACAGACACAAGAAGACGGTAGTACTCAAAGGCGTACCGTACCGAACCAGAAGAAGAAATGTAAGAAACACAGGGGAATATAGGAGAAGAAGGAGCAGGATAATCCCAGGCCTCATTTAGAGAGGTGTAAGTAATATGCTTTGTTTATAAGACCGAACACCACAGTAACCTACGCAACACTCATTCGGAAAGTAAGAGAAGATCCAGAGTTATGGGAACTTGGAGAAATCGTGGTGAAAACCAGGGTTCCCCAGAAAGGTGAAACGCTCTTCAATTCGATGAAGGACCCATCAATTTGAAGGGGCGCTGGCTACAAACAACGAATTGCAAAATCGCTAGAAATAAAGGGCGCAAAGTTGAAAAGTATGCTGAAAGTACAGTGCAGTCTGGAAGATTGCGAACAAACTATTAAACATGGGCAAATCCAACGTTGAATGATCCAACCAAGTTGAATAGGTTGCCAAGCAAATGGATTGGTGTTGCAAATTCATGCGATTTGGACATCAGGCGAGAATATGCAAAGGCCCTGACCGATCCGCTCTGTGCCAGAAAAACGAGGTAATTGAGATGCATGCTTCAAAAAATTAAGGACGGAAATAACCACAGGATAGGAGGCTTCACATGTCCAACGTACCAAAAGACGATGGCTGCACAAATTCCATTAAATCGAATTTCACTCAATTGCTGTTACACAGCACAGGAACTGTTGTTACAGTCAACAATGCAAACAGGGTGCGGCGGTGCACTTATTGCAAACCCGAATCAAATAATATATTTAGTCTGAGTTTATTGAGTCAAACAAGATAACAATAGCCTTTCTTCTTAAAAACCGACTGCTTCCTACTCTGAAGAAACGCAATTTTTCAGGTATTAAATAAACATTCTTCAAATAAGCATAGATTTTACTACAGTCATTTGAATACAAAAAAAATAGATTCTCAGGAAAATCTTCCGCAAAATCCCTACATGAAAAAAAGAACAATACCAGTATATTTACGAAAACTACATGTTGTCTCGCCATTGTCGTGTGCTTCCAATTGTGCGAAAACCCCTCCACCCCTCCACGGCAATTCATGCACCCATGCACGTGCCAAAAAGATAAACCCACTGACTCATATTGGGTCAGCTCATTTTTTTCTTGTGGGTCAGTCATGATCGCCGCACAGCGTCAACTTAGTCTCTTGGTCGCTCGGTTGTCTTAAAGGTTGTCGGAGTTCACCATGGAACCAATCCAAAGAAATCAGCTGCTATTATTTGCGGTGCTATCCGTCCTGACTAGCGCCGTAGCCTATACATCTTCACAGCGAGAACTCTTCTCGTCATCGGCCGAAAGGTGCAACGACCAGAAGGTTGTGTGTTTCATCTCGGCAGCAAACGGTAACTTCAATTACGGTGCTCTGCAAACAGGGTGGTGTACACACTACATACTAATCGATTTGATTGTGGTCAACAGTGAAGCCAAGTTGCTGATCATCGAAGAGTCCATTCCTGGTAAGTTATCAAATGGTTGACGACTTGAAATCAAACTTTCATGGAACTTAATGATTCCAGCGCTGACCTTACTCACGGAAGTCAAGGGACGGATAAGGCAGATGGGTGATCAAGCTAAATTCATCCTGGCAATCGGAGGAATCAATCAGGATTCGTCGCATTTTTCGCAAGCGGTAGAAGATCTTGGAAGATCACAAAGGCTGGCTGAAAGTATAGTGGATTATGCACATAAGTACTGCTTCGACGGAGTTGACCTGGCATGGTTCTATCCAGGAAGTTTCGGCGGCTGTGGAGCAGATAAAACTAATCTGATTGTACTGCTTCATAAGCTGCGCTTTTTACTTCAGGATACTGTGAGTCTTTCGCTGACGGTTGGAGTGGACCCGCAGTTCGAATTTCGGTACAATATTTCACTGGTGAATTCCTACGTCGATTTCGTTAACATTATGAGCGGAGACTACCACGATCCGGAACAGCTGTCACATGTATCTCCGCTGTATCCGGGCAATGCGAATGATCGATTTAACGTGGTGAGTTCAGTTAGATCCATGGTTGGGGTGGCATGATTATGTTGATCCTTCTCCAAGTATTCTAGCGTGAAAGCTTACGTGCAAGCCGGACTTCAGCTGGATAAGGTTGTTGTATTAACGTCCACCTATGGATATCTCTACTCGCTAAAAGCTGGTCGACACAGAGAAGAGGATGTGGTAAAAAGTGTTCAGAAGCTTAGTAACCTGTGTGTTCGGGACATTCTTGAGCAGGAGAATTTTCACACCGCCTGGGATCACGATCGGATGGTTCCTTATGGGATGGTAACACGAGACTCCACGAGGAAATGGATTACTTTTAACGATCTGGAGTCCCATCGAAAGAAGGCCGAGTTCGTACAGAAGAATCAACTGGCTGGAATCGGGGTATTCACGCTGGATCAGGATATTATGGATGACTGCACGGGTGGTGTACCATTTCCGTTCTTGTTCACTCTGGTGAAGATTTTACGGCCCATTTCATTTCACTTCCATTTTCAATTTTAATTCTGTTTAGTTTCCTTTTGATTTCCATTTAATTTCCATTTAATTTCCATTTAATTTTCATTTAATTTCCATTTCCATTTCATTTAATTTCCATTTCATTTTCATTTCATTTCCATTTCATTTCATTTTCATTTCCTTTCGATTTCATTTCTATTTCATTTCCATTGCATTTTCATTCCATTTCATTTCATTTCATTTTATTTCATTTCCATTTCATTTCCATTTCATTTCATTTCATTTTTCATTTTTCATTTCCATTTCATTTCCATTTCATTTCATTTCATTTTTCATTTCATTTCATTTCATTTCCATTTCATTTCCATTTCATTTCATTTCATTTCTTCATTTCCATTTCATTTCCATTTCATTTCCATTTCATTTCCATTTCATTTCCATTTCATTTCCATTTCATTTCCATTTCATTTCCATTTCATTTCCATTTCATTTCCATTTCATTTCCATTTCATTTCCATTTCATTTCCATTTCATTTCATTTCATTTCCATTTCATTTCCATTTCATTTCATTTCATTTCCATTTCATTTCCATTTCATTTCCATTTAATTTCCATTTCATTTCCATTTCATTTCCATTTCATTTCCATTTCATTTCTTCATTTCCATTTCATTTCATTTTCCATTTTTCATTTCATTTCATTTTCCATTTCATTTCCATTTCATTTCCATTTCATTTCCATTTCATTTCCATTTCATTTCCATTTCATTTCATTTCATTTTTCCATTTCATTTCCATTTCATTTCCATTTCATTTCCATTTCATTTCCATTTCATTTCCATTTCCATTTCATTTCCATTTCATTTCCATTTCATTTCCATTTCATTTCCATTTAATTTCCATTTAATTTCCATTTAATTTCCATTTCATTTCCATTTTCATTTCCATTTCATTTCCATTTCATTTCCATTTCATTTCATTTCATTTCCATTTCATTTCCATTTCATTTCCATTTCATTTCCATTTCATTTCCATTTCATTTCCATTTCCATTTCATTTCATTTCATTTCCATTTCATTTCATTTCATTTCCATTTCATTTCCATTTCATTTCCATTTCATTTCATTTCATTTCCATTTCATTTCCATTTCATTTCATTTCATTTCCATTTCATTTCCATTTCATTTCCATTTTCCATTTCATTTCCATTTTCCATTTCATTTCCATTTTATTTCCATTTCAATTCCATTTCATTTCCGTTTCATTTCCATTTCATTTCATTTCATTTCCATTTCCCATTCCATTTCCATTTCATTTCCATTTAATTTCCATTTCATTTCCATTTCCATTTAATTTCCATTTCATTTCCATTTAATTTCCATTTCATTTCCATTTCATTTCCATTTCATTTCCATTTCATTTCCATTCTATTTCCATTTAATTTCCATTTAATTTCCATTTCATTTCCATTTAATTTCCATTTCATTTCCATTTCATTTCCATTTCCATTTCCATTTCATTTCCATTTCATTTCCATTTAATTTCCATTTCATTTCCATTTCATTTCCATTCCATTTCCATTTCATTTCATTCCATTCCATTTCATTTCCATTCCATTTCCATTCATTTCCATTTCCATTTCATTTCCATTCCATTTCCATTCCATTTCCATTCCAATTTCCATTCCATTTCCATTCCATTTCCTTTAATTTCCATTCCATTTCCATTTCCATTTCCATTTCATTTCCATTCCATTTTCATTTCCATTTCATTTCATTTCATTTCCATTTCCATTTCCATTTCCATTTCATTTCATTCCATTTCATTTCATTTCCATTTCCATTCCATTTCCATTTCCATTTCCATTTCATTTCCATTTCCATTTCCATTCCATTTCCATTCCATTTCATTTCCATTTCCATTTCCATTTCCATTTCCATTCCATTTCATTTCCATTCCATTTCCATTCAATTTCCATTCCATTTCCATTCCATTTCCATTTCCATTTCAATTCCATTTCCATTTCCATTTCAATTCAATTTCCATTCCATTCCATTCCATTTCATTCCATTTCCATTCCATTTCCATTCCATTTCCATTCCATTTCCATTCCATTTCCATTCCATTTCCATTCCATTTCCATTCCATTTCCATTCCATTCCATTTCCATTTCCATTCCATTTCCATTCCATTTCCATTCCATTTCCATTCCATTTCCATTCCATTTCATTCCATTTCCATTCCATTTCCATTCCATTTCCATTCCATTTCCATTCCATTTCCATTCCATTTCTATTCCATTTCTATTCCCATTTTAACCCATTCAAAACGAATTTCTATACCGTATTTTAACATAATTTATGGTCTACCTGCTTGAACAAGTGATTAAAAACATTAAAAGGATAAAATTTGAGAGCAAATGTTTCTTCTAAGTTGTTATAGTCCTTCCAAATAATCCTGCGGCCGCACATCATCATCGTGGACAACGCCGTTAACCATGACTCCCCCGTCCTTTTCACTTGGTATAACCCCCCCCCCCCGCCTTTTTTTTTTATTATACGGGTTTTATTATTTCTTTATAATTCTCTTCCTCCCCCCGTTTTTTGGTGCGCGCCTTTCTTCTTTTTATAAATTACCCAAGTTTTTTTTGTTTCCCCCCCCGTCTTTTTGAGTTGAAATAGCCACACGGGACATCATATACTGTAATAGACATGTTACAGTATTTCTAGAATACTTACGGTACTCCAAACTATCCTTGAGTTCAGATCTCGATGTTCTACATGATCAACAAGGCGGTTAACAATGTCTCCACTGTAAGTATGGGTTGTGATTTGACAGATGCTTTACGTCACTTGATTTGCTACGGAAGATGCCATGTGGCAGCGTAGGAACTATTCAAAAAAGTCGGATGAATTTGCCAAAAGTGTATTCACTGTATACTCTAAGTTTCAGCACACGGCAGATGGAATACCCTTATGTCGCTGGCAGGAAACGAAGGAGGTTCTTGTTATCAGTATTTGCCACTCAATGTAGCAACAATACAGCGCACCTCGAAAAACAGAAAAAGTAATGAAGTCAGTTGTCGTGAACCAAAGCCTCCTAGAACAAATACATGGGAGAAGTTGACCACTCCGGCCAAAAGGTCATACTGTATGATTTTTACAGGAAAAACAATTTTGAACTCGTTCGGAAATCATAAGCTTTCGTTAATTGATTTCTTCGTCCCCTTGGCTGAATAACTAGTTGTTCATGGCACTAAGGGGGTCGAAAGGGGTTTTTTACTCATATTACGTGAACTTGGAATAATTTAAATAAGCTAGCAACAACGCAAATGATAATTTTGAATTAAACATGGAAATCGTCTGCCTGAGTCTTTTTTTTATGTGAGTTTGAGTGTTCAAAACTGTTGGAAAATGTCGCATGAACAAATACAGGAACATACATTTGATTAGGAAATAGCAAACATCGGATTGATCTTCTGGGACATTAAGATACGAACTCCATAATGATTTGGAGTACCCATGATATTGCAATAAAAATCGCTTTGTTGATCATGCAAAACACCATGGGACAAGGAGGTTTTGCAACTCATACGTACGATGAAGACCTCATAAATCACCTTGTTGATCATGCAAAACATCAAGATCCAAACTCAAGAATAGTTTGGAGTACCGTAGATATTCTGAGAATACTGTTATATGTCTGCGTATTTCTCTGTTAACATTTTCCTTGAAGCTTTTACAGCTAAGAAGTATGGTCAAAACACTCCTCCTTGTCGATCATGTACAACATCAAGATCTGAACTCAAGGACAGTTTGGATGATCTACAATGTCATTGTGTCCGTTACAACGTTATTTTTTAACAAGGTTCCTTTGTACTTCTAAAAGCCGAACTTTGACATACGACCCATCCGTATGGAATCGGTTAAATGTTGGCAATCCAAAACAAGTATGCCATTCGCCAATCGCTTTGGCATGCCGACCGGTTTTTACATAACTTTCACTTGTCGAGTGAAACAACACGTACACGACCAAATTTTCGTACAAATAATCGATTCAGTGGGAGGAATTTTTTTGGCTAGACGACCGAAACGTGCAGCAACGCCAAACCAATTGCGGAAATCATTGAATCGCTAGAGCTTTCGTTCAGCCAGTTTAAAGTTGTAATTGTTCAGTTGTTGGCGGATTTTGGCTAAAGGTAGCTGCAGATACAATGAGACCTGCTTCAGAACTCTTTGGGTGGTCATTGTTGGCCTTTGTCTTCGCAGTTGCTCAGACTGTTTCCAGTGAACGCTGTGAAAATGATTACCAAACAAAAATCGTGTGTTTTGTCTCCGCCAGCAATCAAGAGTTCAGCTACGATCGTCTAGGAGCGTCTTTATGTACCCACTATATTCTCATCAACCTGGCGGTCCTAAACTACGACGGAAACTTGGTACTAACGAAGGAGGGCATGCCGGGTGAGTTGTTCAACGTTGACCAAATGCCGCGTCAAGGCGATAAAGTGATGTTTCTCTTTCAAGCGCTGGTATCCTTCCTGGAGTTCAAGACTCGGTTACGGACAGTGGGCGATACCGCTAAGTTCATCCTGGCGGTTGGAGGTGAATTTCAAGGGTCCAGAAATTTTTCGCAAGCGATTTCCGAAGAAAATGATGTGCTTCATGTGGCGAAGAGCATCGTAACCGTGCTGAATACGTTTGGATTGGATGGAGTTGACATCGCATGGCTCAATCTAATTGATTGCAATGAATCTAAGGTGGACAAGATCAATTTGATTATGCTTTTGAGGCAGCTGAGACTTCAGATGGCGGCTGGAATGAGCCTCTCGTTGACCGCTGTTTTGAAACCGGAATACTACGATCTTGTCAATATTGATGTCTACGTAGATTTTGTCAACCTCATGACCATAGATTTCCACGATCCTAAGAAACCTTCACACGTTGCTCCGTTGTTTTCTAGAGCTAAGCAAAGACAGTCGAACATTGTAAGTTGGTAGATGAATGAAGGAAAAATGATCTGACTTTGAATTTCATTCCAGTTTGCTAGCGTCAAAGCCTTCATCAAGGCAGGACTTAATCCACAGAAAGTCATAGTGCTGACATCTACACATGGGTACTTGTACACGCTGGATACGTGTGTTGCCGATGGTGCGTTAGTTGTCAAAGCCGTACGGAAGCTAACCAAGTATCGCGTTCAGGAGATTCTGGAGCGGGAGAAATTCTACGTGCTGTGGGACGATACGAGACAAGTCCCGTACGGTACGCTTTCCCAGGGGTCCGTCGAGAAGCAGTGGATGACCTTCAGCGATCTGGAATCCCATCGACGGAAGGCGCAGTTTGTGCTGAAATACCAGCTCGGTGGGATAGGTGTGTTTACCTGCGATCAGGAAGGAACGGAACATACCGTCGATTGCGGTGTATGTTCTAAAGGAATGCCGTTCCCGTTCCTGTGGGCACTGGTGGACACCGTGAGGCCGAACAAGACGTACAAGAAACCACCGCTGATTCTGAGCGACGATGTGAAGGTGCAGTACGTTGCGGGTAAACAGTCGGTGTGTTCGGAAAATAGTAATTCAAGTACATATTATGGCGGCGTAGAATAAGAAGATTGACAATTGACGTACGTTATATTGAAATGGTTTTTAATAAATTATTGTTACATAAATCACTTTTTTTTTATCGCAATTTTGATCACTGGAAAGCATGTTAGTGTTGGTAGATCAGAACTCCATAGAAGAGCCCTAATTCTTCTGCTGAAACATGAAAAGTAAGTAATTATGTAGAAGTATAAAAAAGGATATCAGATGAGATTATTTCTTAACGTGTCAAATACGGAAGTTGCTTTGAAATTCCTTGTTAAATAACCTGGAATTGATTTAAAATTCCGTGGGGATATCTTGAAAACTAGAAAGAAGTTTCTCTAATCGTAATGTTCAGTTGTCATTTGATGTAGACTTCGAATTGCTTCAAGAAGGCTTGTCAAAACCAAGCAGGTCAAAGAATTGGCAATTTCCGTAGACTTTCCTAACTGGACTCCAACCGAGTAATAGTTTTGGTGGATTTTGAGGACCATAAATGACTTGAAACCTCGATCAAATTCACGATAAATTGCCACTACTCAACCTTTCCCGTAATCGATTTCGAGATACCACAAGACTTAGCCGCATAGCGTGCAGTAAAATTTTGAACATGAAGATCCAATCAACCGTGGCGAAACTCCGTGTCTGACTGCAGCTGAAATTCTCAAAACCTCCACCTCAACCAAGCAAAGTAGTCAAATCAAGTTTCTTCGCCCAAACAAACATCTAATTCCTCGCATAATTCGTATCAAGCCCACAGAAATGTTCAACAACCAAAATAAAAAACATTGTTCTTGACGTTTTTTTTTCCGAACCCATACAAACCTATTTACCGGAATCGCACGTATTCAGCCGTCATCTAATCGCACCTACGTCTGCAAAAGCTCACAGACTTTCGCCCAGAATGCTTCGAGGTGCTGGAACGTGCTGCACACCGAAAACATCGATTCGGTAACCACGTCCGGTTGGTTTGACCTTTGTTATTACGAAATAGTTATAAAGGTACCCTCGGTAGCGTGCGCCAGCTCATATAGGTTTCAGTGGCGAAGATTTGCAGAACCCACCCCCCCAGAATGGATACGGCGAAGTGGATTGCCCTCGGGGTGTTACTCGCTGTTGGTGTAGTAGTGAATGGTGGCTCGGTTCGTCGGTCAATTCCTGTAGTGTTTCCGGACTCGTCGATAGAATGTGATAGCACCTATCAGATCAAGATCGTGTGCTTCATCTCGGCTTCGAATCAGAACTACAACTACGATAGTTTGGGCCCGGGTCTGTGCACTCACTTCATACTGATCGATTTGGTCGGAGTGAATGGCGAGGGCAAGTTGCTACTTATGCAGCGATCCAGTCGAGGTGAGTTGTCTGTCGTCTGAGGTCGTTCTGCAGCGATTCAATTCTTTTTCCGTCCAGCGTTGACGCAGTTTACAGAGTTCAGGGATCGCATTCAGCGAACAGGTGATCCCGCGAGGTTCATTATTGCCGTTGGTGGAGTTAACCAGAAGAGTGCCCAATTTTCAAAGGCTGTCAACTGTACGACTCAGCGGACTGAACTGGTGAATAATATTGTAACATTCGCGAAGAAACATGCACTAGATGGAATCGACTTGGCTTGGTTCTACCCGGGACAATTCGGAGGCCGTCGAGCGGATAAGGTCAACCTAGTTCTGTTCCTTCAGCTGCTTCACCTCCGGATGCAAGTTTGTGGCATGAGTGTCTCACTGACGGTTGGCGTAGATCCACGGGATATTGACATCAGTTACGATGTTAAACAGATTGACATGTACGTGGATTTCGTTAACTTACTGGCGGGTGATTATCATGACCCCAGAAAACCATCCCATGTTTCACCACTGTATTCCAGCGATCCCAAAGATCGACTAAATATTGTAAGTAAGTCTGACTTATGCGGAAAAAGGTTTTCAACTCTTCAATACCCGTTTCTAGGACTACAGCGTTCGGGCATACATTGAGGCTGGACTTAATCCTCAAAAGATCGTCATCCTTACGTCCACCTATGCCTATCTCTACACAGTCAAGTTGTGCATCAACGGCGGCCAGGCAAACGTCAAAAGTATTCAAAAGCTCAGTAAACTTGGAGCCCAGGAAATTATTGAAAGGGAAAATTTCTACACTTCGTGGGACGATGCCCGAATGGTTCCGTACGCTACGTTGACACATGGACTCAACAAGAAGTGGATCACCTTCAACGATATCGAGTCCCACCGGAGAAAGGCCGAATATGTCGTTAAAAAGCAAATCGGCGGAATCGGGTCCTACACCATCGATATGGACGATCACGACGGATTCTGCAGTGGAATTCCTTACCCATTCTTGTGGACTCTGGTGAACGTCTTTGGGCAGAAGTATACATTCGAAGAATATCCACAGCTGATCGATGACGATGTACCTGTCCATTACGTGAAAAACGACGCGCCATATGAAACCTGTGCCGTGAGGTAAGTTTTCGGTTTAGTGTTGGCAACGAGGACTGGCTTTATTGGTGAGATGATCTTTTTCATTCATTTGTAGCGGCCTATGTCCACACCATATTGGCTCAAGCCATGAACCGTACAGCGGCACCGGAGACGTCCCCTATAGGCCCTCTCATGGTGGGGGTGGTAATGGTGATTGTGTAGCTGCCGATGTTACGGAACCGCCTGCTGCACCCACCGTAATGCTAGATTGTGAAACGTGATAAGTGATCCAAAACGTTCTAAGTCATTAGCCACTTGCTGAACACTCTTCTGCTAACTCTTTTCTTCTTGATGACATAATATTTTCGAACTCTCCACCTACTGAACATATTCTCTACCATTTCCTTTTCCATTCTAAACAGCTTTCGTGTTTATATATTAGTAAATATAACAGTTATGCGATGGTCTATTTATGTATCGTTTATTTGAGGCGGAGTGGTAGTTATACCATAGCCAATTCCGTAGGAAGAACTTGTGAGTGTTTCAAAAATAAATTATCAATATTAGTCACATAAATGGGGTTATCCTCAGAAAGAATAACTCAAGCGATGAAGAAAGGATTCAGTGTCCAATTTTAAATTTGAGAGAAAAAAAACCCTGTAGGAATCCCAACTGAATGGAATCTACTAGAGCCTTAAGTCTGTCCACGGTGAATTTCGGACACTAAGATAATCCCAGCAAAGACATAATTCAACAAAACCGATTTTTTTATTTCAGTATAATAGAGTTATATATATACAGTAAAAACAATGGATTGAGATGTTAATCCTTCTTTCTGTAAAATTGTCGAACTTTCTGTGGTACACCCGCCATCAGAATCCGTACAGTATCCTCAGATGTGCAAGCGATGGCGGTTCTCTATCTGCTCATGAAATCGTCGATCCATCGTTTTGCTTTCTTTTTAGTTGCAAAGAGTTTCCACTTAACCAGAGCCCAGTATTTTTCTTCGGGTGAAGTTCTGGACAGTTTGTCGGAATGGCTATTTTTGGTACGTGTGCCTTATACCATCCCAGGACGGATTTTGAATAGTGAAAAGAGGCCAAAACAGAGCTGGAGAGAGAGTGGCTTCTTATAGCAACCGCTTTTGCAGACATTCTTTCTCGTACACATCCTTGTTGATAGTGCCGATAGAGACGATACTTTTGGATTTTCGACCACAACTACATATGGCCTGACCAACCAAATAACGGCTGACTAAAAGTAAAGTGGTACGCACAAAAAGACCTGTAATTCGTGACTCGATAAGTTTAAAAAGTCCATTAATTGTTGCTTTATAGTATTTTATTAAAACTTCAAAGTTACAGCATTAGATGGTTACATTTCTCCAGCTCGAACGAAATCTCGAACCTTCCTCTTGATGGAGCCCATTGGCGGGGGAGATTTTATAAATATCTTTTATGATCCGCCCTAGGAGCGCAGTGGAAACGGACACGGAATCAGCGCATTTGTTCCATTTTTGCTGGATGTCCTTGACTGCCCCGCCGCTTCGTCGAAGTCGCTGCATTGAAATTGCCCAGTGTTTTTCGATTGGTCGAAATTCCGGGCAATTCGGATGATTCATTAGCTTGGGTACAAAATCGATCTTGTAGGCAGCATACCACTCCAGAATCACTTTGAAGTAGTGGCAGCTGGCCAAATCAGGTCAAAAGATGACTTTGATTGCGGATGAACGGCAATACACGTTTTTCAGGTATTCTTCGACGTAAACTTGGGATGTCATCGTCGACGATGTGACGAATGGTTCCGTTTTCAGGCCATTCAACATTAGGGGCGTGCTACCAGCACGCGAGGGGCGTACCAATTTACTTTTAGTCAGCCTTTAATCCGGTGGATAGCGATGATGAAGATGATCTGCCATTACATCGGTCCTCAAACTCGATATTTTATAGTATTTTTATATTCTAATGAATTAAGCCAACCGCATTTGTGAGTGGCTCCAACAGCATCCTTACTGTTGGTTTAAATCGGTCCTCAGTCTTGATGTTTTAACGTATTTTTGTATTCTACTGAAATAAATCACCCACACTTGTGAGTGCCTCCATTGCATCCTAATGGTTGGATTAAAGCTGTTTCAAACTCGGTGTATTAACATATTTTTGTAATCAACTGAAATAAACCACCCATACTTGTGAATGGCCCCAAACAGCATCCTTACTGTTGGTTTAAATCTGTTCTCAATCTAGAAGTTTTTACGTATTTTTGTATTCTGCAGAAATTAAATCAACCACTTGTCAAACACTTGTTGAGTGGCCCCAGCAGCATCTTTTTTTAATTTTGTTTAAACGTTGTTTATGGTTTATTGATGTTTATTTTTGTATTCTGCTGAAATAAACCATTCACACTTGTGAGTGGCCCCAACAGCATCCTTACTGCTGGTTTAAATCGGTCATCACACTCGATATTTAACGTATTTTTGTATTCTGCTGAAATAAACCACCCACACTTGTGAGTGGCCCCAACAGCATCCTTACTGTTGGTTTAAATCGGTCCTCAATCTGGATGTTTAAACGTATTTTTGTATTCTGCTGAAATAAATCATCCACACTTGTGAGCGGCCCCAACAGCATCCTTACTGCTGGTTTAAATCGGTCCTCAAACTCGATATTTAAACGTATTTTTGTATTCTGCTGAAATAAACCACCCACACTTGTGAGTGGCACCAACAGCATCCTAACTGTTGGTTTAAATCGGTCCTTAATCTTGATGTTTAAACGTATTTTTGTATTCTGCTTAAATCAACCATTCACACTTGTGAGCGGCCCCAACAGCATCCTTACTGCTGGTTTAAATCGGTCATCACACTCGATATTTAACGTATTTTTGTATTCTGCTGAAATAAACCATCCACACTTGTGAGTGGCCCCACCAGCATCCTTACTGTTGGTTTAAATCGGTCCTCAATCTTGATGTTTAAACGTATTTTTGTATTCTGCTGAAATAAATCATCCACACTTGTGAGTGGCTCCAACAGCATACTTACTGTTGGTTTCAATCAGTCCTCAATTTCTTGATGTTTAAACGTATTTTTGTATTCTGCAGAAATAAACCACCCACACTTGTGAGTGGCCCCAACAGCATCCTAACTGTTGGTTTAAATCGGTCCTTAATTTTGATGTTTAAACGTATTTTTGTATTCTGCAGAAATAAATCATCCACACTTGTAGGGGCACCAACAGCATTCTAACTGTTGGTTTAAATCGGTCCTCAATCTGGATGTTTAAACGTATTTTTGTATTGTGCTGAAATAAACCACCAACACTTGTGAGTGGCACCAACAGCATCCTAACTGTTGGTTTAAATCGGTCCTTAATCTTGATGTTTTAACGTAGTTTTGTATTCTTCTGAAATAAACCACCCACACTTGTGAGTGGCCCCAGCAGCATCCTTTTTAAAGGTTTAAAGCTGTTTCAAGCTCGGTGTTTTAACATATTTTGTATTCTGCTGATATAAACCACCCAAACTTGTGCGTGGCCCCAACAGCATCCTTACTGTTGGTGTAGATCGGTGCCAAAATTTAAATACTGTGCATCTCTGTACAGAGAATAAACCGGGAACACAGTAAAACATCTTATACGCTGCTGACTTCAGTTTAATTCAAGACACCGTTTACCAAAACGGATCCTGCTAAAAACTCAACCATTTTATCCAACATCCCAGTGACTTCTCGTGGATGTGCAGTGGATTCCGCGGCTTCCTTCAAAGCGAGTACCACGTCAACACATTCCTACCCGTTTTGACCCGCATTTGGACGTGGCCGGCGCCGGTATTGCCCATTATAACATTGAGATCACCTGTTTTTATACATTGAAGATGTATGTTAGTCCCAAACATCATCTGCTGGTTCTCTGTTTAATAACAGCTGATCTGGCAATAATGGAGTTACAGCTATCGGGCGGTCAATCATGATCCTGCTCATGCTCATGAAATCCCAGCCATCACCGAGATCTGTAATATTTCACAAAACAAGTGCTGCAAATCAGGGTTGTTAATAGAATTTTTTAGAAGATAATATCAAGCTCTGGAAACTGTTCTGCCAATTGCTTAAAGGACTGCTCATGGTCCAAGAAGGAGGAAGTCATTTCATATATTTCGCCCACCGAGTTTGACCACAAACCTGCGGGGACGATATATTAGCAACGCTGAGCTTGTATTTTACTTGCTTGCACTTCTTAGCTACGTCTGTGACTTTCTTCAATGTGATATTGGATGTGTACAACACATCCAAAATAGCCAATTGGAGTGTGTGAACAGCGCATCTAACGAGGCTTGGAACTCGTTGCTCAACGCCGCCCTAAAATCGAGCAATTCCTTGTCCTGTCGCTCCATGTTGCTGGGATCATCTGATATTATACTCACTTGCTCTTCTGAAACATCTAGTTTCAGCATTCGTACTGTACACAAGCAACACCAAACTATCATAATTAGTTGCAGCAACTTGATTGTGACTTAATTGAGTTACATTTAAGTTACTTCTACCGATTTGCAACAAGTGTGCTAGGGTAAGCAAGCTTGTCCCGTTGTCAGAAGTAAGAGAGAAGATTTGATCACCTCCGAAGCTTCCGATGACCTTTGAAATGTTGGTGTGTAAAAAAAGAGCTATCTGACGCTCTTTTACTTCTAACATTCCCACCAAATGAATCGTTTGTGTCAATAAGTTGCATATTTAGAAAAATATCTTGTAAGTTGCAACTATTATGGTGCTATGTGCTAACCCAGAGTCAAAATCACAACATTGTCTTTGAGAGTTGATATTGTGCGATTATATCCAATATATGACAATTCTGGCGGGAGGCAGAATCAATTTTTACGCTGATTAGTCGCGATTTCATTTCTGAGGCAATATGTTCTCGCACTTTCTGCGCAAAAACCTTGAGGTCGGCCATCGTGTTTTCTTTGTTAAAACTTACGCCGCACGCTGAAGCAGAAGGATCAAGGATCTGCTTGAAGTCTTCCCATTGAACATATCTTCTGGGAAGATAGTGGAAGGTCAGCATTTTTAACAAAGAATCCTTCAACAGTGGCGCATCTATTGCCACCAACCGTTCGGAGATATTCCTCTGCTTTTTACTGGAACTTCCTGATCCTTGAGCATCCCATTTGCAGCAGCCAGCTTGATATGGCGTGTTTGTAAATGCCGAATGAAGTTGCCTACGTCAATTTTCTACTGAATGTATTGACAGGCGCTTCCGGAAGCAATGGAAAAAATACAAAGCTCTAGTAGCTTCCCAGCGGATTAAACCTCGGGCAATTTCTGCTAGTCTTTTGATTGTCGTTTCTTTTCTTCCCGTTTTTTCTCCGAATTGGCTGAATGACGTAGAATTCTCAATACTATTTTCCATGTTTTGTCGAATTTGCTTGAAAAAAAAAAACAATCAACTGAACAAAAGCAATAGAACTCTGAATCGAGGCTAACAACATACATCAAACTCAAAGATTTTCAGTCCACAGAAAATATTCTTTGAAGATCTTTAAAGCTAACCGTGAATGAATAGAACCGATGGGAACTGTGAAAAGAACGTGAATAGCAACAGCAACACCGTCATGTCAAAGATGATTGGGTGCATTTGGAAGCATGAAGAGATTGAAACCGCACATGAATAAATATGTACTGAAATCAGTTGTCATTGAGTATGTTCTAGAATTTTGCGAACTAATTGATTAGGTTCTGATTGATAATATAGCATGCTGTATACAATAGTTCAATACTACTGAGTCGAGATCATCAAGTACTCAAATGTAAGTCGCAACCTAAAAAAAGATCCGCTGCACTAAAATGTCACGCATTTACTGACAGCCTATCGGACTCGGCTCGGATTCAGCTGCTAATCTACCCGCTAAATCGACAACAGCTTCGCAATCATCATCAACTTCTAACGCACAGAATCGAATCCAGCCATTCTGCCTTCAATCAGAGCAGTAATCCACCGTGAATAGCCGATGCGCTGCAAAAAGTGGACTAATGACTTTCCAAACGCCAAAAAGCCAGCCACACACCCACCCACCCGGTTGGACATTGATGGTTTCATCGTAAATACAGCAATCCGACCGCAACCACGCCAAAAGCAAATGATACCTACGACGAGCGCTAATTTATGGACGTGGCTAGCATGCCAAAAGCGAAATTCCGTGATAGGAATTCCACGCCGCTCTGACTCTACACTACCGAGCGAGGCGTAGTAGTTCATTATAAAGCGATCGCATTCACAGTTTTGTTTGTAGTCGCGTTTGTTTGTCGTGGACTGTAGACATTTGTTTGACTCGTGTCAACGCTCGCGTGTGTCGTGTCTATATTTGCGTATCATTTGTAAACAGGTTGAACAGCGATGATTGGTCTTAAGAAGTCATTTCAAGAACTTTTCTCGAACGGAGTCCGATCTGCATCCCAACCCAACCCATCGGGCGGTCATTGAAACCATTCATCAACTATTGTTGTCAATTTTGCCTACGTTCCTCCGATATATGCGAGTGCATTATTCAAATGTGCACACGCAGGCGGTGGCCTCAATTTGCAGTTTCCGAGCAATGCATCATCCGAATCGTCGGGATTGTGACGAATCCACAATACACACCACAGTGGGCCGGCTGTGCGGTCTGCGCTCTCCTGTGTGGTGCAACAATGAATTTATGAGATTTAATTAAAGCTTCAAACAACCGTGCCAGCCAGGCGCTGGAGAGGGAGTTGGCAATTGTAGTTTTATGAAGTTAACAAATAACCCGACAGGCAGACATCTCCCGCACGGTCCGGACTCGTCGAATTGTCGAAAGTCGCTGTCGGTGAAATGAATAGCGACTATTTTTTGATAAAGCTGCCCCTCGTGGGATGGGGCTAGACAGGATCCATGGAGATGTGTCGGAAACAGTGACTGTACCACAGGAGCTGGACGGTGTCCGTTCTGGTTGCCCGACTCCTGGCTATTATTTACAATCAACCATTTTTGCTGCCGGGTAGGTGGGAGCCCACTTTTGACGCGAGGATAACCGGATGGAGGGATATTTCAATGTCAGGATAAAACAAGTTCTGCGTTGTTGGGTAAATTTAATAAATCATCGGAGGGTTGCTGCCACGCGGGTGGGGCGAGGACTCCCGCGCGATCCTATGAACGTTGCTTGATCCGGCGTAAGTGGAGGTTTGAGAAGGATGTTGTTTTTTTTTAGGTTTGAAGAGGGTCCACGCTTCTCATAATTTAATTAAGATTCACTTTGCGTTGCGTTCCATTCCGTGCAAAGTCAAAATGGTTGTTTTTTCTTGATTATGTTTATTTTAAAAAAGGGTCCCACCAAATAATGTAAAGTTGAGAGTGGTAGTCAATTTGTTGCAAATTTCACACCGATGCTATCATTATTGAAATAACATGCGAACTACGAACAACGAAACGAAGAAACAGGTCAAGGTAATTCCTTCGACTCCATCGGTTTAGGTGAGAAAACCTGTTCCTTCCGTGCTTTTTCATATGCGTGTTTGGCGAGTCTAATAAACCTACTCCGCCGATGTCAATCACTTGGTACAGTGGGGAAGTATGCTCAGCGTTGTGTCCAAAATAAGAACTTGATATTTATTTGCAGTATCATTTCAGAAAATGACATAAATTAATTGTGAGAACATTACTGATATAATTTCAGTATATCACAATTGCTAACCCCAGGTATTTTACAAGCTTACTAAGCTTGGCTGTTTAAAAATATAAGTTTTACCTGATCATTCAGATGTTCAGATTTCGGTAGAAATAACGGAAAACGCCGATAATTTCTAAGAGTGAATAAATTAATAATATAAACATTTTGCAAAAGTGGCTTGCACTGTTCTATTTTCTAATAAATAGTTTCAAAACATTTCAATCGTATGGTAATATCGAGGTACAAGTTTTCTTCTTAGTTAGTTACAGTGAGGCAAAATGTCGTGAAACGCATATCAGTCCCATGTGACTTTTCGGTGGTTTTAAGTTATGATTATTAAAAGTTCTAATTATCGTTGTTCTTTACGTTTTAATGAAAAACTTGGTTAAAGCTTGTTCTGACGGAACATGAAAACAACATTGGGCCAGTTTGTCCCATCATAAAAATAATCGCATATCAGTCCCACCATACGAAACAAGCCCTAACAACGCTCTTTCCCTAATGATCTACTCGAGGTATCATCCAAACCATACATCGTATAGTTTATGCATTTGGGTTATTGAAGATCCATCACTACTGTACGGAAATGGAAAATGTATCAATGACGTTTTCGAAGATGCTCTTCTGTAACATGATATCGACTTCGTCTTTCAACAGTTACTCGGATAACTCTCTCGCGCATGAAGCATTTCTGGCCGGTCGCGTCAAGGTCACAAAAGGATTTACTCATATCGATTATTTCATCTTTGGGAACCACTGTGACTTCACGTCCTTCGGAGTCAAAATTAGGTACGGATTTCGGCCATAATGCGACTTTGTATCTGCTGTTGTCGTTGTCGGCGGTCACAAATGAGCCTAGACACTGAACTCTGGGTGGGAAAATAACATTGGTTTTCCGTGAACATCTGCCTACCATGTTTTTCTTTTTCAACGCATTCAGAACGGTGCGTGTTGCGATACCAATGTCATCATCGAATTCACAAGTTTTCCGAACGGATTTGAAAAAAAAATGGATGTGTACTCAAGTAACAATTTAAGTTTTATTCCAGCCGTATAGCATTCCTCCCGGCTTTGTTGATCAAACTACGTTCAAAACTGTTTTGTCAACCAACACCTCCTCTATGCTTCTTTAAAGACAAAATTTCTATAGACTGTTGCGAAAACAATTTAATAAAACCTTTATAAGACCATAAAGATTTTGAAAATATTCTAGTAATAGATGTTAAAACCACTTGAGAACCTTCATAAAACCTATTGACTGCCATGAAAACTAGCACACGGCCAAATGGCCACAGCTGTCAAACTTAACCTTGATATCGTTGTTGCTTTTTGTTGTTCTGCTTTGTTCGATTATCTGCTCTTCTGATTCTTTTTAGCAGTAAATACTGTTTAAGAAAAAAGTTCTAGTGTTGTGAGAAATTTTGTTTGATAGCAAAATATCCAAAACAAAATGAGTCTTTTACTGCGTATCATGCTCCAAATCATATACGCATTTAATTTTATGGTGAATATTGGCACGATAAGAGCCGAAAAATAATTCGCCTCGGAAATTACGGAAGTTTACAACAACAAACACAAAATTAAAACTATTAAATTCGATAAATTAATCATGAATTTCTTGAATATTGATGGAATTCAATAAGGTTGTCTAAAAAAATCCAGAAATTGGTCTCCGATCTACAGTTCATCTGCAAAACATTTAAAATATTGTGCATTTATTTTTCCACATTTCAGTTATTTCTTATATTTCGAGATGGCGATTGGAAAACAATCACAATTCTGCCAGAAAGCCAAGTTATTTTCGTAATGACTGCTTTAAAACTATTTGTTTATTTGGTAGCTTCCCTCAATGCCAATTTGCTGTTTAATGCATTTACTGGAACCAAAATGGTTTAAAAATGCTTTTTCAACTAACCATAATAAGATAATATGAAAGAGTCCTAAAACGGCATTTCAAAACAGCATTTTATGAGTTCATAAAACGAAATTGATTTCTAGAGGCTTTGGGAAAACCTTAATAAAACTCAATAAAGCAGGATGGTTTTGGCAATGTTACTTGGGTAGAGCCATATCATCACATTAGAATCAGATCTATCAGAAATGAGTTCCCAATTTATTCAACTGCAAGCATTTCCAGCGAAAAATTGCAAATCGGTTTGAAACAACTCTCTCTGATTTGAATAAAACTTGATCCGAAAGCTGATTTCTACCTAAGATTTCATTACATATTAAACATCAAAAAATTTCCTAGATTCAGTTCTTGAAAGAGCGTGTGTAAAATCTTCTTCCTTCGTATTTTAAGCTTATTGTTTTTAAAATAAGCTTATTTGTTGCTCACAACTTAGTGCTCTAAAAACATTTTCACAGTTATAAGTTGAGAGTTGCTGATGTCAGTACCATTTTTGAATTAGTATAATTGTGTGGTAAGTTCAACCATATCCAGGGAGTCTAGAAATTTTCTTTACGAATTTTTTTAGACCAAACCATGATTCGAGCCCCGAGCGACCTTCAACATGGTATTGCTTTATAGCTGCGCCATCGCCGACTGGATATGGGAGGACACACCAACATGTTAAATATGAGTTTATCGAAAAAAAAAACCTTGAAAACAACTTATCCACACCAAATATGTTCTTTTTTTTAGGATCATCTAAAGTTTCAGCCTCACAATGGTTCATCTTCCGTACTCACTTAAACACCTTTAGAATATTTTTGTAACTTGTGCGGAGGGTGACAGTTTGACTCGTGACTTTGGCGTGAGAGGTAATTGGATGTTAACCACTACGCTGGGGTCACCCGCCCAAATATCGGTAGAGAAAATGTGGTTATTTTAATGTTATTTAAGACAAAAATACACGGAAACTTTACGTTTAGTAAATCAATGTTAAACGCGGACGAGCTTTGATTTTCTAATAGACCAACTCCAGGGTGGTAACGAGAAATCTGAAAATAAATTCGCGTCAAATCCGAACAAGTTCAAAATCAAATCCGCGCAAGTTCAAACACTACAAAATTATCTCCGTTTTTGTGCCAATCAGATAAAACAGTGATTCATTTAAAAACCTCAATGTGAAATAAAACCCGTAAAGATGGAAACATAAGTCACGATGAGGTTACCTTACGGTACCAATCAGACCAAGGCCGGTGTGGCCTCTGTCACCTGACATTCTTACGACATGCCCAGCCCATCGTAGTCGACCGATTTTTGCGATTTGTACGATGGGAGGTTCTCCCAGCAACTGATGAAATTCGTGGTTCATTCGCCTCCTCCACGTTTCGTTCTTCCATCTGCACTCCACCGTAGATCGTACGCAGCACCTTCCGTTCATAGACACTAAGGGCGCGTTGGTCCTCCACTAGCAATGTCCATGTTTCGTGGCCGTAGAGAACTACCGGTCTGATTAATGTCTTGTAGATGGTCAACTTTGTGGTTCGGCGAACTTTGTTCGATCTTAGCGTCCTTCGGAGTCCAAAGTAGGCACGATTGCCAGCCATAATGCGCCTTTGTATTTCTCTGCTGGTGTCGTTAGCGGCGGTCACTATTGAGCCCAGATACCCGAATTCATCTACTACCTCGATTTCCTCACCGTCGATCTAAACTCGTGGTAGGAGGCTAACATTGTCTTCTCGTGAGCCTCTTCCTTTCATGGATTTTGCTTTCAACGCATTAATCACAAGCCCAATCCTACCAGCATCAGCTTCACGATGAGCTGAGTCAAATAAATCGACCGATAGCCAACTTGAGAAAATTTCCAGACAAAAACAACGAATGGCCCAAGATGTGATCCACGCTGGCCATTTATTTATTTATTTTCAGCTTAGTTTCCCCTTTATGATTGTTCCTCCTGCTCAATGTTATCTTCGTGTTTCAAAAAAACTTTTAGAGATGATGTTTCGGAATTATTGGATGTCATTGCTCTGATTTGCTTATCCATCAAGTTAAAAATATCTTCTTTTGCCTTCCTTTTCATTCCAACTACTTCTGCTTGCTTTTTGATCTGGTGCCTTACTTCCTCCTTTTATTTTTCCTTTTTATTTCTGAGCCTCCACTAATGCAACATCTTTCTTTTGTTTCTGCTTGGATTTATAAGACTGCCTCGCAAATCTTGCCATCAAAAGCAAATCCATTGAAACAAAAAATCTGTTTATATCATTCTCAAAAAAAAAAAAAATCATGCCACTCAAAATATTTTTACGATTATTGAAATGCTCTTTACTGAGCCAAGAACGAAAATAAACACGCTCTAGTTTACTCATTTTTCTTACTCATTTAAATCATTTTTGGTATATCAAAATGGTGTTGAACGAATCCGCGCCAAATCAGCGAAAATCGCGAGATCCGCGAAATTCGTGAAATCCGCGCTGCCGTAACAACCCTGACTCCACCCTGCCTCGATTTTGAACATGGAAGACTTCTACTTCAACGGAAATGCCTGTGTTATCGGAAAAGAAGTATACACTGAAAATAGTTTCCAAGTAATTTCCATTGGGAACGTACATGATAACGTCCAATAATAAATTTAATCACTTTTATCTAAAATTCACATAACATCTATATGATCACATATATTATTTTTGACGAATCACATGAATTTCAATTGACACATAACATTCATGTGACTTTGAAGTGCAATTCCCAATATGAATTTCTAATGGAAGTTGGGTATGTGATTTATTTTATGAGTGTATGTTACAATGCTAAGGGAGATCTGATGAAAATATTTCATACACTATAGCGGTTTGAGGGCATAATGAGCATATGAGGCGAAATACCATACAATTTTCAATGATTTTTAAAATGCCAATGGCTAAATTTAAAATTTACCAAGCATAATATTTATGAATACCCCAGCTGCAATTTGCCTCAAAAAATAAATCGAAATATATCGGAAAATAAATCTTGCTCGTCGGCGAATGAAAATGTTTCACGAAACTTATAATACAGTTTTCAACCATTTTTGTTTTTGAATAGATTTGCTGCAGTATTTAACATATTTGGCAGTGATTGAATTATTTTTCGATGTTATCATAAATGATGAAAACGCGTTTAATTACCAGGGTTGATCAGAGCAAATGAGCATACCAACTAAATAATCTCAATCAAGCCTACTATCTTGTAATGAACTTGTTGTTTACATTCGCCAGTACGTCTATTTAGAGTGTTTGGTTCACTCAATTAGTATAAAAATCAAATATGCGATGTGTGAAGACTGTGCTTTTGAGCAAATAAGATACTATTTTCTTCGTAACAATTAATTTTGTTTTTGAAAAATTGAGACATTATCGTATTTTCAACAGAAATTGATATTGAAATGTGTACGTAGCACTCTCGGCCGTTTTCCTGGTACCCCACGGAAGGTGGTCAGTTTCCGACTTGAACCAAAACCCATCAATCGATGCCTTAAATCACAAGAGAATCCAACAGTTCCTTGGTGGTCAAGTCAAGTGCCATTGCTCACACATGGACAAGTTATCGAAACCCTCCGTGATGTGGCTAGTGACCGTAATATCATAAATTACATTTCCCAAGAAGGGTCAAATCTAACCATAGGTGGATAAATTTAGTTCTGTTTTTGATTCAATAAACATGACACAATCATGTAGGCATATTTTACTAGACAATCATATTTATTTAAGATTCATCAAACGTAATTCGATCAAACAAAAAGAAGCTTTGATGCTTTTGACAGGTTCTTTTTTCTTGCTTGATCGAGTTAGGTTTAATGAATCTTCAATAAATATGACTGTCAAATATCATGTGTATTGCTACAAACGAATAAACAACCCACCAATTACGGTCAATCATAGACTGTACGACGCAAATGACTCTAAAGCGACACAGATCGTAAAAGATCCATAACGACAATGCTGTTTACCTCTCTGCCGCGCCAGGCAGCAATTCGCTACCATATTGGGCTGTGTAATTCTACTAATTCGTTTCCTCGCTCCCCGCCGGAGCCCCACACCCATCACCCAGCTACCAAGAATCGAACCCAATGCAGTGCCTGTGATGTTGTGATGTCGGTTCGAGGTTAACTTCATCCCCAACATGTATGTATAAAACTAGTGGGAATTACCATATTTTCATACATCATAGAAGTGTTTGTTGTTGTTGATGTTGTCGTTGGAAACCAGTTCAGTTCACCCCGGGGTGATGATGGAACGAGACGATCAAGGACTCCCGCACCATACCGTCACGAACAAACCTGCCTTTTAATGATTGAACAACTTCCGAGATCATCCGTGAAAGTGGATTTTATTCCAGCTGGTCGGCCGAAACACTCACCTGAAAAGAGAATGGAAAAACAAAAATACTATTAGCAGGGAAAATTGTTTTGATCATTAACATCCAAAAAGGCTGTTGCTCCAGGTGGAAGCACTACCTGTTCCCCTGTATCAAACACGAAGTGGAAAATTTACATAACCCATTAATAGCAATTTAAAACAACGAGCGCCCGTTTACCTTCTTCTTGCTTTCTTCTCTTCTCTTCTGTTCAGGGGGGAGGCTTTTTGAAGAACGGTTGATGTTTTTAGCGAAAAAAAATATTTATGCCATGTAGAAACAACAGTGGCTAGGTACGTACCTCATCCGAAGGCTCTTAAATGTACCGAGTTCAGGAAGTGCGATAGGAAACGTAACGAAAGGCACAGCAAAAAAAAACATCGCAACCAGTCAGTGAGTTTAATGCGTTTGTGATGATTATATTATCCCCTCGCCGAGTTTCTTGGCTCCTTCGATGGTTACACGCGGAAGACTGTGCTTTGAACGATTGCCTTTAGTGAATAGTTATTTGCAAAAAGAGTTGTGAATTCGGTTTGATGTTTAATGACCGCGAGCTGCAATTGAGCCTATGGAATTAACTAACTGCCATTTAAACGGCGGTAATTAAGTCGGTCTAAAACGATCGTTGCGGAATTATTGTTGAGCGTAAATATTTTATTGACTTGAAAAATACGGAGCTGGTGTGGGCAGCTCACCAAATAATCAGGTAAAATCGGGTTTTGGGTGTCTTCTAAAGATAAGGAAGCGTTTTTCATCGAATACGGCACAGTCTTCACATCCATTGAGAAAGCCGCACAACGTCATGAAGAACGTCCTGAGTAAGCATAAATAATTCTAGCATAACATTTATGTTCGTTCGTATCTTCGTTGATCGTTTCTCTTCATCGACTTTTTCATCGGCAGAGGTGGTAAAGCCAACAGTTTATGTGTACAATTTAAAAGAACGCGGAGGCTAGAAAACAGAAAAAGAAAAACGTCGCCCTATTTCTGCCGACAATTTCACTTATTTGGTAGTTTTTGGCTAAGGGTTGTTAGTATTCATTCTTCTTATTTGATTCCATATAATAAACATTATGTATGCAGTAATAAGCCAGCAATCATCGAAATTCTGAGCGACACAATTCTATGTCGCAACATTTGGATTGACAATTGTTACTGCTAGCCCATGCATTTCCGGTTGAGTAGCTATGGGAGCCGATTATTAGAATTAGATTATCAGAAATGTACGTATTTTTCTTTTCATCCGGTCAATGTTTTATCCATTCTACATCAAACCATTGAACTGACATTGAACTAAGTTTCCGACATCTTGGTTCTAATTGGTTCTAATTTAAAGCAAATGAAATCAGATTCTTATAAAAGATCAAGTCCGATCGTTCCACCAACTTCAATATTTTAATCTTGATGATTATTTTGAATAGTTATTACAATGTTATTACACAGCGTAAGTGTCCATATTCTCAGCCTAATATGCACTGGTTGTTTACATTATTCAACTCAAACTCATACAGTGCTGGATAAGCTTAATAAGACGGTTGTTGTTCTGAACTACTAAGAGTTAAAAAAGTTGCTTCATTAAGTTAAAAACTTTCGAGGGATATGCATGTTAAAGACCGTATCGTTTTTTATGGGTAGACCTTGAAGCTGCTTTGCGAAAAAGACTTCGACTTAATTTGATAGCTGTTCATTTTACGCGTGTTTTCGGCATAGTAAACAAGTGAATAACGCAGCTGAAACTATATTTTATCACTCAAATACAATGAGAGGTTTGACAGAAAAAAAAACGTAAAACGATTGTGACTAAATACTGTACGGAAACTGCTTTATCGATGAGGAAATTGGCGAAGCAGGAAGGAGTTAGCGTTAATGCGGTTCAAAATGCGCTAAACCGTTTCGGGACACATAATAAAGCCCGATTTAAAGTAAATTTGGATGCATTCTAGTGATCGTAGCTCAAGAATTAAACAACATACACGGTTGATCAAAACGTCAAACAAAAGGGTATTTATTCAGCTTTCAAGCGATATACAGGGTGCGGCAGAAAATAATGCGAAAATGTTCAAACTTGAGTATTGGGTTAATTCGTGCAGCTAGTGACTAATTTCTGTCGAAAGTGTATTTGTTTATGTTTACCTTCAAGTGCTGCATCGACACATTCTATTTGTTTTATTTCAAATTCGTCAAAATGTTCGCGAAAGAAGTGATCACCAGTTTGTTGCTCGCCCAGAAGAAGCCGAAAGAGATTGCCAAGGTGGTAGGGTGCCATTTGGCAACAATTTACCGCATAAAAAAGTCCCTGCAGGATGGTCCTAAAGGGTGTCCACGATGAAATTGCCACACACAAAATTGATTCGCAAAATTCGAGTTTTCATCCGATTGCCATCAAATTTTCAGGGATTGAGAAATAACTATTAAAATTCATTTTACCATTTTACTCGTATTTTATTTACAGTCCATACGCAAATGCCCGCACCTTGGCCTTAACCCCTGCCATAAGATTCTGCACAACCTGTGAATCAACCATTTTTTGCATGTAAACCCATACTTTCTTCAGTTCCTCGACTGTCATCACTACCTTAGGTCGTTTAAGAAGGTGCTGCTTCATAATCGCCCAGTACTTCTCGATGGGGCGGAGCTCCGGAGTGTTGGGAGGGTTGAACATTTTCGGCACGAAATTGACCTTATTGTCCGCATACCACTTCAGCACGTTCTTGGAGTAGTGGCATGAGGCCAAATCCGGCCAGAAGATTGTTGGGACGTTGTGGGCCTTCAGGAGAGGAAGCAGCCGCTTCTGGAGGCACTCTTTTATGTACACCTGTCCGTTCATCGTGTCCTGGGTCACGAAAGGTGCACTCCGCTTCCCGCACGTGCAGATGGCTTGCCAAACCAGGAATTTCTTAGCAAATTTGGACATCTTCTGAGTGCGGACATGCTCCGGAACGCTGAACTTATCCTTGGCCGTGAAAAACAGGTTGCCGGGGATCTGTTTGAAGTCGGCCTTCACATATGTTTCGTCGTCCATGATGCAGCATTCAACTTTCGTCAGCATGTTGAGGTACAACTTCCTGGCACGGGTTTTGGCGGACTTGTTCTGCTTCTCGTCGCGATTAGGGCCTTTTGTATCTTGAACGTTCGAAGCCCAGCCTTAGTTTTGGCCTTCTGGACAAAACTTCGGCTTAGGTGCAGCTTCTTAGCCACATCCCGAACGGAGGCGTTCGGATTTCGGTTGAAGGCCCCAACTACGCGGTTGTGATTTTTGGTGTTGTACGGAATACTTTTTCCTTCACTTCTGGGCTTCCGATCGGTGGTCAACCGTTCCTCGAACCGCTTAATCACTCGCGACACCGTGGAATTCGCGATTCCCAACGTTTTAGCGATGGAACGATGCGAGAGATCTTTGTTCTCGTGATGAATGCGCAAGATTTTATCACGCACGAGCTGTTCTTTCGACTCCATTTCCGCGAGTTTTGATCACAGGACTTTAAAACTTGCAGGATGTAAATAATGTACTATGAACTAAATCCACCCAAATTTTCATTAAATTCTACCCAACGGTTAAAAAGTTAGAGCAATTTCATAGTGTGGCAATTTCATCGTGGACACCCTTTAAGCAGCGGAAGCTGGGAAGCGGACGTCCGCGCATTGCACGCACGCCGAACGTGATCAAATCGGTCCGTGCAAAAATTGCTCGCAACCCGGTGCGTTCCATAAGAAAACTTGCAAAGGAAACCAATATTTCGGAGAAATCCATGCACCTGCATGCATCTTCCAGAGCCAGAGCTAGACGCCACTTGATTACGGACCGGGTCAAGGAACTACGAGTGACTCGTTCCAAGAGATTGCTTTCCTTGTTGAAGAAGGAAAAAATGATAATCCTGTTCTCCGACGAAAAGCCTTTCAGCATCGATGCTGTGGCCAACAGCCGCACGGACCGGTTCATTTCACCGCAGAAAATGGAGAACGTTCCGGAAAAAGTGAAATTCAAATTTCATACCAAACATCCGGCTGGTGTCATGATGTTTGGCTTGGTGGCGTCCAACGGTTTGAAAATGCAGCCTGTTTTCATTGATGCTGGAGTTAAAATCAATACCGAAGTGTATGTCGGTATTTTAAAGGACCAAGTGCTTCCCTGAGGCCAACTTCTCCGAGGACCAAAACATTGTCCTACAGCAGGATGGAGCGCCGTGTCACGCGTCCAATCGAACCCAACAATGGTTGAACGATAACATGAAGTTTTGGCCGAAGGATTTGTGGCCCCCTAGCAGTCCAGATCTTAATCCGTTGGATTATTCGATTTGGGCATATGTTAGCGGCTAGCGGCTAGCAGACGCCGCGGTTAGCGGCGTCATCCGTTGTTTAAGCGATTTCCATGAAGTGAGGGTTCGATTCCCACTCCAGCCTGTGGAACTTTTCGCAAAACGAAAATGTCCATACTGGTCCACTGGGTGTTAGGTTAAGTTGTCCGTTGTAATTCACTAGATGTTCGATGTTCAGTCTGTACAACCTTGAGTTGAAGACGGTGTAAATGTCCTTTAACAGTTTCGAACGAACTGTCGCACTTTACTTGTGATCGATGCCATCATGATCTGCCCAGTCGCTGGTGACACTGTACCGGCGAACTTATTCCACTTTAAAAGCAATTGTTGTACATTTGTCACTTCTTTACCGCATCCTCGAAGTTTTCGCTTGACAATTGCCCAATATTTTTCGATCGGTCTGAACTCAGGGCAATTCGGAGGATTAATCTCTTTGGCAACGAAATTAACATTGTTTGCAGCTTACCATTCGAGCAGCTTCTTAGAGTAGTGGCAACTGGCTAGATCCGGCCAAAACATAACGTTGGTCTTGTGTTGCCGAATGAAGGGTAAAAACTGCTTTTTCAGAAACTCTTTAATGTAAACCTTTACCGACATCATTGTGTGCGTGGTGATGAAAATCTTGGTTGTAAGTCCACAACTGCAGATTCCTTGCCAAATCATTAGTTTCCGAGCAAACTTATCAGCAAAAACAAATTTATACCTGGAAGGGACATCCCCACGACCAGTTGGCAGGTAAAGTTTTCGTCCGGGGATTTGTTTATAATTCATTTTGACGAAATATATGTCATCCATTAAAATACAGCCATCAAATTTCGTCATAACTCGTTCGTATAGTAATCGTGCTCGCTTTTTGGCCACTAAATTTTATTTCAGGGAGCGATTCGGATGTTTACTGGCACCAAAAGACTTATATCCTTCTCTTGAAAGGATGTTACACACGGTGGAAAAGTTGGAATCGTATTTCTTTGCCAAATCACGTATGGAGACACCTGGGTTGTCTTTCACGTACCTCAACACCTTTTTCCTCAGCTCTTTGTCCCTAGTGCCACTTTTATGATCGATGCGCTGTGCTCTATCCACACTCAGAGTATCCTTGTAACGTTTGATTACAAGACACACAGTTTACTTTGGGAATTTTAACACTTTTGCTATTTTTGAGGCAGACCACGAAGGATTCTCTAGATGTTTGTGCACAATTAATTTTCTTTTCTTAAGTTCCATGATCCGTAATTTCGAGATGAGTCGATCAATCGAGAAAAACTTTTCACCAATTTCTTCGTCAATGAAACATCAACAATGCCTGTTAAACGTTTTTTGTTCCAACCAACAGGGACGTTGTGGTGTATTAAACTGTGCGTCCAGATTTACTTTGAATCGAGCTTTAGTTATTTTCTGTTCGTCTAACAAGAAATTTCTTAGATTAAATTAAATTAAAGGTTGTTCGGAATCAAATTGCACCACTTTTAAATGGCTGTAACTTTTTACCCGTTGGGTATTTTCTATTGAAATTTTGGGTGGAATTAGTTCAACGTGTATTTGTTTACGCTGTGTAAGTTTCACTAGCAGATGTGCAATCGTTGCGAAGATGGAGTCCGGAGAACAGCAGCGGCGCAAAGAAATTTTGCGCACGTACCTCGAAAATCCGGATCTTTCTCATCGTGCCATCAGCAGGAAGCTGGGAATGGTAAATTCTACGGTGTCTCGTGTTTTAAATCGGTACCACGAACGTTTGACCATCGATCGGAAAGAAAAAAGTGGCAACAATGGATCTCCGTATAGTGTTAACGATCACAAGCGGGTAGTTCAAGCTTTCAAAAGGAATCAGAACAGTTCATTTCGAGATGTGGCGAAGAAACTGAATCTAACGTGAAGGACTACACACGTACAAAGTCCAAAGTCCAATCCATTTAAAATTACGATTGAGGGATTTGGTAAAAATAAGAGTCCGTAGATGCAGTTCGCGCCTTCTGGCAACTTTATGCTTCTATTGATGTCGAAGCTCATCAGTTTTGTATACCCAATGATTAAATTAAATTATCTCCAATCCGCTCAACCAATTGCAATGGTTTATGATAGATCGACAGCCAGTCAGCGGAGACCCATCTGGTACCTCATAGCAAGATGCTTAGAGGCGGACCGGAAGATTCTATGAGCTAACTCCTCTTATTTCTTGATCAATTCTTTTCAGCGATAAATTCTCTTGTTAATCTTACTGTTAAAGAGTATCGGGAAAACGTAAGAAATCAAACATGTTTTTAGGCTAAATTTAGCAAAGTATTAGGTGTCTGAACAATATTTTTATATCTTAATCCAACTTGAAAACTCACAATCATTGGCATTGGATGGCAATGAAGTTCAAGCAGCTTCGATCTTCGATCATTACAATAAACTTCCCGGTCGAAAAAAGGATCCACATCGTTGTTAAACTTTCGTTCTGCTATTATTAATACCTTATAGTAAATTTTCCTACCCTTCCCGTCTGATCCAATTATCATCCTACCTATTTGGATACAACCCAAAAAATTGCATCAAAATAATCAGGATTTATTTCAGGGCGAGCGTAATGAAATTGTTCTAAGATTCATGACAAATCATTCTCCCATTGAAGTTAACTAAAATATTCAATAATAATTTTCTTGAGATCAAATAAGGATTGAGTCCTTGAAAATCTGGACACACTGTTTATTTTACTGCAATGCTCCTACACTCAGCGAAATAAACTTTCGATATTCATAAGATTGCATTATGATTATTTGCTATAAGAAATCAGTATGAATTTCATTAACTTGCCTTATGAAATATAATGATGTTGAAAAAATAAAAATATAGAGCAACCTGGAATCGAACCTTGGACGTTGAGGTTATCGGTCCAGTGACTTTCCCACTAGTATAAACCAACACTTGTTATCAGGAAAGCTTAAAGGCGTACAAGAACAACATCGTGTGGAAGAAAATCCATTCATAAGTCAGTCTTATGAAATTCCAGCATCGAAAGTTGAACCTTATGAGATTCGTAAGTTTCTTTGCCTGAGTGTAGAGGTCGAGACTGAAACTTTTGACAGCAGTTTGTTTTGAAATGTTTCTTCTGTTAGTGCTGAAAAGTTCACCACAATTCATTTTGTTTCAAAGAAGTTATACTAGATGGAAGCCGCGAACTGAAAGTTGATGTTGGACACCCACTTTGAAAATCCGACGTGATCCGTTTCAAAAATCGCGAAGTCGTTGAAATAGGCTAAATCGACCATTCTCAAACATTTCCGCGAGCGGCATACTATCTATCGGCAGGATCATAGCAAGCTTCGTAGTGGAACTATGGATCAGAATTTGCATTTGAAGGTGTTGAGAACGGTTAGGGCAAACCCAGGGCTGTCGGATTATAATATTGTCAAGATATTAAATGCCTGCCAAAGCACTGTTAGAAGAATTCGTCTGCGAGAAGGATTTCGATCTTTCCGGGCCAGTAAGCAACCAAACGGGACACTGTAACTGAATCTAGTGGCCATAAGGCGTGCCCAAAAGTAGTATGTACAATGAAGTTCTTACGAAGTACAAAAGATGTATCATTATGGACGACAAAACGTACGTGAGGATGGATTATGGGCAGCTTCCCGGACAAAAGTTTTATAAAGCCACTGGTCGAGGTGATATCCCTAGCAAGGTCGAATTCGTTTTTGCCGATAAATTCGCGAGAAGGCTTATGATTTGGCAAGGTATTTGCAGCCGTGGACGAAAAACCCAAGTTTCCGTGACAAACAAGACTATGGATTCCAAAATGTACAAGCAGGAGTGCTTGAAAAAACGTACATTAAAGCTCACACCTGTAATGTTTTGGGTAGATTTGTCAAGCTGTCACTACAGCGGAGAAGTACTACAGTGGGATGGGTTTCTTCGAAAAGGAAATCAATCCACCCAACTGCCCTCAATTCCGCCCAATAGAGAAATATTGGGCAGTTATCAAACGGAAGTTGAAGAAGAGGGGAAAGGTGACTCGCAACAGGGATGAAGAGATGGTGGACCAACAGTATGTCCAAAACATGATGACTGGTATTAGAAAAAAGTTCGAGATTTTATGAAAACCAAATCGAACTAATTGTTTCGCTAGTTTTTCTTTACAGTGCAGTAAATGGCCTTCATTTTGAGTACGCAATATTTTTAGTTCATTAACATGGTTCCATGATAGATCTGATTTGTTGCGTCCAGATATTAAATGACTCAAGCTACAATGATAGACCATCTGTAATTAAACCATATGTTTTCTCATTTAAAGACAGATTATAAAAAAGTTTCCTTCATTAAAAAAAAATCAAATTAATATTGAAAGTAGTTGGGATCAGACTGATTCTCCCATTTCAAATGCCATTTTGAACCCCATTGGTTCTCAATTGTAGTGTCTTTGATAAAAACACTAGCGAAAAATCGCTTGAACTCATCCAGATTTGAAAGACTTTTATTTCAAAGTCGAGCACGCAACACCGAAGAAGTATCTAAATTGCAGATAAAATAGGCTTGTCTGTCCAAGGATAAGCTTTTTCTAGAGAAATTTAAAGAAATATGTTCGCGTTTGCTAGTTATGGTTTGGAAAAGTGTTTCAGTTTTTAATTTATTTATTTTTTCAACAATGGTCAAGTGAAGAGTACATTTAAATTTTCCTAGTGTTCCAATGTGTCATTCTACTAATACGCTCATGAAATTCCATGTAATATTTCATGTAAATTTAAGCTGGATTTCGCTTAAATCAGGTCTATTAAATGGAAGATTGCCAACAATGTATGGCGTATGAAAGATTTTTGTTGTTGTTGAAATTTGACGCGCCTATTAAAACTCATTATTTTGTTCTGCATCGTGTCAACCCTGATTGTAAACAGGTATAACACGACACGTTTTCTCGAAAATGACAAACCAATTTCCAATTATGTTTGTTGAATTAATTTGCCATTTGCGAATAACCTTCATTGGACGTATACCTGTATCGAGAATAATTAGGCAATCTCGGTAGTCCATGATCTTTGGTCATAAAACGCACCCGTGGAAAGGAAGCCATTTGATAGTCATCTAGAACGACTATGTGATATAGTGCTTGTCTATAATGTACAAATAAATTACTGAATCGCCACATTTTCACCGAACATCTTCCAGTGCCAAATCGCATGGATAAAGAGCCTTGAAGGTTTGATCCCCCTGCCATCGAGTAAAAGTAAAAGCGTGCCGTCACCAACTAGGCTATTTTGAAATCCTTAGTTACTAAATGCATGTCTCCTTATAAAATCGTTTAATGGCGCTAATCACACACTCCATGAACCACACTGCAATGATTTATCTTCTCCATTATGACCATCACTCTTGAAATATAAGGATGCTGTCATCATCATCAGGAAACAAGCAACCTTGCACATCTCTTCTGCATACAGTACTCTCACATGATCGAACCATAATTGTTTGCAGCATACGTGACTACCCAATCAGCCAACCAAGTAGCTAACTTCAAATTGCTGTCCATTACCGAAAGGATCCCGAGACACATAACCGTAATACTTGCATGGAAGCCATTGTAGCTGCACTCTCAGGATGATGTGAAAGCATATCCCACTCCCACACTCACTCTGGTATCACAACGTCCATCAAGAGTCGTCCCTATCGGTCCACCAGGACATTCACAAGCCGCCCATCACCGTCACACATGAATGTACAGCGCAGTGTTAATTAAGATTTTATGGTTGCGGTTTTACCGGTCGATTTGAGTGCTGTTGTTGCACCATCAGCAGACCAAGACCGAGACCAAGAAGAACCGCATTGTGGCAGCAGTTAAATGGTGAGAATTGGTCGTTTTAAGGATTTGTCCCCGAACGCCCTACCACAGCCAATCCTTTTCCGGTAAACAGAACGGCGCGCGGTGAAAACAAACCAAACATAGTCAACATTCAAAGTTAACGTTTCCATACCGAGATGCTTTTATTTGCGATTCGTCGAGACGAAACGCTTCCCTCTTTTTATATGCCATTTATGGTCATGGCGGAAGAGCGTAAATTAAACTGCCTCTCGTGTTGTCGGTTACCCTTCAGGCCAACCGTTCGTGACCGGACCGCCACGGCCAAGCAGCAGCTGTGTGCTGTCCGTTCGATTCTTTTTGGCAATGGCAATGACCATTCTCCATCGAAAAATGTAGCCAAACGACAGTCCCCCCTAAATCTGCTGGGGGGGTTATGTGTAGCAGATGTGACCAACCGGTAGAATGGCCAATAAAAAATTCAAATCATGTGCGAATTTTTCGGTTCTGTTTAAAATAGTTTCTTTTGCTTTTGTCGGAATTGTTTCTTCCTGCAGTTATTTCTAGGCGCACAAAGGTATCGATTCCACAAAGGGATTCAAGAAATTTATTGCATCGGATGTAGACGATCATCCGTGGCGGAGAATAAGGCCTGTACTCGAAAAAAATGCACCATTTTTATCCGTGTGTAACTTTTTTTGTCCGTGGGTAAAAATTGATGAAAATCTGGGTATAACTAGTTTGGAGTGAATTGTTTACATGTGCAAAATTTCATAACAATCGGTTCAGTGGTTATTGAGATGTCATCGAAACAAGAAGAAAATCGCCGGAGAATTTTGCGCGCCGTCATGGAAAATCCGACTGCGACCATGAGATGGATCGGAAGACAACTGGGAATCACCCATACAACTGTGTCTCGGGTGGTAAAATCGTTTAAGGAGTCCCAGACGACCGAGCGGCGGGCTGGAAGTGGAAGAAAATCGAAGACAGCTGACCCTGTGAAGGCCCGGAAGGTGTTGGATTATTTCAAGTGTAATCCGAACCTTTCGATTCGCGACGCGGCTCTGAAGGCAAAGTGTTCCGCCTGGTTCGTTCAGCAAACCATGAAACGAGCTGGGCTTCGTGTATTCAAGGTCCGCAAGGCACCGAACCGGCGTGATCAACAAAACACGGCGGCCAAATCCCGCGCAAGGAAGCTGTATCGAGAGTGGTTAACGAAACCGATGTGTGTGGTTATGGATGACGAAACCTACATCAAGGCAGACGCAAAGCAGATACCGGGGCTGGAGTTCTACGTTGCCAAATCACGGTTTGATGTTCCGGAAGACATAAGGAAGAAGAAAGTGGACAAATTCGCCAAAAAATACTTGCTCTGGCAGGCCATATGCCAATGCGGTAAACTGAGTAAACCGTACATCACAACGGGTACCATCAACAGCGAAATTTACCGCACCGAGTGCCTCCAGAAGCGTCTGTTGCCCTTCCTGCGGTCCCACGGAGGCGAGACATTATTTTGGCCGGACCTGGCATCATGCCATTACGCGCGATCGACGTTGGATTGGTACAGAGACAATAACGTTGTTTTTGTACCAAAAACCGCCAACCCCCCAAATTCACCAGAGATTCGTCCGGTGGAAAGATTTTGGGCCATAATGAAGGCCAAAGTTCGAAAATCGTCCAAGGTGTTTAAGAACGAGCTGGAGTTGAAGAAAGAATGGATGAAAGTGACCAAAAAGGTCGGCTCCACCATTGCACAAAATGTAATGAGGGGTCTTAAGGGAAAGGTGCGGGCTTTCAGCGATGGAAAGGAAATTGAATAAAGTAATTATGCCGAAACATAATCCATATGTATTAGTTCATTCCCTGAAAGTTTCAAGAAAATCCGACTTAAAATAAATTTTTGGCGAACACTTTTGTCTGGTGCATTTTTTTTCGAGTACAGGCCTTATTGCCAGAATGTGATGTTGAAAAATTGAGTTAAATTTATTACATATTTAGATTATCTGAAATCGCTATTTATTTCATGTTTCTTCCAGTCATTGGAGGTTGATCTATGCTTATGATAATATTGTCCATCATCTGGCACTATCATTTGCACGGGAAAATATGTTTCGGAGCTGTCCAATAGTACCCAACGATAAATAATGCTTCGTTGTTGAGCTGCAGCTATGGCATCACTGTTGCTTTGGAGAGAGCCCATATCTCCTCTCTTCTTTGTTAACCATGGATATAGCGCACCGGTAATGTAACGTGAAGCCTGCTGTCTCTTGCATTTGTTTGTTTTTAAACGAAGCATCCCGTTTGTCGTCACAGCCGCCGCTTTGGCTAACATGTGTGCGTGAGTAAATGAAATATAAGAAAATACACATTGCCAATCTAAAGATCAATGACAAACTAAAAGTTTGGTCGTGTACATCTGTCTCATAGGAGACAAGTTTGTGGTCGTAGCAATCGACATGTTTTGGTTGATTGTTTTCAAGAGCGGATGGGTAAAACGAAGGAGCAGGTTGAGGAAATTGACGTTTGCAGCAAATCGTCAACTGGCCTATTTCATTTCGCCTTCGCACACATGCACAGAATCGCACTCATACAATATTGTTAGTTTATGTACAGATTGAGGAGCAGAAGAAAACATTTTTTTAACCGGAAAGCAATCCACATGCGTTTAAGAAGTCCCTGCAATTGGGAACTTCATTCCATGGCTATGAAATTTTCTGAGCCTAATGCTCGTTGCTGAAGGTATGTTTCGATAGATCAGACGTAAGCAGAAAGATTAATGTTTAAATATTGGCAGTTCTAATTATAGATTACATACAGCTTCATCAAATGTCTCAGGAGCTGACTAAACTGCTTAAAACTCGTCCCGTACCCTATAACAACAAAATGATTTCAATGGTTTCATTCTCTCAGTGAGAGTAACTTGAGCAACACGCATATCAATGAATATGTATTGAAAACACAAATGTTCAAGACCGGTTCATTCACTTACAGCATGTGTGTGTGTGTGTGACAAGATTCAATTGTTGATCTCTTCTTCAAAGGAAATAAATATGAAGACGCACTTCACCGCCAGCCTGTCTTTCCTCGTGGACGTGTTGTTCTTGCGTAAGACTTCAAATTTTTGTTTGCTTTCGTCGAAATTGGTACTATTCGGAATACGTGGGCTATTTATATCAGATAAATACTGTTCATTATGTTTTTTGTTGTTGGATTTGCAGGAAAAATGCCGAAAAACAAGTGATCGACTGAATTTGAGCGAGGACAAGTAACTATCCTCCATGAACAAGGTCTGACTCTTCGGGAAATTGGCAGAAGAATAGGGAAGCTGCGTAAGGATGTCGTGCATAATTACCCAAGGTTGGGTAAGAAATATGCCACTAAGAAGCGACCCGGACATCCGTCTATTCTGACATCGAGAATGAAGAGGGAAATCAAATCACCCGCAGTCCATCAAAGGCTGAGTCTGAGTGCCAACTCTGCCGAAATGAATCATCCTGTGTCCAAACGTCGGATTTGTCAGATGTTCTGAGTGAAGATCCCAATATTTCCTTTCGTAGGAAAACGGCACCCGCACCAAAACTTCCCAGTTTTCTAGACTATTTGGATACCAAAACAGCAGTCCGCTACCAAAAGAGTAGTCGCGAAAAACCTGAATCTAACAAAATATTTTTTGAAAAAAGTGAGTGTAAATCAAAAATGACTTGATTGTTTTGTAGTTTCCTTATTGGACATTTTATTTGCATATTGAAGAAACGATTTGAAAAAAAAAGAGAGACGTAAAACTGTTTGACATGATTATTACAATGTTTATTCGATATAAAATATTGATAATCTCAGCACTATTCAGCGAAACAAAAAAGTGAAAAATTCCAAATATGTTTTTGGCCTTGCGTTGCACCACTTTATTTCGGACATTGCCGGCAAATTCAAATAGAAGTGTTCAAAATAAAATAGAGTAACGTAGGGAGCAAAACACAGTAATTGGCCTACTATAAGTATCTGTCAGCACTTTGTTTGTCTTTTAAATCGTTTGAAAAGATTATTCATAGTTGGAATGAGCAATGATGTAACAACGTTGGCATTTTACCAACCGTTATATACTTACATAGGAGAAGTGTAATTTTATTTGCGTAGATTTATGGCGCCCTCGATGTGTTTAGCATTGTTTGGAAGTTAATTACGTTAGGATTGCATGAATGTATCACTTGAAAAGCAGTTTACTTTTTATTTACCACTACTGTCCACGTAACAGTCCTATAGAGTGCATGTAAGTGAAGACTGGTATACGATTAGCGACAGTATATTGATTGAAACTTAATAAATACATACTATATTGCTATGACTACATTGTATGCTACAAAAGCTCACAGGGTAAGAGATTGGAATGGCGTTGACTCACACCCTTCTTGTACTATAATACAAATAAAAAATGAATGACATATACGGCTATAGACGTTGATTTGCTTATTAATATGTATGATAGAAACAAGCCGGAATGGAGTTCTAGCGGGTAACGTGAGCTGATTTGTAAATAACTCAGTATGTCTGGAAAAATAATTAACTAACATACTCAAACTTCGCCTCTATTTAGTTCAACAATTCTAGAGTAATCCAGGGGCTAGACGCCATTGAATTTGTGATTATAATGATGTTAGAAACTATTCTTCAATAATTCAATAGATTTGCTTTTAAATTTGGTGTACGATATTGTGCTGATAGAGCTCATTATGTGCTATACCCGAATCTCAGATACTTAGAAATGTTTTCATTTTCAAAACACCCTATCGCACTGACGCTTTATGCAGAACTGCATTTCATATATACTAGCTACCTACTATACTTGTTGACTGACAAACCTGTGTTTCCACCGTCTCGTTTTTCGCAAAATGTAAACATAACGAAAGTAGAAAAAAAAAAACACTCGAGGCAAGTTGCTGAAACAGCTCAACCTTCAATTATTCAACAGTGAATGCTCGCAAACCACCCATTAATGGGTAAAAATGTACCCATTTTTCGATAGTATATGAAACTGTCAAAAAATGGGTACTTTTAAAAAATCAAAATAATGCATACTAAAGACCCATTTTTTATTTTCAATGAGAAACTGTAAGATGGGTATTTTTCTACCCATTAATGGGTAAAAAATATCTTAACATTTTCCCGGCTCGCTTTGTATATTTTATAATAAAAAAAACTTCTGCGTGAACCCATTCCACGAACACGTGAAGAATATAGAAGAACTGAAAGGTTAAACTGGATAGCAAAAGCTTCCAAAAACTAAGAGGTACGTTAATAATTTAATATAATATTATAAAATGCTTCAATTTCATCAGTAGAATCTTAATTCCGAGTATGTGCCTCTTCCGGGGCGTAACATCTAAGCTTTCATCAAGTTGACGTCAAAATTATTTAAATCTTATCAGATATATTCCACGGATATCCACTCTGGATGATAACGATGTGATGACCGCTTCAATGGACCACTCTGAACGTCGCCGGAATATTTGCCGGTGTGAAAACTCTCGAACGAAACCTAACATACCTGATAGGTAAGAGGCCTGAAGCTTAGAGGGTTGTCAAAACACAAATACACATTCAGTTATTGCGATCTATTATGTTTATTCTAATGCTCATTATTCAATATCACAACTAAAAACGAATCACGAAAAATGGGTATTTCATACCCATTTCGCAAATAACAAACATTTCGAAAAATGGGTATTTCATACTCATTTTCCAAATAACAAACTATTTGAAAAAATGGGTATTTTATACCCAATTCCCAAATAACGAACATTTTGAAAAATGGGTAAAAAATACCCGGTGGCCTGACGTACAGGCTCTTTACTTATTAATGGGTAAAATCGTTTTACCCATTAAAGGAGTTAACCCACTTAAGTTCGAAATGGGTGATATTTTACCCATTAATGGGTACTGGCTGGTTTCAGTGTAGATGCCCAACCCCCCCGTGCCCCGCCACCCTATTCTCATTCAAAAATTATAGTTGATACGTCAAAAAGCTAGTTTATACACACTTAAGTTTTTACACTCCGCTGTCTCCGCCGCCACAAAAAACGTAAAAAGGCTCCTGAAAAAAAAAATAAATTCGCCCGTGATTTGAACCGACCTTTCCAAAGCCATTTTGAAGCCCCGGGGTTACCGGTTGTTTTAGCCGGTGCCGGTAAGAAAAGGAGGGAATTCCAATACGCTGGATACAGACGTATTCGCTAGGTTGACAGTTACGTTAAATATTTGCTTTCGTCAGTAATTACAAATGTTTAACACTGTATGAAACAAAACAGGTCTTCCATGCCCCGTGGCCAGATGCAGTTATAAGTGATACAATATTAGGGACGAATCATTAAGCTTGGGACCGAACTTGGAGCCGATGTGCTTGTACTTCCTGAGCGAAAAAAATATATTCATTTTCTTCATGACTAGCCAGCCGCTGCTATAAATAGTTCCAGAACGTCTGTTAATCAACTCTGTAACAAAATGCGTGAGTAAATTTTTCCAAAAGGAGTAAAATGAATGCATATTTTACTTTTCAAAAGGAGTGTTTGGTGTTGTCTCACTCACTCTAACAGGACGCTTGAAAACATGGCTCACAGTAAAGAAAGTCAATTTTTTATAGCGTGCACAGGTTCATGTTTTCAAAAGCCCTGTGAAAGTGAGTGAGACAACACCAAAACACAGCTCACATTAAAAGTCAAAAGGACTAAACAATTAGCAGCGTGCACAGGCTCATATGGGTGGTATTGCACACACTAATGGGTGATCTGAATTCACAGTGTGTAAGCTTTATCAATGAATACAGGATGAAGGAAAACCATATCATCAAATGCGTTTGTTTAGTAAACCGAATTATTGTAAATAAATTTAGTGACGTCACTAAATGCACGGGCAGCATACGAGGATAGTTGTGGCGTCGCTTCTAGACGGTAACGGCACAGTGTACACGCTCATCAGATTACATCAAATTTGTGTAACTTTAACTCAAAAAACTATTAACCGGACGTATTCTAAATTGAGTTTCATTGCCACAACTCAGTTTTGAGTAGTCCTGAAATTTATTTAGTTTTTGAGTTGAATTTATTCATAAAAATAAAAACACAAATCGACAATGATTTTTCATTAAGGGCCTAACAGACAAACGTAGACAATGGCTTCTTCCGTAAATTTCTCGTGACACAAAGGCTACTCATGTAAGCCCTCCGATTCTATTGGACCGGTAAACGCTTCCTCTTTGAAACTACCGTGGTGGATTGATTAGGTGAGTTTTCAATGACGAGAAATTCGCGGAAAAAGCCATTGTTTACGTTTGTCGGAAAACAAACCTATTAGGAAAATCTTTGTCGAAAAGTGTTAGAAAATAGGTTTGTATATTTCTTTGTTTATTAACGAAACTTTACACATTCGTGTGCAAAGTGCAAATGGGAGTTTTTTAGATATGGAATAGTTATTTCTTCTTCTCTTCTTCATATTTTTCTCCATCTTCATTCTCTTCTTCACTTCATTTCATTTTGTTCTTCTTCATCATAATCATCGTTCTTCTTCTCAGATTTGTTTAAATCCTTCGCTAACCCAGTTTGTGACAAGCTCGTGTTTCTTTTCATACTTCCAACAGTGGAGAATAACGTGCCGCACGTTGATTTCAGTTCCACAGCACTCGCAGATGGGCGGTGTGTCCTTTTTCAACAGAAAAGAGCGCGTCAGCCGGAAGTGGCCGATTCTGAGGAATAGGCATATCTGTAAGCGGGTTGGTCTCTAGCCTCGTTTGCTGGTCGATCCGGACCTGGGTGTTTCCTTTGATCCCAGAATGTCTCAGAATCTGACGAAGCGAACGAGTTTGTTACGCACAATCTCTTCCGTTCTTGAATCCACGGGTGCTTCGACCTTCTGTTTCTAAGGCTTTGAAGACAACTGGTGAATCAGTTAAAATAACAATTTCGGCACTGACGTTCGGTATCAAAAGCGCTCTCTTTATGACGTTCGCCTCTGCCGAGAAAACGCTGTCCGGAAGATCACCGGCTCGTGCACTTTGCTTTACGTCCAATACACTCGACAGTTTAGGGGTTTAGGTGCGCGGCAGACACGATCACTCTGTCTCGTTAAATAGTTGACAGCAGGAAGTTCGGTACCCGTCACATCAAGTATCCGTTCAGATGCCCACCGATCAGTGGAAGGGTGCTGTTGGTTCGGCTTTTAGCTAGAATCCGATAGCCGTTCGTGCTACAGATTGAACTGCAAGGAATTCAAAGGAAGTGTTCCAGCTTCGGCCACAACCGAGATCACAAACGCGCCGGAAGCGTAGCGTACCATTTTGTTGTACGCTGGGGCTAGGGTCTGCAGGGTCTCCGGTCCTCCTCGGCTTACTCGTCCAACACCGTACGTCAGCTTCGCAGTGACTAGTGCCGAACCCACCCGCAGCAAGGTTGCTCGGTTGCTACGCGGGAGTTTCGCTCCGATTATCTGCAAGATCCGTAGTCGAGACTCCCATGCTTTCTTAACCGCT
>JAHHFK020003879.1:0-39279 GCA_024533555.2 Aedes koreicus | reverse complement strand
CGGTTGTTCCGTACTGTTTTGGCCGGATTTGGCATCTTGCCATTACGGTAAAAAGGCCATGGAGTGGTACGCCGCCAACAACGTGCAGGTGGTTTCCAAGGACAAGAACCCTCCCAACACGCCAGAGCTCCGCCCAATTGAGAAATACTGGGCTATTGTCAAGCGGAACCTAAAGAAGACCAAAAAAACTGCTAAGGACGAGCAGCAGTTCAAGGCAAACTGGCTTTCTGCGGCGAAGAAGGTGGACAAGGTGGCTGTACAAAATCTGATGGCATGTGTTAAACGAAAGACCCGGCATTTCGCATTCGGTAAAAAGGAAGCTTAGCTGAATATTTCTCCTGTATTCTGTATTAACTGAACTTGAAAAAGAAATTTAATTTGATTTTTAAATAAACGATTTCACCGATTTACACGCGTTTTCCCTTGACCAAATTTTTGACCGTATCACCCTTTACTACAATCTCATTAAAAACAAACTATACTCGATTGATTGGCAGACCATATTTCGCAAGTTGTCAACAGAGAAGGCCGTAATTGTATTCTATCGACACATCTACGATATAGTAGAGACTGCAGTACCCCTAAGAGATAGGAGAAGACCAAATAAGAATCCGGTGTGGTATACTAAGAAAATTATAAATCTCAAAAATAGGAAGCAAAAAGCACACAAAGCTTATAAAAAAGATAAAAATGATATGATCCTCACAATATCTTTAACTATCTGTGATCAACTGAATTTAGAAATGAAGATCACACATGAGGAGTACAATAGAAAAACTGAAACTAATATCAAATCAGACCCGAAATCGTTTTTCAGCCTTGTTAAAGATAAGAAGAAAATAAAATAATTTCCAACAAAAATGCAACTCAACGACAGAGACGGTAAAAATCCAACCGAAATCAGTAACTTATTTGCTGATTTTTTTTCAAGATGTTTACACAACTCGTGACGACAAGGATCGAGATAATCAATTTTTCTCATATCTTCCTGAGCCTTCGTTAAATGTGACTGTTGATAATGTATCCGTCAACGAAATTTTGCTTTCTTTAAGCACATTAGACGCTTCTAAAGGAGCTGGTCCTGACGGATTACCGCCAGTATTTTTGAAAAAAATATCAAAGGAATTAGTGAAACCTTTGTTTTGGTTGTTTAATTCATCCCTAAAAACTGGCGTATTTCCCTTCTTTTGGAAGGAATCGTACTTGGTTCCGATCTTCAAAAGCGGTAAAAAATCAGATTTTAAAAACTATCGTGGGATTGCAATATTATCTTGTATTCCCAAACTATTTGAGTCCATTATCAATCAACCTATTTTTTCACAGGTTAAAAATGTAATCTCTACCAAGCAACATGGCTCTATGAAAGGACGCTCTACTACTACAAACTTGCTAAATTTTGTAAATTTTTCAATAAATGCAATGGATGAAGGTAATTATGTTGAAACCTTATACACTGACCTTAGCAAAGCCTTTGATAGAGTCGATATTCCTTTGTTGCTTTACAAATTGTCTAAGATAGGTTTCAATCTTAATTTATTAAAGTGGGTTCAATCATACTTGCTTGAAAGAACACAACGAGTAAGGTTTAGTTTTCATTTCAATGATCCCTATACAATAAAAACATTGTATGTAACATATGTTAGGCCCCTTCTTCAGTACTGCAGCGTGGTTTGGGATCCATATCAGAATACACATAAAGACCGTATTGAGTTAGTACAGAAACAGATTTTATTGTATGCTTTGCGTAAGTTAGGATGGAACTCTGTTCGGTTACCTTCTTATTAATCTCGATGTATGTTAATGAAAAAAGATGGTCTTGAAAATCGACGTGAGTTTGCAATTCTATCATTTATAAACGATGTTATTGGGCAAAGTATAAATGACGCAGACATTTTAGAGAAGCTCAACTTCTACGCTCCCACCCGTTACTTAAGAAACAGGAATTTATTCTACATAAATAATCAAAGAACTTACTATGCCCAAAACGGACCCATAAATAAGATGATGTCTTGCTATAACAAATACTGCACCACAATTGATATAACAATAAAAAAAAAAAAAAAAAAAAATATTGCCCACAAAATCAAGAAAAGAAAAAAAAAAACAAAAAAAAAAAACCCCCCCCCAAAAATAATAAACGACAAAAAAAAAAAAAAAAATCAGCATCTTTTAAGAGCGCTTTTAAATACCTGAACATGAGCAGTAGTTTTTGGCCACAGATGCCATCAAATGATTCGAAAAGGTAAAATAACGGGTAAACATCAGAGACACGCCAAACAAAAACAACTGATTTACACAATAGTTTTCTTGATTATGTTAGTGTGTTTTCATGTCTAATATCGAGATTCATTCAATATATTTTATGTGTAGTATTTGTTTCTCCCTCCTAGGTAAACATCTAGCCAGATCGAGGCTAGGCTTATCGTTTAAAATTTGTGTGGAGATTGTGTTAAAGTCCTTGCTCCTTCAAGTTGTTCTTAGTCGATAAATTTATATACTTGGGAGTTAGAGAATTATTCAAAAAATGATAAGCGACTCGTCTGTATTAATCAGAGGAGGAACAGGTGGAGATATTTTTTTTATTTTTTTTTACCCTTCACTAACCACCACACCAAAGAGCTCACACAGAGAGCCCCCGTGGTTATGGACACTTACTAACATTACTTAAACAAAAGAAACATAAATAAACGCGGAGATTATAACTACAAAAACAAAATGCAAAGTAAATCCCAGTGGAATTTTATTCCTTTTAAGGGATTCACAAAAATTAAAATATTTAATTTAAATCATGATAACGTTCTTTAATAATTATTTAAAATGCAGGAAAAAAAATCTAACTCGAGCCAGAAAAAACCTACGTATGCAAAATTGTGTTGACACATTCAAAAAATATAATCATTTACGTTCCTCAAGATGTGCTGTTTCAGCTTGTTTATGAAGATAATATTATTCATTATTATTTTCAAGTCGTTAGGTAGTGAATTGAATATTAATGGACCGTGATTTGAGATGCATTTTAGACCCAAGTTCGTAAATGCTCGGTTTCTCAGTAATTCATTTGCATGCCTAGTATTCTGAAAATTTGCTCTAGTTGTAAAAACTAGGATGTGATGGAAGCAAGAATTGTGCAAAGTATTGTGTACAAACAAGATTGTTGATTTTGTGCCGAAAATTAGTATAAAGGGAAACTGTCGAAAATAGGGGAGATAAATTGAAGAATACTTTTAAACATCTGTTCTGCAATGTTTGAATTTTTTTAAATTTTGATTTAGCAGCATGACCCCACACGCTGATGAGGTATTGAAGTATGGAATGAATGCACGCGAAATAAAATTGTAGCAATGCTGAGTTGGGTACAAAACAGCGTACTCTTTTCATGAGGCCACATAATGATGAAACTTTGCTCGATACGTGCTTCATGTGAGTGTCCCATGAAAGACAAGAATCTAAGTGCAACCCTAGATATTTAAAAGAGACAACTTTCTCAATATGCAAGTTTCCGACACATGGATCAGACTGTAGCGTGATTTTTTTCCTTGACGAATGGAATACCATGTACTTAGTTTTAGTCAAATTCAGAGTAAGTATTCTATGAGCTTTCGTAGATCTAACTCGATATCTTTAATAATAGACTGAACATTAAAACGAGGGTAGAACAATGCCGTGTCATCAGCAAAAAGCCTTGGTGCCCCATGTAGCTTCAAATTTCCCAGATCGTTGATAAATAACAGAAATAACAGAGGACCTATGTTACTCCCCTGAGGGACACCAATATCAATCGGACATAAACTACTACGGACACCATTAATTTCTACGAATTATTTCCGACGGCGATAGATAGCTGTTTATCAAGTCGTTGGCAACTCCTCTTATTCCATAGCGATCAAGTTTTTTCAAAAGTATATCATGGTTTAGTGTGTCAAAAGCTTTTTTCAGATCTATGATCAACCCTCCCACGATCTTTTTCCTGTCAATTTCGCAAATCAACTCATCAATAATCTCAGTAATAGCAGTTGTTGTTCCACAGCCTTCCCGAAAGCCATACTGATTATTTATTCAGAAAATCATTAGCACAAAAAAAGTTAACAAGACGACTGGTTAAAAGTTTTTCAATAATTTTTTTAAGGGGTCATAAGTGATTCCTGATTTAAACACTGGCGTAACTCTAGCGATTTTTAAAATGTTAGGATATGATCCAGTTTCTATTATTTTATTGAAGAGCTGAGCAAGGATCTTGGAAAATGGACCTATGTTGATCTTTAACAAATCTGCCGGAACGTTATCATGACCTCTGCTTTTTTTAACGTCAATCTGGCTTATTAATATGCTAGCTTCGGTCTCACTGGTGGGTCTCAGAAAAATAGAATTGTTTACACATTTACCAGATTTCAAAAAATCAAAATTGTTCTTTGGAAGTTTATCAGCAAGATTCTTACCTATGCTAGAAAATAAGCAATTGAACACATCAGTTACATCAGGAACTGAGTCAATTGGCTTCCCATCGATTTGTAATTTTATCTGTTCATTAACTTTATTGCGACCAAAATTTTCCCCCAAAAACATATCTTTTACATTTTATTTGGTTGAACAACATTCCCCAAAATCCAAACAATAAGATTGCTTTTAAAGACCTGCTACACTCAATATTTGCTTATAATAAAGATCCAGACCACTGCCTTTCGCATTTAGAGTGTCTCTTATCTATTCGACCCTGTCGTGCTTCCCAGTTCTCGCCATCGTTTTCGTTCTGGATCTATGGTCGAAGGTGGTGATGAGGTCTATGAACCTCAAAAACAATCCTCATTTGATGTGATGCAATGTTCCAGTTTTGTGTTTCGTGATATTGCTGATTTTGACAACCTTGACATAAATTTCCAAAAAAGTGCTAATTGAAGCGACAATTTACTTCATCAGACAAAAGTTGTTTGTTAGGAAGCTACATGAAACTGTTTTTATTGAAACCTCGAGAATATTTCCATATCAGAAATATTTCTTAGAACCTGGAATCATAGCAACTCTGCTTCCTTCTTGGCTATACAGATTTGGATCATGTTCTTTTTTTATTATTCACCATGATATGAAATTAAAGTGATAAATATTTACCTCTTATTTCAGTGTTGTTTTGATAACGTTTCATATCCGTCATACCTGAAAAAAAAAACAAAACAATGAGTTAAATCGCTTACATAATTCAATCAACTAAATGGGATAAATCCTTATTTCAAGCTATGAAAAGTAAAGAAACAGAATGTTGCAAATCTTACAAAGTATTCCATCTATATATGCTCAACTGACGTCCACTCCTTATCATAAGTCACAATCCTTTCATATCAATTTCGCAAATCCCTGCAACCATTCTAGAGTCCGGACAAACATAGCGAACATCCCTGCCCCGCAATTACTCAACTCTGTCTCAAGTGCAAGATAAACATCAAACTTTAGTCCAGAACTTTCTTCCGCTTTGCTTGTTTAACCAACCCGACCACCACCGGACCGACCAGTACTAACTTTACAACCAAGTGTCGACAGAGAACTACACTCTCATCTCCGCACACCATAGTCCGAAACGAATGGACAAGTCATCTCGAGCTCCAAGCACTGTCTGTACCTCGCACACGTTTTGTGGTCGTGAGGAAAAGTGAGTGGTCATAAAGCTGAACTGTGTTTGGAATGTACAATGTTGCTTCAGACTTCGGTTTCCTTTTTTTATCTTTATCATATATACAATTTCAACTAGCTCGAAGGAGGCGGCACGGAAAAAAGGAGAAACCGACAAATGTTTCCAACTTTCCAGTTCAATACCGGCCGGTGGCGGCTGGTTGAGTTGGGTTCAGACGTGACCGGTTTCTGCAAATGGATTCGATGGTTAAATCTGAGAAACGTTTACGCTTTAAGGATGCTCCAACACAGTCTCGATGTGTGCATCCATTTTCCAATCGCTCAATTTAATTAAAACATAAATCACTCGCTGATAAATAGCTGCTTTTCCCACGCTTCCCCTTTTTCGTGGCCCGAAGTGAGTACCTACCATTTCCATTACACATCCGAAACTCCCACATCGATCAAAGTCATTTGCCGGAAGTGTGGAGAAAAGGACGAACGATTTTTTCCACTGGATGTACAAGCATCCACTTAATGAGATTCATTTTGAGCCAAATGGAGCATGTCGATGGTAGGAGCAGGGCATATATCGAATCGTGGGACCCACTTTCTAAAAAGCAGGTAATATGAGAAAGTCAGAGTTGAAAGGAATTTGGCTGCCGTCTGCCAGGTTGGACAATGCGGGATGAGGAATGGGGAAAGGGAAATGGAGGTGGAAATCAAAGAAATTCGATTCGCATGGAAGCTGAGTGGATTTCACCGAACCGAGAACGGGCGTCTGAATAGAGATGTGAAATCCGATAAGACGAGTCAGGCGGAGCGTCTTCATTTTAAACTTCATTTGATACAGAAATTTGAATCGAAATGAGTATCCATTTCCCGCGAACAATGAGCCCATCGACCGTGTTCGGCGGTTGTTTGGCGCAGGAATCAATCTCGATGGAAATTGGATGCTTTTTAAGGTGATGGGTGGTTCTGTAGGTTGGATTTGATGGAAGATCATTATCGTTTGCTATCATTTTATTTTGATGAAGTTGATGAAGCTACAGGGGTGGTCATTTAATTAAGACATGGATGCTGAATAATGTTATCATTACCTTCTCAAAACTGTTTTACCATGAAATCAATTAACCTTGTTATTAAGATTATCTCAAGGCTAAGTAACACGGTCTAAGGCAATCAACAAATCAGGATTTCTCAAACATTAGTTAACTGGTCTATCTTAAATATTTAAGTTTTATTTTCTACTGGTCGACATTTTTACTGAGGCTAGAAATTTGTTCGTATAAAAGAGCCACAGGATTTTAATGCTTCGACAATTCCCGTAAAACTCCAAACAACGTAGATGACAAAATCTTACCATTGTGTTGCTGACCTTTGTGGGGATGCAGAGGTTAACACGGTCCCTAAACAGCAAAGGTCACACTAACTTTCCTTCCCAATTCCCACCTGATTGCAAGGATGTGGCCGGAGCCGTTATTGATTATTAAAGAAAATTAGTCACTAAAACGTGTACAGTGGCCTGTTACTCCCAGCCCCATTCAGTTGATTCATTGTGCAACTTCACTGATTCTGATCAATCACGGAGGATCAACTATAGATACGTGCAGTCAGTCAAGCTAAGCTTAGCTAAGCTAAGCACCTTCAGCCGCTATTTGAGGGTGTTTTCCTACAGTTCAGACAAGGCCGGCCTCGATTGACGCTTCCGCAAAACAATGTCCATCTTGCTCAGGTACTTCTTCACCGTTTTGCCGATTCCCATGACCTATCGGTCCAAGGTGCAATGAGACCACCTTGCCCTCGGTCTTACTCTTTAACTTCCGAAGCACTGTACGGTCGCACAGCACTGTCGGGTGGCTGAAACCAAGCTTCCGTTTGGCTCTTTCTCTTTTCTCCAGAAGGAAGAGGATGTTTGAAATACCGGATCGGCTATATCCGGCGGACACGAAGAGCCTCACAATTTCCAAGTGTCCAACTCTTCAGGTACGAACAAACCATCGAGAGTAGTTTCTTGATTTTTTTTTCGCCATGGCTGCTGCAAATAAACTGTGAACGCTGTCAAACTCATGTACACCACAAGGTTGCTACGATTGGCGATGAAATTCAAGTGATTTAGGTCTGGTTCACTTCATATTCATGTAGTTATGGTCTTATTAATTTCATATCCATGTCATTCAAGGCTGAATCACTTCATATTCAAGTCATTCAGGACTGATTCACTTCATATTCAAGTGATTCATATTCAAGTAATTCAGGACGGACTCACTTCAAATTCAAGTTTCACAACACATTCGATCTTTGGCTCACTTTATAGTTAAGTGGTTCAGGTCTAGTTCACCTCATATTCAAGTAATTCAAGGTTGGCTTAATTCTTATTCAAGGATGACTCACTACATATTTTAATCAGGGTTTGTTCAAGACTTGGACCAAAACGGAACGTTATCTGACATGGACTGGCCGGCGCAATCACCGAATCTAAATCCAATCGAACTGCTATGAGATGAGCTTGACCGAAAAACGAGAAAAATGCGTCCCTAGAACCATAAACACTTGTGGGAGTGCCTAAGGTGCGACTCAAATATCTTTGAGTGGAGTACAGGCTGCTACGAGATAGCACATTAAATTTCAAAGAGACGTGAAAGTGCAGTCTGTACTCCCGTGCACCCTTTGTGTTACCGTACGGTCAAAGCCGCACATCTCATTTCGAATTTACTCTCGTCTCTTTGGGCATTAACGATTGCACTCTTCCTTGTCGTCTCTGTGCAAACACAAGTGCAAAAAAACAAACACGGCGGCATTCTAGATTGAACCTGCACAAATTTGTGTTTACTTCACATGTTTTCATAATGTTTTGTGCATTAAACTACAGGGCCCAATTATGAACGTAGAATCGAGCATGTTATTATGTAACTTTGTTATGTAACTAACAAACTGATAATTTAATTTTTTTTTCTTTATTTTTCGTCGGCCTATTTCCTCACATGGTGACAATCACCGACGCCAGGGAGACGACTCCACTACCTGGACCCTACCTAACGACTCATGTTTATGAGCCGAGACCAACGGCTTTACTTCCCTTCCGAAGAAAGACGTGACCAGATTTTTTCGCCTCAGAAAAACCACCGACGTCGACTGGGATTGAACCCAGACCCACTGGGGTACCAAGTAGCAGTCACGCTTACCACTACACCACCGACGCCGGCCAATGATAATTGCTCTTCTGAAACAGGAGACGCACACTTGAAATTGGGTGAAGCACTTGTCTATTTTGCACTGCTCTGTGTATTTCGACAATCCCTGGTGCCTACAAACCGCTTGGAAGAAAATCTGAGACAAAACATTGCGGAAATTCATTGAACGAATGCTGAGCATTTGCACGGCTATAATAAAAGAAACCGGCGGGTATTTCGAGGAATTAAAAATATAATTATACTATAATTACTACAAACTTCAAATTTTCCTAAGGCACATATAGCTACATAGAGTGTCTTACCGTTGAGCTTGATCTTTTCTTTTAATGTTTGAAATAACCCGAGTAACACATCTTCATGATTTTATGTTGAGTAGGCTTCTATGTAACCAATAAAAGTATTTTCAACCGTTATAAAATTTGTAAGTTGCTTGGGAAACAACTTCTGATCGAACAAAATTAACTTTTTTTTATGCACTTATCTTCTCCACCATCCGGATGTCTCTTCTGAATGGCTATGCCCAAGACTCGAACTATCCATCTTATCAAAATCACGACACAGAACAAGTTGAAAATGCTCAATTTAGCATGCTTACTAGCACCACGTAGTGGTGGAATTCCAAACCAAACTGTCAACTTTTTTGATGTCCTTGACTTGCTGAATAACTTTGATGAAGACGAGAACTGTTCATCTAATCAGAATCACGAGGTAGAACAAGTTGAAAATGCTCAATGTTGCATGTTTACTAGCGCCACGTACTGGTGGAGTTCTGAACCAAAGTATCCCCTTTTTGAATGCCCTTGACCTTATGATCACAATCACGAGATAGAACAAATTGAAAATGCTCAATTCCACATGATCAGTAGCGCCACGTAGCGGTAGAATTCCGAATCAAACTGTCCACCTTGACCTGCTGAACAACTTTGCCGAAGACGAAAATTTTCCATGTAATCAGAATCATAGATCAAGTTAAAAATGCTCAATTTTCCATGCTCACTAGCGCCACATAGCGGTGGAATTATGAACAGAATGGTGCACTTTTCGAATGCCTTTGACCTTCTGAACAACTTTGCTCAAAACTAAAAATATCTATCTTATCAGAATAACGAGATAGAACAAGTTTAAAATGCTCAATTTCGTATGCTGGAATTTCGAACCAAACTGTCCACCTATCGGATGCCCTTGATCTTCTGAACAACTATGCCCAAGACTCGAACTTTCTATGTTACCATAATTACAAGATACAACAAGTTTAAAATAATCAATTTTGCATGCTCACTAGCACCACGTAGCGGTGGAAATTCCAAACAAAACGGTCCCCCGGTGCGTTTGACTGTCAGCTTTCTTTTGTTTACTTGTTTGTGCGGTTCAAATTCTGCGTTTTCAAAATGTCGCGTATTGAAAAGGAAGTGAAAATTAAGGTTCTGGACACATGGCTAAGTGAGAAGGGTATTACTATGCGAAAATTGGCGAAGCGGTTTGGAATTCATCATGCGAGTGTTAAAACCATCATTAATAAGTTTGGGGAACACTATTCTTTGGATGAGCTACCAGGAAGAGGCAGAAAACCCGGTTCTTCCAACCCGAAACTGGAGCAGAAAGTGGTATCTCTAATCATGAAAAACAAATCAATGTCAATACGTGATTTGGCCAAAAAAGCAGGAACGAGTGTCGGAATGATCCAGCGTATCAAGAGGCAAAACCACCTGAAGACCTACAAGAAGCAGAAAATATCGAAACAAAGTGCAGAACAGAAGAAGCGAGCAGCAACAAGGGCCCGGAAATTGTATTCGCGTCTTTTGCAGCGTGCGGATGCATGCGTTTTGATGGACGATGAGACCTATGTAAAGGAGGACTCAAAACCCTTCCAGGTCCACAATACTTTACTGCCGTCGTTGGGGAGGGTGTGAGCGATGCGAACAGGTTGATTCAAGTGGAGAAATTCGGTCGAAAGGTACTGGTATGGCAAGCAATATGTTCCTGTGGTTTGAAGTCAACCATTTTTTACACTACCGGAACTATAAATGCGGAAATCTATCGATCTGAGTGTCTCCAGAAGAGATTGTTGCCTTTATATAAGAAGCATAGTACACCTCCACTGTTTTGGCCGGATTTAGCGTCGGCTCACTATGCCAAAACTACTCTCAATTGGCTTGCGGAAAAGGGTATAGATTTCGTTGAGAAAAATATCAATCCACCAAATTGCCCTCAGCTTCGACCCATCGAACGTTACTGGGCAATCGTGAAGAGGGTCTTCAAGAAGATTGGTTTTCGCTTGACAATTGCCTAATATTTTTCGATCGGTCTGAACTCAGGGCAATTCGGAAGATAAATCTCTTTGGTGACGAAATTAAGATTGTTGGCAGCATACCATTCTAGTACCTCCTTAGAGTAGTGGCAGCTGGCTAGATCCGGCCAAAATATAACGTTGGTCTTGTGTTGCCGAATGAAGGGTAAAAATCGACCAGTTGCCAGGTAAAAATGTTGTCCAGGGATTTGTTTATAATCCATTTTGACATATGTTTCGTCATCCATTAAAATACAGCCATCAAATTTCTTCAAAACTCGTTTGTATAGTAATCGTGCTCGCTTTTTGGCTGCTAAATTTTGTTTCAGGAAGCGTTTCGGATGTTTACTGGCACAAAAAGACTTATATTCTTCTCTTGAAAGGATGTTACGCACGGTGGAAAAGTTGGAATCGTATTTATTTGCCAAATTACGTATGGAGACTCCTGCGTTGCCTTTCACGTACCCCTTCACTTAAATTTCTTTCCCATTCATCAATTCCTTCATAACACCCCACCTACTTTTTTCCCCCGCTATACATTACATTTATATATTTCATCAGATGACAAGCAATATGAATGTTTCATACTATTAACGAGGAATTTGTTCAATGTACAAAATCCATGTTTACGAAATGAGTGAAAGTTAATTTACAAAAATAAATTTTCAGTGTACTAACGATACTACACCTAGCGGTAAAAAAAAACTGAAACCATGTTTTTTCTTCATACGGGTTGATGAGTTTTTCCATTCAAACTTCCGCTTTGGAAATATGTAAAATTTGAACCGGATGCTTAGGGTGGTATAGCCCAAGGCGCGGATCCTTAATCCTTAATCATCTTTCAATGATTTTCTGAGCCAGAATGCAGTCCAGCAGCTTCAATTTATTCGAAATTTTGATTTGGTTTGAACTTTGAGCACACTGAGTTGAACTCGCAGTTTATTGAAGGTTTTTCCCAATAATGACTATAATCCATGAATGTCTAATTAAATGTAGGGTTTTGTGATGTTTTTAAGACCACTTTAAAATATCATTATATAATAGGTTTTTTACGAAGCTGACACAAAATGGCCACTCTTGTTTAATTTGCAGCCAGTTTCAACCGAATCGTATAAGAATTCAATTTTTAACAGTCGGTATGCTTTGCCCAAGCTATAATTTCAAGTATCCTTCCCTCTGTTCAAGTATAATCTGACATTCACCTCCTGCCAACCACCATTCTAGTCTGGCACTTTAAAAACAGCGCATGAAAATGAAATCCAACAGCGAAAAGTCATTTAGCCATTGCTGAAAGTGCTTGTACGGAAAAATTAAACACTCCTTGAGTATAATGCGATCTGAAAGCATTCCCGATTCCAGCCTTCAACCGTGCTAAACAGACTCCCACCGAGGGCACCTCCCGACATACAGACAGTTATTTCGCCTGGTTACTTTTCCTTTCCGTTCGCTCCCATTCATCGCGATGGAACCTGAGTGGGACGAGAGCCACTTCTCTTGACGCGAAACGACAACGACAACCAGGAATCGAGGAAGGATATAATCACATCGATGAAACGATGAGGAAACGATGGAAAGCTGCAGACTGCCAGTCGACATCATCGTAGGAAGACTGAAGCGTGGTGGCATAATTATTTCATGCTGCGCCAGGATAAAAAGCTGTCAAATAGGGTTGCAGCGTTGTGTGAAGAATATTGAGATGGTCCAAGTGCGGGGAAGGTTCCGTGATGGGAAATGAATTGATGAACGAGCTGGACGTGGAATGTTTGGCCGGAGCGCAGTGATCCCTTGTGTCTGGTAGGAAAGATCGAAGTAGGCAGAAAACGGTCACCGATGCATCTTTTGGCTGTCATTGTTGTCACTTGTGGAAGGATGTGGCTTCGGTCGATGATTTAATCAACTTAAATACATGAAATTTCACTTGAAAGCTTTTGTATCCAGTGATCGATGTCTATTATCTAATGCGAGGACGAGTAATCGTATCATTGTTGACTGTGTGAACGAAAAATAGGGTTACCTTGGTTATCCTCGCATCCACTCGCTGGAACTTCAGGTCAACCCTGATAGCTGTCTTGCTACAGTCGTTCTACATTTGGTTAATTTAGTCAAAGGTAGATTCATGCTTGCGTACAACTCTACCGGTAAGGTGAAACCTTCAACTCCGGGCTAGAAGTGCACAGCAGCAACTAGTAACTTTGTAAATGGCTGCAGTCTGTCAGCCACCGGCCGATCCAAAGCATCACAACTATACTTCCAGTGCCGACACACTCCAAGCAAGCAAGTGAATGCACTTTTCGTAATACCATCTCCCACCGGAGGAGGCTGTTCGGGAACTTAAGTTAATTAAATACGACCTTTGATAATGTTTCTATTTTCCAGTAGTTTTGTTGTTTGCAGAGCACTGCAGGGACTATGTCCGATGGCGAACTTTGCTGACTAGCAGTGGTTGACAGCAGCATGAGAGTGGTTTCACACAAAATTCCCCATCATCAGCCCCAGTCAGTCAGTAAGTCGTCAGGCTTGGCCATCCATCAGAGTCCTGTTGGGGCATCATTATCCGGAACAAGCATCTCATGCCACATATTACAGTACACAGGAGCAAAGGAAAGTGCACTTCCCAACCAGTGCCATCATCATCAGCTGGGAACGGAATTTGATGTAAACAGCTCCGACTCGGAGAACTTGGCTCTCATGTTTGTAGATATAGCATGAAGCAACCATATCACTCACTCACTCGTTTTGCATACAGCATAGACACACAAACACACGCTGCTGTTGGGATGAGTATACATGAGAATATTCAAAAGTTAACCAACCGAGAGATGAGAAAAAAATTCCTGGCCGGATCATCATCCAGCCAACCGGGCGGTCCTTGGGAAAAGATTGAGTTGAAGAAGCATTTTCCACTCTTGTTGAAACGAAGTCTACTTCATTTTACTCTAAATATTTATCCACTTTTCCTGGGAAAATGTTTACGCTTACAGAAGATTGTTTGATTTTGTTGTGTTCGTTTGGGGGTTGCTTATCATGCATATATTTCCTTTTTTTAGTCTGTTGCATGTCCTCTGATCTTTGGTGCAAAAAGCGATGTGATTCGGTCTCTGATCCCGGATACGATGGCCTGTGTCTGGTGCAACGGAATGAAGAAAGTCATGCTTCTTGCCGTTAGCTGGAAGACATTGTTAGGCTTGATGCTTTCCTTCTTTGTTGTTGACAGTAGTGGTGAAAAACATTTCCCTAATGGGAAGGTATTTCGTTTGATGCTTCTAACCAGGTCAGAAAAAATGAAGGTTTTCCGCTCCAGAACTCCGATTAGTTGATTTTTTCCTGCTCTTATAATCCTTCTCCTAAACCATGTACTGATCTTCAAAGGACGAAATAGTTGTTGAATCTTGGCTGAGTTTCTGATTTGATTGTTTGCTATGAAGATGTAGTAGAAGACAAGGTTGCAAGTATTTTTGTCAGTTGATTTAATAAAAGAACAATTAAGATTAAATCAATTTTAGATACGATAGGTTTCTTTTGGACTGATTCCACGCCAAATCGGTCGGTCACCAAACTCAACTATCTTCGATTTTGATGAAACTTGGTACACGTCTTCGGTATGTTGAAAAAAAAAATCCACTGGTGTTAAGATTATTTGGATTCAAGAGTAACTTTTGAGATGGGTGTATGTTTTTTTTCCAACATTTTACTTGAAAAATCGTAGTTCAAAAACCATTACATTTAGAGAAAAACTTTATATGGGGGAGTTGTAGAGAACTAAAAAGGCTTTGTAAAAAAATGTACACTGAAAAAAAAAATTTTTTTCATAAAGAAAAATCGAAAATAAATACTAAAAATCAAATATAAAAAAAACATATTTTTAATATTTTTCAAATTTGTTTTGTGGAAATTTGAGAAAAAAAGACACGTTTTGAAAAAAACTCTAGGATGGACGCTCTTATAATAAAAAAGTTTTCCGAAGAGCGAACTTTGGTGCATATTTCAAATTTTGGTTATTCATTATTATAAATGAAAATTAATTATACAATATGATTTTGGAGATCATTAAAAACAATAATGATAATAATGATAAATCACCTGAACGCAACCGTTTTCGAGATTTTTCGGATTTTATTTCAATAGAATGAAAAAACATAAGAAAATTCGCTCTTTTCTTAAGTTAATCGAGATTTCCACCAGAAATGATAAATTTTCCAAGATCTTCATATTATAACGTTCACATTACTCTAATGTCCTCTTTTCTTTTGATATCAGGATGATAAGAAGACTCATTTGAAAAGAACAAGATAAATAGCACTATTGTTTTAATATTGCAATCAATATATTTATAATTGTTTTATGGCTGTATCGGTCGGGCCGCTCAGAGAATGAAGGGAGCGAATTTGCTAAAGCGATGAAAGTAACAGCGAGATAGATGTCGCAGGGGCGACAAGTGTGAAATGGACAGATGATGAAATTATGCGGAGGGTCATATAGAAGAAGCATATTAATCGAACTGCTGACTATTTTGCCAAGCTCCAACGATGTTAGAGGTCGGGTGTAGTGTGTGAAAACTACACTCCGAACAGTTCGGTGATGTAGCGATGAAAGTAACACATATTGTTTAAGGTAGGTAGACAAATAGCAGCTATAACGTATGTCAGGTATATCTTCTCATAAAAAAAACAGCTAATGTACGCTGCCTGTAAACTACCAGAGATGTTTTATACCTGCATTTCCAAAGGTACCACAGCCAATATATATGCTCATACATAGTCGCATTCATCAGTAAAATCTATCTGAGTGAACTGAAAATGGAGTTTAACATGAAGAAGTGTTGTATGCCGTTTCCCACTAAACGGTGCTCAAAAAACCTTCGTAAATTAACCGAACAAAATGTCAAAAAACTCAAGTTTATGGGCAAAACACATTTGGACACTTCTTTGATGATTTGTGATAATTGTCGTTTGCATTTAAATAGAACGGAACAATCCCATGCTGCAATTTCGGAGCCTAGTGAGAAACCATCAATTACTAACATTATGGATCCACAACCATCTACATCACGGCAAGTAGACTTGTATGGTCTCGAGGAAACGCCATCGGCAATATCATTAATGTCAGTGCCATCTGATAGCAGTGTGCAAGATTATTCAAGGCGCCATAATATTGAGCTATTTAACAAGGGCGTAGCTGGAATCAACGTTTCGCCAATATCGGCTAAAAAAGTTCCTGAACGTAAATTATGCCCGCAAAAAGTTCAAAGATGTTTCAAACGGCATTCGGACACACATATTTGGGGATCAAGCGGAGGAGGATGACCTGGAACAATTGAAAGTGAAAGCAGCCGAATATGACGAAATAATCGCGCAGCTAAAGGACCGGTATGCTGATCCAGAAACTTCGAGGGACGATCAAGTAAGGATACTTTCGGTTTTACCACAATCTTGGACAAATCAAAGAGTAATGGCAGAATTTGGAATAACAAACAAGTACATCGTATCACAAGCTAAATTCCTTGCAAAGCACGAAGGTGTTTTAGCTGCCCCTAACGAAAAGCTGGGACACGGTCTGAACCCGGAAATAAAAAACCAAATTTTGCAATTTTACGACAGTGATGAGATTACACGAGCAACCCCTGGTATGAACGACTACGTTTCAGTGAGGAGTGAAGGTAAGAGGGTTCATATTCAAAAGCGCCTTTTAGTTTGTTCATTAAGAGAAGCTTTCATTAAATTTCAAGAGATGCATCAAAATGCTGTTGGGTTTAGCTCTTTTGCAGCACTAAGACCAAAGCATTGCAAATTACTTGGCAGCACAGGTTCTCATAACATTTGTGTTTGCACCATTCATGAGAACATTAACTTGATGCTTCATGGTCTTAGAAAATATTCATTCGAGAATGATTATAAATTGTGTTTTGAAGAAATATTATGTAGCTCATCAACTAGAACTAAAAAATGTTACCTCCGTGAATGCGAACGATGTCCAGGCTTTTCAGATTTTGAGAGTAGTTTAACAGACAAATTAGAAAAACGTGGTTTAGTTGAAATATCTTTTGAGCAATGGATTTCAACTGATAGATGTAGTTTAGAGACACTTGTTAAACCAATTGATGAATTTATTGCTTATTTTTGTGAAAAGTTGGAACAATTAGTATCCCACGATTTTGTCAAATCTCAGCAGTCTAGTTTCTTGAGAGATTATAAAAGTTGTCTTAAAGACGGCGCAGTAATAATAATTTGTGATTTTTCTGAAAATTATTCATTTGTTTTTCAAGATGCTGTTCAAAGTAGTTATTGGAGTAATGAGCAAGCCACTATTCACCCTTTTGTCATTTATTACACGGAATCTGGAATACTTAAAAATATCAGTTTCATTGTTATCTCAGAAGTGTTGAAACATGATACGATTGCGGTGCAGGTGTTTATTTCAAAACTAATAAGCTTTTTGCAAACAAAAATTAAAGTAAAGAAAGCTACGTTTATGTCTGACGGGGCAGCATCCCAATATAAAAATAGGAAGAACTTTGCAAGCCTTTGTAAGTTTAAAAAGAAATACAATATTGATGCTGAATGGCATTTTTTCGCAACATCCCACGGTAAGGGACCTTGCGATGCAATTGGTGGTACATTAAAACGAATGGCAAGATATGCAAGCCTTGCTGTACAACATGAACACCTAAAAAAAATAATAAAAATAATTATAAGAGTGAGCCAACCAAAAAATAAATAATTTAAAAAAAAAATGTTTTTTTTTTTATTAAAATAAAAAAATAAAAACGGGGGGTGGCAGAATGGAATGAAATTTACCGACAGACTAAAACGATTGCAGGTACACAAAAGTACCACTCATTCGTTCCAATTTCAGAAAACGAAGTTTTTGTAAAACTGTTTTCGAATGACGAAGAAGGCAGGATTCATAATATATATAAAAGCAATCAATAGTTTATATAATGTTTATGTAATATTATCAATGACCGAGACTAATAAATGGTATATATAAATATAAATCCAACCATAATTCATTATTTTTGTCTTATAACTTTAAGTGAAGCTTTTTCAATCGACGAGCTGTTAAGAGTAAGTAAGAGGCACATACATGTGTTTTAAAAAGGCTAAAAACACAAGAGAAACAATCGTTAGCTATTGTTGTTTTAATATCACGAGTAATTTATGAAAAGGGCGTATTTTTTGAGGTTTTGAAATTTTATTGAAAGAAAATCAGAAATATCTTGAAAACGGTTGCGTTTACGTGGTTTATCACTATTATCATTATTGTTTGTAATGATCTCCAAAACCATATTGTGATATCAAAATTTATTTATAAGAATGAATAACCAAAATTTGAAATATACACCAAAGTTCGCTATTTGAAAAACTTTTTTATTATAAGAGCGTCTATCCTAGAGTTTTTTTTAAAACGTGTATTTTTTCCTCAAATTTCCATACAACAAATTAAAAAAATATTAAAAATATGTTTTTTTAGATATTTTATTTTTAGTAATTATTTTTGATTTTTCTTGATGAAAAAAAAATTTTTTTTCTGTGTATATTTTTTTAAGAAAGGTTTTTTAGTTCCCTACAATTCCCTTATGTAAAGTTTTTCTCTAAATGTAATGGTTTTTGAACTACGATTTTTCAAGTAAAATGTTGGAAAAAACACATACGCCCATCTCAAAAGTTACTCTTGAACCCAAATTATCTTAACACCAGTGGAATTTTTTTTTTTCCAACGTACCGAACTCATGTGCCAAGTTTCATCCAAATCAATGATGATCGGGTATGATTTTTGGGATTTCCGGCACATTCTGGATGGAATCCCTCTTCTGTATCTTGAAAAAATTACATTTGAATCTGGGATGGTTTTAAAAGAAAAACTTCAATAACTATTGATTGGTTAAAGCTAGCGGCAAAATTAATACATCAAATACGCGCCTTCAAAAGCTCTACAACTCGTTTGAACACAATTTTACGATGGAAATTGAAATAAAACAGTTAGGACAGAAAAACTTTTTTTTATGGTACACCCTAACTTGACGAGGGAAAAGTTGCTCTAAATCGGTTAATGTTTAAGCTACAGAAAAACTTATGTATCTTATTTAAATTTAAGTCAATTTCAAGCTGAAAAATTTATGCATAGTTAAAATAACGATGAACTTTTAAAACGGTATCCTAATCATTCTAAGAATATACTCTGAAAGGGTTTATTTTTTCAATGATTAGTAGAATAGAAACATCTTTGAACTTTTTTAGATTATACTTAATTTCTATTCATTTATTTATTATTTAATAACATCAATAAATCCATGGCGTTTTCCGGAAGGCTAACTTCTGACTGCTTTTGCATTCGTTTATTTGTCAACGAAATGACTGGATCGGATGTCAATAGAAGCCGCTTGAAAACATCCTCCAAGTTCACTTCTCTGTTGAACTTTCTTGCGTGATCGGAGCGGAATCTCCTAATGCTTTTATTCCTAGATTCGGCCGCTTCTTCGGAAAACATTCCGACCGGGAGTAATGCATGTTGAATTACTGCGGTCCCATGCACTAGCAGTTTATGCACAGTCGGCGAAAGAGCAAACCATCCATATAACGAATTATACAGCTTCCGTGTTTCCTCGGCATACTCCTCATAAGCGACTACGTTTATATCTTCTTTGCTGTTGATAATCGTTAATATCGCATAAAACCGCTCCAGCAGCCTCTTATTCAGTCCCGTTATTTCAGCAACAGCTTCTCTGTCCTGAAAAAAACGCCTGGCGACGTTCCCTGTGTTTGAGTTTCCTCTTGCAGGAAGAGGTTCGCTGATCCGAAGTCCCAACTGCTCCTTCAGCGCTAAACGGACAGCATTTTCGTGATCTTTAACTTCTTGGTTTGTTTTCGGTACCTTCAATTCAGGTTTCTTCTTGGCCAAACGATAGGAAATTTTGAGCAGCATTTCCATCGTGCGGATATACGCATGGAGGGGGGATATTTCAAATATGCATTCTTGACTTGATAATGGTGAACGATACAGCTTTATCCAGTTGCAGCATTTCTGAAGCGCTTGATGTATTTGTATATCCAGACATTGCACATCCTCCCATTGAAGTTGCTGTTTCATTGCCTCTACCCGTGAGATTTGAGCAATCAAATGTCAATCCGCGGCTTGATTTCCGTCGTGTCGATTATAACCTGTTTAATGAAGCGCTCCCTGTGATTGATTGGCAATTTTTGGATGGCGGTCGAAATATAGATGAAATCGTTGAGTCTTTCAACTCTGAGATTCGTCGTGTTATCGACGCGTATGTGCCACTTCAACGTCCTGCATTGAAACCTCCATGGACAAACAACCATCTTCGCAGATTAAAACGGTATCGCTGTGCAGCTTTTCGGAAATATAAGAGAAATCGTTCACATTACTTGAAACGTCGCTTCGTTCTGGCTAGTAATAACTACATGAGATATAATCGCTTCATGTATGCCCGCTACATTGATCGTACACAGACAAATTTACGTTTGCAACCAAAGCGCTTTTGGTCATTTGTTCGGTCGAAACGCAAAAACAATGGATTACCTTCGACTATGTATCTCAATGATCGTTCTTCTAGCACCAATGCCATCAAGTGTGAGTTATTTGCTGATCACTTTAAAAGTGATTTCTCGAACATGCCGATTTCTTCCTCGAATCTATATGAAGCTCTCCGTGAAACACCATCCGACAGGTTTGAATTTGGAATGTTTCAAATCAATGAGGAGCACTTCGAATATGCGATACGTAAACTTAAGAACTCTGTGGCATACGGTTCAGATGGTATCCCGGCATGCATCTTGAAGAAATGTTCGAGCGTTCTAGTGCAGCTATTAGTCAAATTATTCAACATTTCTTTGCAACAAATGATATTCCCGACCGCGTGGAAGACTTCGGACATGACCCCCGTTCACAAAAAGGGCGACAATTGTAACATTGCTAATTATCGTGGAATAACATCGTTGAGTGCTTGCTCAAAACTCTTTGAAATCATTGTCAATCAAGCGCTTTTCGTTGCCTCCAAGAACTATATATATACTGCCCAGCATGGATTCTACCCGCAGAGATCCGTGACTACAAATCTCTTGCAATTCACCTCTTTCTGCATTCGATCGATGGACGCCGGCATGCAAGTAGATGCTATATACACTGATTTCAAAGCTGCATTCGACCGAGTTAACCACGATCTTTTGCTTCGAAAACACGAAAAACTCGGAGTATCCACAGCCTTTGTAGGCTGGTTCAAGTCATACTTGTCTGGTCGGTCTTTGAGAGTTAGGATAGGCTCGTCGTTTTCAACTGTATTTACTACATCATCTGGTGTTCCACAAGGGAGTAACCTGGGCCCCCTACTGTTTTCGCTGTTCATTAACGATGCGGCATTCATTTTACCATCTGGAACTCATGTTTTCTACGCCGATGATTTGAAGATCTTCAAGATGATCACTTGTATCGAGGAGTGTGCCTACCTGCAGAAACTGTTGGATTTATTTGCGGATTGGAGTAAACGGAACCTCCTGGAGCTGTGTGTAACGAAGTGCAACACTATTTCGTTTACTGGAAAACGTCAACCGATCATTTTTCGCTACCGTCTTGATGGACAAATTTTAGAACGGCTGGAAAAGGTTAGAGACCTTGGTGTGATTTTGGACTCCCAGCTTAACTTCCGAATTCGTATTGACGGCGTGATTTCGAATGCGAACAGACAGTTCGGCTTCATATTAAAGCTTACCGATGGTTTCACTGATCCTCTGTGTTTGAAATCACTGTACTGTGCTCTGGTGCGCTCGATTCTGGAATCTGCTGTTTTAGTTTGGTGTCCGTTCAACATTATGTGGGTTAACCGTATTGAATCGATCCAAAGAAAGTTTGTGCGCCTAGCTCTTCGTCATCTACCATGGCGTGATCGTCTTAACCTGCCGCCCTACGAACATCGCTGCATGCTATTGGGAATTGAAACCCTGGAGAAAAGGAGGACTGACATGCAAGCGGTTTTTGTTGCCAAGGTCCTAGCCGGAGATGTCGATGTACCTGCTATTCTTGCGGATATTAATATATACGTACCAGAATGCTCCCTTCGTCGGCGTAACTTTTTGCATTTGGCAACCCGCAATACTAGATACGGCCAATACGACCCAATACGCTTCATGGCTTCTCGCTTCAACAATGTTTCAAATCATTTCGATTTTCACGTCCCTGCTGCCGTTCTGCAACGTTATCTTAGGAACTCGACATAAAAGGCGATGGGCTTATGGACCGAGAAGATTTATGATCACTGGATGTTAAACCACAATTGAACAAACGACTGATTTTCACTTTTTTATCATCTTGACCTGTTTTTGTAACTAGCAATCGATGTATAGTGTAGTTATTGTGTAGTGTAGTTATTTTGCTCTTCCTTCATTGTTATATATATGTCAATGTTTGATTTGTATGTTGTATGTTATGTTATATATATTTTAGAAAAAGACAGGGTTTTTATGCCAATTTGAGCCCCCTCCGTCTCAAATTGTCTTTTCCCTTTCCATCTTCATGAAGACAACAATGTCAGATGAAGTATTAATAATAATAAATAAATATATAAATGTACTTCTCAGGATCATCGGAGTCTACCGTATCGTACGGTATGTTGAGTTGTTTTCCGGCTCGATGGCAAATATAGCATTTTTGTGAGTATGTCTTCGTCAAATCGATTACAAGTTTGGTATCCACCCTGGTAAAGCACATTTTTGTTGTAATCGAAACGTTACCAATTTTTGTCGGTACCAGTTCCTCAATTTCTGCAATGACCTTCGCAACGATATCGCTGGTAAGCTGCGCACTTTCCTTTTCAAATATCAATTTGATCGGGCGGCACAGGCAGACCGAAGAGGGATGATCGTTATTCCATATAACTTGCTTGGTTTCGTTTGTTTCCGTGAACAACCGTAGAGGAACCATCGAAACCGCGAATATATTAGAGTCATTGTATTCCCGGAGCTCACCATCCTCGATCTCATCCATGAAAATTTTTTGGTTTCGATCTAAAGAAATTTGTATCATTTTTTATATGAGTATAAGAGTAATACGAGTCTACTTCTCAGCGTATTTTTTTGAGCACTTCAACTATTTTAAAGTGAGAGCTTTCTTTGCATATTCTATTTTTGTATTCATACACTATGTAAATAGCACAATGATTCTCAAAAAACAAAGAGAAAATTCCTAACTCTAAAAGATCATTTTCTGTCTAGTAATCGAACTCAGCTCTTTCCAGCACGGCCTTGCCATATGGCAGCGCCTTTACCAATTGAGCTAAGAGAGGCCGCATGCCTAATAAGAACATACTGTGCATAAAATATTGCATCCAGCCCTATTTAACAGAATACTAATCAGTTCGGTTATAAATTCATTTTTTTTAACTGCTGGTTAGATAGTTTAGTAATTGAAAATGGGGCAAAACTCGAAGGTAGTTTTGACAATTCATACTGATGATTATAATTGGCCATTTTTTTTTGCGAATATATGAAGTACTGAATGTGTTGATTGTATAAGTCAAAATAAATAAATTATGGAGGTGTAGTATTGATAATCATTTAAAACATGTTACCTTCTGTGGTTTGATCTACCGTCGCAACCCCACTTGCAGATTAATACCATACTTTGCGCATGGGATGCGGTATCGAACTTGATGAATTCAGCAACAAGATACTGGAGAACAACACTTGCCTCTGACGGCTTAATGCGTTTACCTATAGTAGTTTAATAATTTTAAGATTAGATTGGTGGTTTTATTAACGAGACTTGCAGCCCGTGGCTGGTTTGTCTAGGAAAATAATTTAAAATAATTGCATAATATGTATCAGATTAACATACCGGATGGATAGCAAAGCCGTTTTGTTTGAACAATGGTGTTGTACGAGGGGTACAAATTAACTCTCTGCTCCTTTGTGGTCATCCGTATGTCCATGTATTGCGCCTTGCTGAAGTCATTCCGGCAGATGAACCCCAACGCTTTTTCCGGAGATATTAAGGCCGGCACTTCCTGGCTGTCTGCAAAATTCGTTCTTGGATTTTTCGCAATTTCTTCTAATGCCTTCCCAGCAATGCGATGGCCTTCTACTCTTGCACTTAATCCCACTGCGAGCCCCAGCTCTTCGGTGCTGAATTGGGACTTAAGATTTCGCAGACGATTTAGCGGCGATCTTCGGCCGCTTTCCGAGAAAAGCTTCTTTTTGTATTGCCGCACAGTTCTCGGAGAATTAACAGGGAATGAGATTTTTTCGCCAACCAACCGACATGTTGTTCCACAAATCGAGAAAAGGTGCGAGAACATTTACCGCAACGTTTGAAAAAGCACAGCTTCTCTACTTCCAGCCGCTTTTTTGCACTCACGATACAGATGAGCGGATCTCTCTTAGATAAATGACATCTTAAACACCTTTTCCGTTTATCCAAAAATGCACTACTTCTTCACGTGAAACCTGCATGTTTTTATAATAATACCCGTTTACGGATTCAAGCGCAAGATCTCTTCGAAGAGCTGTCAAACTGAGGTTTTGTAAGGTTCCTTGGTGGAATAAAGAATTCACGGATAAACAATTTTCGATCTCGAAGGTTGACGAAAATAGGAATCCTAATTAAATTGAAAATGTAGAATAAATAAAATATTTTGCCTTAGCGTTTTTATTTCAAGTTTCACCACCATTTTTTTGAAGGTTAAAAATTGACCGATTTAGAGCAACTTTTCCCTCGTCAACTTAGGGTGTACCGTAATAAAAAGTTTTTCTGTCCTAATTTTTTCATCTCAATTTTCATTGTAAATCGTAGAGCTTTTGAAGACGCGTATTTTGATACATTAAATTTGCCGCTAGCTTTAACCAATCAATAGTAATTGAATTTTTTCTTCCAAAACCATCCCAGATTCAAATGTAATTTTCTCAAGATACAGAAATAAAATATCTCTAGTTTTCACATATGTTAAACAATATTAATTGCCCTTTCAAATAACGTCTTTAATTTTTTTTTGCCCCAATCATAGAAATCAACATTTGAAAAGGGCGTATTTTTTTAGAAGAATTGATTGGTTGAAGCTTGCAAGGCAAAGTTTGCATACCAACGTACGCGTCTTCGAAAGTTCTAAAACTCGTCGGAACACAACTTTACTGAAACATAAACTAAGTGAGTGTCCTCGAGTAATGGCAGCCTGGTCGCACTTGCAGAAAGTGATAGTGACAATCCTGAATGAACGTAGGAATCTCTCGTTCACGGAACTGATTCATCCAAGTTTGGACACCTTAGAAAGACGACAGAAAACAGAAATCCTCAAACAGTTTATAAATTATGTCATCTTTGTCATTGATTGTAGACGTAGGCGAATTGGATTTTCACTTACATGTTGAATTGTGATTAATTTGTACAGTTATTAGTTTTTAACCACTCAACGAAATAAAAGGAAATTTTAAATTGAAAAAAAAATCAATACCTCCCAGCAAAACAAGTTATCGGAATAACATTTTGAGGACTTTTGACCAGTAATGCCAAAAAATCATAAAACTCACAGCGAAATGAAAGTATTCGTTGTAATAAACCGTTGTATTTGCTTTAACACTGGAATCTACATTGCCTTCTTGTTTTATATCGAACAATAAGTCATCGCAAAATTGCCGTGACATTTCAGGTTTCCTGAATTGGCTGACCGCGAAATTTTGAAAATTTTGTCGCGAATTTACACTAGCCTTAGTTATGAGCTATTTTTAGACAATTAACTTAGAATAAATGTTTTTTGTAAACCATTATTGAGGCTCCCACCCATCTGAGAATAATAAAATAGAATTGACTGAAACAAAAGTTTATTGTCAAAACTTTAATCGTATGCGCCAAAAAATTAACGAAGTTCGAAATAAAATTAATGGTTGTCTATACGATATCACATTAGGAACTGAAACAAGTTGGTCTGATGAAATCAAGAGTGATGAAGTTTTCGGTAGCAAATTTAATGTACACTCAGAAGCAAAAAAAAAGCCGAGCAAAATTTTGCTTCCAAAAAACGCCATGTTCAACCTTCTGTTACTTTGTCAATTGACAATATTATTGGTTGAAAATTTGACAACACTATAACCAATGCATAGACCTTATGTGAATTTCATGTTGATTAAGTTTATAAATTTGAAATTATCATAACATATGTTAAAAAAGTCGTTTTTGGACATGCCAATTTAAAAAATCCGTATTTCTCTGAAAAATTTAGATAGCCTATTTAAATTTTTACCAAAGCCTTAAAAAACATAGCAAATAATGTGAAGAAAATTTGAACTGTTTTCATGAAGTGGTTTGGACTACAGCTGGCGTCAAAGTTGACGCACCAACATGAGTATTTTCCCTTTTCACCCGATATTGACCATGCTGAAATAAGGAGTTTATCGAAAATAAGCTATCCACAAACTTTCTTTCAAATTTTGTTGAAAACCGATATTTTATTCCTACAAAAAATTGATCCTTTATTGTACGAGGTTAAACTTGAACATAATGAAGACCGGATGAAATTTAAGTTATTCCTTCACGAATTTTCGAACTTTGGATCGAATGCTCTTCATCAAGTTCCGGACAAGTGTTGCATCGCATTTTTTGGACGCTTGAGCCCAAATTTTTTTGAACTCCTGCATGTTCCCAGCTGCCTTACCAGTCTTCTTGAAGACCCTCTTCACGATTGCCCAGTAACGTTCGATGGGTCGAAGCTGAGGGCAATTTGGTGGATTGATATTTTTCTCAACGAAATCTATACCCTTTTTCGCAAGCCAATTGAGAGTGGTTTTGGCATAGTGAGCCGACGCTAAATCCGGCCAAAACAGTGGAGGTGTACTATGCTTCTTATATAAAGGCAACAATCTCTTCTGGAGACACTCAGATCGATAGATTTCCGCATTTATAGTTCCGGTAGTGTAAAAAATGGTTGACTTCAAACCACAGGAACATATTGCTTGCCATACCAGTACCTTTCGACCGAATTTCTCCACTTGAATCAACCTGTCCGCATCGCTCACATCCTCCCCAACGACGGCAGTAAAGTATTGTGGACCTGGAAGGGTTTTTGAGTCCTCCTTTACATAGGTCTCATCGTCCATCAAAACGCATGCATCCGGACGCTGCAAAAGACGCGAATACAATTTCCGGGCCCTTGTTGCTGCTCGCTTCTTCTGTTCTGCACTTTGTTTCGAGATTTTCTGCTTCTTGTTGGTCTTCAGGTGGTTTCGCCTCTTGATACGCTGGATCATTCCGACACTCGTTCCTGCTTTTTTGGCCAAATCACGTATTGACATTGATTTGTTCTTCATGATTAGAGATACCACTTTCTGCTCCAGTTTCGGGTTGGAAGAACCGGGTTTTCTGCCTCTTCCTGGTAGCTCATCCAAAGAATAGTGTTCCCCAAACTTACTCATGATGGTTTTAACACTCGCATGATGAATTCCAAACCGCTTCGCCAATTTTCGCATAGTAATACCCTTCTCACTTAGCCATGTGTCCAGAACCTTAATTTTCACTTCCTTTTCAATACGCGACATTTTGAAAACGCAGAATTTGAACCGCACAAACAAGTAAATAAAAGAAAGCTGACAGTCAAACGCACAGCATGCAGTGTTCAGAGCATTAAAAAACCATCACAAATACATGCGTACAACGCAAATGTATGTGGATAGCTTATATTCGATACACTCCTTATCGGTGCAAAAAAAAAAAACCGAGGCGAATTCATCTAATTAATAAAAACACATGATTTATTACGCGTGAAATATCCCAAATAACTAGTGTAACCCACGAGGAACTTAAAAATATAGCATACAGTATGAATTGGTTTGTGAAAACAACGTTTACAGTATTATACAGTATTATTAGTAGAATTCGCTTCGGCTTTTTTTTTTGCTCCTATGTTTTAGCACGGTCAATTTCGGGTGAAAAAGGGAAATACTCATGTTGGTGCGTCAACTTTGACGCCAGTTGTAGTCCAAACCACTTGATGGAAACAGTTTAAATTTTGTCCACATTATTTTTATAATTGTTTAGACTTTGGTAAAAAATTTAATAAGCTACCAAAATTATTCACAGAAATACGGATTTTTTAAATTGGTATGTCCAAAAACGACTTTTTTCACATATGTTATGAAAACTTCAAATTTATAATTTTAATCAACATGACATTTTGACCACATAAGGTCTATACGTTGGTTATTCTGTTGTCAAATTTTCAACCAATAATATTGATAATTGACAAATTTGCAGAAGGTTGAACATGGCATTTTTTGGAAGCAAAATTTTGCTCGGCTTTTTTTATGCTACTGAGTGTGACCGTAACTTGACATAATCTGAGAGAAAATCTGGTGGTGGTGTGTTTATTGCCGTCAATGCAAACCTCCAGGCCGAAATAATCCCTAGTGAAAAACATCAAGAATTTGAAGACGTGTGGGTAAAAGTAATGATAAATGATGAACTTCATCTTGTTGTATCTGTTTACTTTCCTCCACATACGGCTAAAAAAGCTTCATATGACAAATTTTTAAACAACACGGAATCTTTATTTCAAGTTTTGGAGCCTCAAACCAAGGTTCACATTTATGGAGATTTCAACCAGAAAACAGTTGATTTTATTCACGATAATGATAACGAATCTTTACTGCTTCCAATTGTAGGTGGAAATGAAACTTTACAACTTATTTTTGATAAAATCAGCCACCTAGGACTTTATCAAATTAATCATGTTCGGAACCAGCTTGACTGCTATTTAGATTTTGTTTTTACTAACTGTACTAAAGATTTTAGTATTGATGAAGCTTTTGACCCACTATGGAAGAAAAAAAAATTTCAAAATGCTATCGAATACTCATTATTCTCAGATTCTCATAGGCAACGTCCAGAGAATACTGATTACAAACTTGTTTACGATTTTAAAAACATAAAATTTGCTAAAATTAACAGAAAACTAATAAATATAGACTGGCAGAACCTTTTAAAAATGAAAAAGACATGAACAAGGCCGTAGACATATTTTGTAACAATCTATACGCAATTATTGACGACTACGTTCAAAGAAAAAGAAGAGAATACTAACAAGCTATAAACAACTGGTATGGTATACACGTGAAATCAAAAATCTCAAAAACAGGAAACAAAAAGCTCACAAGCATACAAAAAAATCAAAAGTTTTCCAAGTTTAGATAAATACATAGATATTTGTAGAGCACTTGATGCAGAAATATCATCAGCATATTAAAGGTACAATACAAGAGTAGAAAATAGTATAAAAAATCCCATCCAAAGGCGTTCTTTAACTTCACCAAGGAAAAAATGAAAACGTGTTTCCATCGCGCATGCAGTTTGAAGAGTTTGATGGTTCTGATAGCGGAGATGTTTGTAATAAGTTTGCACGCTTTTTCCAAAATATCTATAAGAAATCCAACGATATTCTTGACCTTAACTATTTTTCCTATCTACCTGAAAATCAAAATGACGTATCATTTGAAAACATCACTGTTCAAGAGATTCTAATGGCACTAAAAGGTCTTGATGCTGGAAAAGGACCTGGTCCTGATGGAATACCTCCAGTACTATTGAAAGAACTGGCAACTTCTTTTGTAAAACCCCTGTTTTGGCTCTTTAATCTATCACTTCAATCAGGAGACTTGCCACCATTCTGGAAACAATCATTTTTCATACCAGTTTTTAAATCTGGCAAACGATCAGACATTAAAAATTATAGAGGAATCGCAATCCTTTTAAGTATTCCTAAAACGTTTGAAGCGATTGTGAATCAAAAATTATTCAACCAGGTAAAATATCGGGTTTCAAATAATCAACATGTTTTTTTCAAAAGCAGATCAACATCTACTAATCTATTGGAATTTGTAGAATTTTCTTTAGGTGCAATGGAAAGGGGAAATTTTGTGAAAGCTTTATATACTGACTTCAGCAAAGCGTTTGATAGAGTTGACATTCCATTGCTACTTTTAAAACCTAAGCGAGTGGGTTTAAACAGGACACTATTAAAATGGATCGAATCTTATTTGACAGATAGAACACAGATAGTACGTTTCAAAGGAAAGATCTCTAGAGCAGTTAATGTCACCTCAGGAGTTCCACAGGGATCTCATTTAGGTCCTCTTTTATTTATTTTTTTCGTTGATGATGTTAATCGTGTGTTAAATCATCTTTACGTTTTTAGCTATGCTGATGATATGAAACTGTGTATGGAAATTTGTAGTAAGTTAGATTTGCAACATTTTCAGAGCGAAATTGATGTCTTCTACGAATGGTGTGTTAAAAGTCTGCTTGATATTAATATTAAAAAGTGTAACATCATATCATATTGAAAAAAAAACTTAATAATCATGATTTCACGTGTACAAAATTGGAGACTTAGGAGTGATTCTTGATTCTAAATTGACCTTTGTAGATCATTTTAATGCAACAATTCTCAAAGCAAATAATATGTTAGGATTCATCAACAGGTTATGTAACGTACGTAAGATCCATTCTCGAATATTGCTCTGTTGTTCAGGCATACCAAGAAACATACATTAGTCGTATAGAATCTATACAAAAACAATTGTTGTTATTTGCTCTTAGAAAACGAAGCTGAAATTCATTTCCTATTCCTTCTTATGAGTCTCGTTGTATGTTAATTGATATTGAATCACTGAAGAAAAAAACGAGAAATTGCTATGATCTCTTTTGTTAATAATGTTATCTCGCAGCGTATAAATTCGGCAAACCTATTAGAAAGTTTGAACTTTTATGCACCATCACCCATTTTAAGAATTAGTAATTTATTTCATGTAAGGCCGCAGCGAACAATTTGTGCTAAGAATAGACCAATGAACAGAATGATGAACATCTATAATGAATATTGTGAAATAATTGATTGTACTATGCCTAAGGTGGCAGTAAGAAAAAAATTGACTGCAAGAGTTGTACCCCGTAGATACTAACTTTAAATAAATGTAAATGTATATGTAGTCTACAATGATGATTGACGAAATAATTAAATTAAGAAATTTTTCCCATTCGTTAAATTCTAATTCTTAATAAACTCATAGTACATAAACATGAAAACTATGTAAAGTTGATTCGATTGAGCCTGTACAAATAAATTAATTTATTAGGACAACAAAAAAATTCCATCAACTGCATTTCAACTTCGGATTGTGTGTACATCAAGTACACAAGAACATCTCACTTCGTGCAAGTTAGTATTTGAATCTTTTATGTTGAACCTCTTACCGTTGTTACTTCCACCGGAAGACCTCTTTTTTTGTGACAACATTCAATGGAGACTTCTGACGTTAACGATGCAAAAAGTTTACAAAAACACAAACTCTTTCAAAAGGCTAGTATGCGTTCCTCGTCGTTCGGGGAGCAACATATTTTCCACTTTAGACATCCTTGCTCTCCTTCCTCAAGGACTGCAGGTGGCTAGCAACAATGAACTTTCCTGTACTACTTCGTCCTTCTGATTCCAAATACGAACTTTCCTTAAACTTGTAAAATTGATCCTTAGAATTTAACGTTTGTGAACTATAATATATGTACATGATCAATAAATTATTGAAAATATTCCATAAATAAATCGCCAATGATCCATAATAGGTTTTAAAATGAACCATAAACTTCTAAATATGGTCCATAGCAAATCAATTTTGTGCATTTATAATATAAATGATCCATTAACTGAGCCGGAATTATTCCAATTTTGGGTTTAAATTTTTTTTAAATTTAACTACGGGAAAATCGATCCCTGACTGTGCTACTACTCAAATTTATTAAAATGTCCGTTCCTTTATATGTCAGGCTTAAATATTGCTGTAAAAGAAGGATCAGTTTGGGGAAGATTTTTAATTTTCAGAACGCTGACTTACTTTTGCGATCTCACGTTCTTTTACGTCCGCAACTGTGACATTTGTTTCCCAATAAATTTGGTAAACAGCACTCGTGCACGTAAGAAACAAAAACAGTCCTATGTTTACACCTTTAAAACTGAAGAAATGATCCATGAAAAATTGAAAATAGTTCTATAAAAAACGCATTCTTGACCCATAAGACTCTGGTGAAAACTCACAAAAAAATAAAATAGAAATTATCCGTAAAATTCATCAATTTGATCCATACTTTTAACAAAATTTAGCAATAAAATATCAAAAATTAACCGTTTTATGTCAAGGGAAGAATATATATTTTTTTTCGGATTTCCCATTAACACATTGCAAATGATACTAAAGATGTTCAATATTTTTCCTTAAACTTGCAAAATTGATCCACAGAATGTAACATATGTGCGTATCATCTATTAATTATTGTAAATGTTCCATAAATAAATTGCCAGGGACCCCTGATAGTTTGTTGTGTCATAGTCTTCAAAAAATGATTCATAACAAACCAACTTTGAGAACTTAACATTATTTGATCTCCCCGCAAATGCGACACATGCTTGCTCCCGAAATTTGGTAAAGAGCTCTCTCACACATAAAGGTCAAATTTATGACTTGATTAAACTGTTGTTTCAGAAAATTTGATTTAAATTATGCCGGGCAGAAGCTTGCTGTCCAAACTAAAAAAAACATCCTCTGTTTTTTGCATTATACCGGGCAAATGCTTGAATCAGCCGTTTGCCTGGGAATCCTAATCTACGCTATGTTAACACTTCGGATGTCGGAAACATCGACCGTTTAGTTCTTCAATCCTCAACACGGCTACGCAAAAACTCCGCAATCCTTCTTTAGCAGTAAAACTATATCCGGATACCTGAAAGAACCGACATGTAACTAAATTTGAAAAGTAACGCAGTTGGAGATCAATTTTACAATCTTTGAGGATCAAAATTAAAAAAAAAAAAGTGCCCCAACCTGGAAAAATGCAGGCATAATTTATGGATCATACCATATGATTTAGCGAACAAAACTGATTTACTATGTATCATTATTATAAGCTTATGGTTCATTATTCATCATTCTCTAGTGATGGCTTTGTAGTCAACCGGTGGAGGCAACCACGAGGTTCGAGAAGAGGTGCTTGTGTGTGTGTGGAAAATCTTGTTGGTAGCCATCTTTTAGTAGGGCGCAACTTTGCAACAGTTATGGAATATTTACCTGAAAGAAGGTTTTAATTCAAACGCGGACCATTTCAAATCCGTCCTTTTCAGGACGACCAATTCAATTTTGAGAGAGTTTGTTTGATTTGAAATTATCTAACATTTCCTAGATCTAACCAATTGGCAGACGTGGTGGTTAAAACAATTTGAGTTTTCTCTTCGTTGTATACTGTGAGCATTGTGCACAATTTAAAAATGGCTGCGTCACAAAAAATTTGTACAGCGGACGCTAGTTATTCAATCGTTTCTTGATTGCATTATTTTTGAGTTGTGGTGTTTGCCTTAATCCTGAGGCTTTTAAGATTGCCATTTTATTTACTGAATATTTAAAAAAAATTAAATAAAAGATGTGTATTTTCGCCTACATAATCATCCATCGGTGTTGGAAATTTGTTAAGAATGTTGCGTTACGGCAAGTATCAAGAAATTCCCAATCACGAACAACGTTTTGATTTTCGAACATGATATTCCGAAGTTACGTTCTCTGCACATTCCAATGAGTACTGTTATGAATAGTTATTTTTTTTTTTTAACGATTCGCGTTGGATAGAGTTTTATTTCAAGGAAGAAATAAGTTTTGAGAAACTGTGAAAGAGAGAATAAGTACGATGCCTAATCATTTTGATGCCAACCGTATGCGCAAATTTCGGAAGCGCGTTAAAATCGAACAAACGGAAAACCCTTCGAAACGACCGTGTACCGATGCCGAGCGAGCTCGTGTTTATCGGGCGAAACTGAAAGCATCCAGAGGTAAAGCGTTGCAAACTACAGGCTAGAACGCTGGAGAAGGGCCTTCAACTCGAGGTAGGAAATAAAATCAAATGGTTAACCAACTTGACAAAGTGCAAATACTTATTCACTATTTCCTTTCTACCCATAGCAATGTTTAGAGACATTTCACAAAACCGTTTCCAACAAATAATTTCGAAGGAGCGAATATCCTTAGATACATGCTTACTCACTTAACTATGCCAATCCAACTTGCGTTGCAATGTTTCGCTACGATACCAATGAAACGAATTTAACATGTTGAACATAATAATGCATCAAACGGTTTAACGTAGTCTACGTCAACCGGTCGTGTGTTATACACAACCCCACTTTCAATCGCTTCCGTGAAGAATTTAGTTATGGAAAACCGCTCAATTAGCATTCGGGAGATAGTTGCACTCCTTGATATCTCATTTGGATCGACCGAACACATTTTGACGGAAATTCTGGGCATGAAACGCATTGAAGCACGACTTGTTCCAAAAGAGCTGAATTTTTTGCAAAAACAGCATCGAGTTGAGGTCGCTAAACAGATGATTGCGAACGCAGATAGCGATCCCACATTCATGGAACGCATCATAACTGGTGATGAAACGTGGGTATATGAATTTGATATGCTCGCAAGTCAACAATCGTCCGAATGGCGCGCCGAAGATGAGCCGAAACCAAAAAAATCACGACAAAGTCGCTCCAAAATTAAAGTTTTACTGACCGTTTTCTTTGATTTTCGCGGTGTCGTCCATTCTGAATTCCTTCCAGAAGGTCGAACGGTTAACAAAGAGTATTATTTACAAGTTATGAGACGTTTGCGTGAGGCAATTCGAAAGAAGAGGCCAGAATTGTGGCGCAATAATTCGTGGATTTTACACCACGATAACGCTCCATCACACACCGCGCTCACTATTTGTGAATTTTTGGCCAAGAACTCCACCAATAACATCAAACAAGAAACATATTCACCAGACCTTGCCCCGTGCGACTTCTTTCTCTTCCCAAAACTGAAAATTCCGCTCAGAGGTAGGCGTTTTGAATCGATTGATGCGATAAAAAAGAATTCGCTGGAAGAACTGAAAGCCATACATTCATCGGCCTATAAAAAATGTATGGATGATTGGATAAAGCGCTGGCATATGTGTGTTGCCTCTAATGGCGAGTACTTTGAAGGCGATAATAAAGATATCAATTAAAAATTGAAATAAATGCGTTTTTTTTCAAATTACCGGAACTTTTTGATCACAAGGTATAAAAAAAAAAAAAAACCCTATCTTTTTTTTTTTTTTTCTCTTTCATTTATTTTTATAATCTTCTCTCATTCTTTTTTTGAATCAGAAAACCTTTTAGCTGAAATTTGATTTACTGCAATAGGTACAAAGCAATGAAACTTCTGTGTACCAGGTATTGTCTATACGTGGCTCTATAACTCCTCAAGTTCTTCTGACATGTTTGCATACTGTTCAGCTAATATGAAGCAGAAATTCAGTTTCGTAATACTTTTATTTGTCGGTTCAACTGCCCAGTCATTGTAGTTCCCGAAGAGTTTTGATTGTGTTTCCATAATCTTGAGCAAGGCTTGCTCTCTTTGCCATTCGCTTGAGAGTACCACCAATAGCATCACATGTACCTTTCCCATGAGACGTTGCAAATAAGTGCCATTCTGCTTCCAATCCATACTTGGACTTGAAATTGCACAAGCTGGCAAAGTTCTTTTTGTTCTTGTAGTGGGCCGTTGCTCCGTCTGGCATGAAAATAATTTTTGGGCAATATACTGAATTTTGAAATCTAGCAATTTTGATATAAACAACAGAACGGGTATTGAGTCAGGGGTCAATACTTCAGATATTATGATAAATCTTTTATTTAACAATGTATTGTCCTTCTTCTAATATACTTCAAAAGGGTGTATAGTTGCTTGAGAATTATTCCAATGGTAACTCTGAGCTGCATTTTGAATGTTAAAGAACAATTTTCTGAAAAGTCACAAATTGCTATTATTTCACCGACTTTTAGGGAATGTTTTTTGTTTTGCAGAAAAGAAGATTGTTCCTTACAAAATGAAATCATAAGTTATAAGCCTACCAAATTTTTGAACAAAACACGGAACAAACTCGTCAACAGGCTGTATAATTGTTTCCGAGTTACAACGATCAGTTGTAAGCCATTGCTGAGAAACAACATCTTTTCTGCCATCCCATTATAATACTGATGAAAGTTATCTCTCGATACCTTCTGTAGAAATACTTTTTTCACTTGCACGGAAATAGCAATATGCAAAGAATTTTGTCAATCATTTCTTTTTGTGGATCAAATCTTGCTCTATTAATCATCAATTTAACATGTTCATGAAGAGGGCAAACACATACATTATGTGTGCCTGTACTATCCAGAAGTATACAATGTTTAGGTCTGAGCTGAGTGAATGAAATAAATCCAATCTTAAGGTCTTTGCATTTTTCATTAAAAATCGTGTTTGCTTCTTTCAAAGACATCATTGATAAACGCTTCTGTACATGTTTTCCCTTACCATTCCGGATTTCAGTACCACCTGTGGTACAGTAAATTTTATCACTTGAGTGATCTTAGGTATAGATTTGAATGAAATACATTATTTCTACACAGAATTTACCTGTAGGTAAAAAAACGGCTTCTTTAGTTAGGAAATAATGTAAATTGTCTGAGTTAATCATTAAATGGTGCTTAAATTTGTTGGTTATAAACAGGATCAACCATCTGATTTAATTGTATTAGCTGTAAAGTTTAAAAAATAATAATTTATAAATAAGCCCTTATCAAATGGTTGCCTTAATTTTTCAAACATTCAAAGACCTCTAAAAAATTAAAATTGTCATTATAAATAAATTTAATTGGCTTCTGTGAGGTTGTTAGGATCAAATTAAAAGACAGGTCGGCGCGATACACTGTAAAAATAGAGCATGAAAAAGTTGTAGCAAGAAAAACTTTTTTTCCTTAATAGTGCCCATCTTGGAATCTTTGGCGAACTTCTAGACAATTTTATTGCCTTTATTAAGAAAAAAATTTGTCCAATTCTAAGATAGCCACTTTTGGCAAATTAACTTTAAATTTCAAAATCTTTTTTTAGCGAGTAAGAATTGATTTCAAAATGTTTACAATTTTTTTCACAAAAGTTCAGACGATTTTGTAAGTTTTGTCTTTTTTGATTTATGTTGATTTAAAAAAAAAATCGATCAAAAAACTTAAGCCGTTTTCAAATGGTAGTCTACATAAATTATGAAAAAACAAGGTATGCAAAGTTGCTTGAAAATACATAGTCTACACACACACAAAGTTTCATTGAATTCTGAGAGGGTGCTGCCAACCACTGGACGAGTTGGCGTGAAATTCGTCAAACGTCACTTCGACTCATGGAATAACCCTCATTATGTTCTCAAGTGCAGGAATACTAATGCTTGGCAATCGATTAGCTGAGAAAAAATATGGAATTGCCTCAAAATGTAGTGGAGATGGAACAAAACTGAAAAAAACTGGAAAAAAGCTACTGCTATTTTGAAAAAAAAAAAACGAAAGGGTGAGTTATGTCAGTGACATAACTGCAAAGTTGACGTAGGACTGCTTGTTGATGTGAAGAAATTGATGTCATCAAATTGATAAATTTCTACTATATTTTATTCAGTCTAAAGAACCATGAAACCCTATGCTATTGGTGTGTGAGGCTTCGGTTCTTCTTCCGCTATTGGTTCTCCACGAAAATTTATAGAAACTGCAGTTCGGCTCGAATTAACTGTTAATGATAGTTTGTTTGTTGAATGTCCAACGTGCTTGCTAGTGTTAAATGGGTCCTGTATTTACGGAGGAAACATGGTTCGCGATTAAAATGTTCTTATCAGTCTTCTTGAGCTGCAGCACGGTTTTGGCAGCACGTAATATTACAATAAAAATAGGCATTTACACCATCTTCAACTGTAGATTGTACAGACTAAACAATAAACATACACCCAAAAGTTGAGAAGGTGGCAAAAAAAATGCAATTGCAGTTTTTGCTATCATATCTTGAGAAATCCGCATGATTCAGAAAAGGCAATTTTGCCCATTTTGATCGACAAACCGTTTTATGGTACAAATGAAGCACGTATGTGCAAGCGACTCGCAGGCACAAATAGCTCGAAACAAATTTATCGCTGTAGTGTCCTTATTCAATCATCATCAACATATCAATCTACAATATGGATGAGTCGATAGCAAAAATGGAAATAAACAAAGCCATGCAAGTGTGTGATAGCGACAGGTTGCACACAGCTTGGTGTAAAATATGTCCATTCGCTTCAATGCTGTACCCTGAATTCCTCGCCAAGCGAACCAAATTTGAGGTTTCTATTACAATCCTCTTAGTTTGTCAAAGTGGCTGGATGGTTGCCATCAAGGGCCGTCACATTCACAGCCACGGTTCAAATCTCGGTCTCGACTTTACACATTTTATTTTCGTGAGTCATCAGACTTTCGGGATTTTCGTGAGTCATCTGACTTTGCGGCCTCAACCACGGTTGTTCGTTTCGAAAGTGTTACACTGCGTTACATTTTGTGAACACTGCGACAGTCGCGCGGTGTATTGTATCCAATGAATCTGAGAATAATTGAAGGTTGATTGGCCATGAGGTACTACTTCATGAAAAACCTTTACATTTACGTTAGGGAGAGAGGGGGTTGAAAATTGCCGAAAATTACGTTACGTAATATTAGAACGAATCTCTAGGACCAAGGACCAACGACCTCTGATGAATTGTCACTGTACTCGTATAAATCTGATCGAGTAGCACAATGTTTTTTGATTTTTTATTAGATTAAGACCTGAGAGAAAAATATTAGTTTAGTTGAAAAGAGTTAAGTTATAAAATAACAAAATGCGTTACTTGATTAAAAAATTTTTTTTAAGATAAGATTAGGTTTCAATACCAATAAAATTAAATGAATCACAATTTTAAAAAATCGCTTTGTGAATTTAGCGCAATACCTCCGACTTAAGGTATCTCATATAATTCTCGAGACAAATCGATTTTCGGAAGTATATTTTCCAGATTTTGACTGGTACGAATATATCTTGTCTATAAATCGACTAAGCTTTTTCATTACGGCCTAACTGACAAACGTAAACAATGGCTTCTTGCGTAAATTTCTCGTGGCACAAAAGCTACTCATGTAAACCTCAAATTCTATCGGATAGATGAACTTTTCCTCTTCGAAACGAGCGCCGTGGATTGATTAGGGGAGTTTTCAATGACGAGATATTCGCGGGAAAAGCCGTTGTTTACGTTTGTCAGTTAGGCCCTAATGAAAAAAAATCTCTGTCGAAA
>JAHHFK020003878.1:0-178259 GCA_024533555.2 Aedes koreicus | reverse complement strand
TTGGACAGGCTTGGAATTTAGCAATGGTTCTCAGTTAACCTCTCTTACCGTTTACTAATTGTTGCAATCGGTGACTACCAGTCTGCTTCATTTTTTGACACATTTGGTATCCCGCAGGGGAAACCACCTTGGCTCGTTGGTGTTTTTGCTCTATTTCAACGATATCAATATTATCTTTGAAGGCCCACGACTGTCATGTGCTGACTACCTGAAAATCTACTTCCGGATTCATACTACCGCTAATCCTCTCACTTTCTCCAAAGCCAACTCAACGCTTTTTCCCGACTGGTGGCTATTGAACCTTATAGCTTTAAATCCAAGAGTGTTTAGTAATAACATTCTCACGGAAGAATACACCAATCGCATTCAGCTATAACCTACAAGGGGTTGAGGTACAACGTGCGAGTCATATCACCTAGGCGTTTTTTTAGATTGTCAACTCACTTACTCACATCTCTTACGTGATTGACAAGGCATCCAGAATGCTCGGATCTTCAGGATGGCCAAAAATTTTTAAAAATTCTTCTGTTTGAAATCCCTCTACTGCTCCCACGTCCGGTCTGTGATAAAATACTTCTGCCCTGTTTGAAATCCCAATTACCATAACAGCGTGCAAAAATAGAGCCCGTTCAACAAAGATTCGTTCGGTTTGCTCTGTGAAGATTGCCTGGAGTGATCTTTATCGTCTTCCATGCTATGATAATCTGTGCCTGCTGATCTAGCATTGGACCCTTGTGGATTCGTCGATGTACGACAAGGGCCGTATTGGTAGCTGATATTCTACAGGGAAAAATCGATTGTCCAACACTTCTACATCAATGTCCTTTGCATGCATTTTTGAGTTTTTTTTTCGAAACCAACTACTACACTTTTTTGTTCGAATCATAATATCTGGCAAAGCAATGTTAAGGAAATATAGCAGTCAGTAACAGCCAATCAATAAGCTTACCTACCAAACTAAAATGCCAGAATCAGCTATGTAGTTCAAAGGGCTGAAATTTTCGTTTACACGATTCAGGGCACCCATATGGGAAAAAGCTAAAAGACAACAAGCAAACCGAAAACCTCATAGTCTTCAACTACGTACACAGTTTCTGGATACAATATTTTCCTTATTTTTTAACAACGGTTCTTACGTACTCTAATCTTACGTACTTCTAATCTCTTTGTGAAAAAGTTCTAGCGATAACCCTTATTGTCATTATTTCGTACTTATTTGTCGTTATTTGGATAGTATATCTTGTCCCTCTCGATTTGTGTATACTTGAAAACTATCTTTTAGGAGGATTATCCTCAACTTATGGCGTGTTAAAGCATGATATATACGTTGCAAGCATTCAACTGAAATTGCTCTATTCTGTCATTGCATATACCTACCACAATAATGCATTGCTGATATACATTGATTCGACGTACAGTAAACCGTTACTCGAGTAATGGTCAAAGTTGATCATATTATTGATCAAGAAGACTAAATCAATTGGAGTATGTTGCTTCACTTGTACAATCTGAATTACTTTTTCTATTACACTTTGAGTCAATTTTGATATATCGTAAGAATTTTAAAACTGAACGCTTGAGTTGATCTTCCTTAAAGCAACGCAGCCTATAAATAAAAGATTCCAACCTTTACATGAGCGCTAGGTTCCACCTCATGTAAGGCAGAAATAAACGTGAAGGGTACATTAAAATATCACGAAAGAGAACTGACCGGCATCTTATAAGTGGAACCAAAATCTAAAGGTTTTTGATTTGATTTTTTTAATTGAACGATCCCTTTGAGAATAATTAAATTTTTATGGAGTTTTCGTATAAATTATTCTGAGGAAAAGAGTGTTAGCGCATATTTTGTGATTTGTCATACATTTCGGTGCTAACAAAAAAATTGTTTTCAAAAAGGTAAGATTAATTCAGGGCATCTTTAGACATGTTTCTAAAATCACACAGATAGGTGAGTTTCAATTTTATTCTCAAAAATCATTGCATACATCTTTCAATAGCCTAAAACATTTGTCGGCTTAGGCCTACTTTCATTTTTGTTGTTGCAACTATGTATTTAGGCTTGCTTTGAGACCAACGAAAATAGTATGTTGGCGTTCAAATGAAATTGAATTGAGAAAATTAAATTGAATCAACGTACCTACCCTATGAAAATGAATGTCTACGCTCAGAACCGTAACCGTGGCATAATTTCACTTTACTCTGTAATTATTCTATCCCTAGATTCGACGAATTTACAAGCCTTCTGTTGCGTCCACCCGCATATGCGTTGCATAATTTTTTTTTTTTTTCAGAAGTATCGAGTTCAAGGATTGACCAATCAATGTCTACCTCTTTGTCAGCCAAATTTTTGTGACTTCAAGGGTGTCCGTATTTGCTTAGATGTATGCGCATATTTTAAGCCAGAGGCGCACATACAGACTCTATAGGTTGAATGCACGAATAAATCGAATCGCCCCACTATTAGATGCTGCGTGGTTGGCACCAAATTCATAGCCGATCGTCGAACTGGATTCGTGCAAACATTTGAAACAATGCAACCCTAAACATAGCTTTTCAACTTTTTTTCGCGCTCCAACATCATTATTTGTAATGAGATATTTATTGCTTCAAACGAGAATAATTTGTCATGAATCTTGAAGCATTTCTATAGCGAGTGTAAAAGTTATTCCAGTTTTTTATTTACTTTTTCCTAGAAGTTGTGATGACTGGAACGCAAATCTGGCTTTGTTTCAATATTCTAGAACCAGTTTCATTTGCGGAGACTGTCGCGAAATAAGACTGACATGACATGGAAATTGAGTATTAGTCCAGATGAAGGAAATCAAAAGTTGTTTCGGCAGAGGAATTTAACAGTAGCTTGAGAAGCAATTGTAGCATGAACAAGGTCTACATTTTGATTGGCCGACTCTCGGGTGTTGATAATATTTGACTGGGGCACAATTGTAATTTCCGCATCAGTGGACTCACGGCCGGCATTAATTTATGGCATACGTTAGATTATCTTCTGTTACACTATTTCTATTAATAAACGCTGACACCAGTTTTGGAATTAATAATATTTGCTTGTTACCCAGCAGGAACTTTGTGAACAGTTAGTTAGCTATATAAATTTGGCTGGCTCATTTATGCATTATTATGACAATGTGCCAAGTACAATCATACACTACAACCTTCACATCCATTGACTTATTAGGGCTATCTCGCGAAGAAGTGGGACAATTTTTTTTTTGGGGCGTTCTCGGCGTAGTGGTTAAAATCCCTTCACGCCAAAGTCACGAGTTCGAGACTCGCCCTCGCACAAGATACGAAAATACCTGAAGACGAGGAAAAAACCAGCCCGAGGCTGAAAATCTCGGTAATCAAGAAACAAACAAAAGTGAAACAAAGTTTTTGGTATCTAGGTAAATCATACACATTTGAAGTCAAGGTTTTGAAAGAATCCAAAGACCACTCCCTTCAATTATTTTCATTTATCAGGCAACTTCACTTTGCCTCCATGGAAAATCCAAGGGACTGGCGGGCAGCTATGTTTTTTATGCTAATATCTGTTCTTCTCCTTCTGCTTTTATGACGATTTGCAAACCTATTTTATCTCCATGAGCATACCGACGATCCTGAAAAATAAACGACAAGTTTCCTATAATTATTGCGCATGCTTTGTAGAGCTGTTTTTACCTGGAAAATTAAACAGAAAAAAGAATATTATTCCAAAACAGAAAAAAGAATATTAACTATCACTGGAAGGCGACATTTGACGACAGATTGCTACAAACAAGATCTACTTGAAATGTAGACGTCTACTTGAAATGTATCAGGAAACATTGGCGATGCTTAGCAAGACTGAAACCAAACGTCGGAGTGAGACTGTTGACTGACGTGGGAAGGATAGAAGGGCAATCAAGAAATTCCCAAACAAAGCTTTAAAAAGTTTTCTGCAATAACGAAACTTACTGATATTCGATCGTGAATTTTTTCTTGTGTCGTCTATGTATAAAAATCATTATTCTGATGTTTTGTACTAAGTTGTGTGTCATCAATTCCTACCGCCCTCCTATCCGAGGGTAAGTGGTGAATTTCTCTCACGATCGTTTCTATCTCTATCGGGTATCGATGATTAGGACTGGGTGCAAAAAACGAGATAACTATAGATAACTATTGTGGAACCTATCTGTGCTGTCAAACGGGCCGAAATTATTACGCTTGAACATCACCATTGAAGCAGTAGCTGCTCTAGTTAAAACCAATCTTGAGATCGATGATAACCCGCCAGCGGTGAAGCTTATTTCTAAAGGAGAGAAAACCAACACGCTATCCTTCGTATCCTTCGAAATCAGACTCGACCAGCCAATTAAGCTCTTGATCCTTCAACATGGTATGAAAGTTTGGTTTTTCGTGAATTGGATGATTACGGTTCCCAAGATTTTCGGGTAGCTTCAAAAATCAGGAAAGTTGTGACACCATTACTGGTAACCCAAGCTTCGTCATCGCAAGCTACCACCGCAAACTAAGCTATGTTATCCCGGGACGCAACACATCTCGCATTTTGGAAGCCCCTTACCCACCCAACACAATCGAGCCTTTCCTACCATCACTCAACAGACGTCCCGGCCTGTGTTTGGGATTGGAGATGGGGTCTTCCACACTACTACCCCAAGCAAGTACTACTCCGATGAATATATTCCTGTTTTTTTTTTTCGTTCCTGATACTCCAAATGTTTCCAGCCAACTGGACGATAGACCAACCGATCCTTTGATGCTCGTCGTACCACCGGGATGTATGCCTGCAAGCCTCATGGAAGCCTCCAAACCTCTCATCACATTCGAGCCATTCCAGCCAGCGACTAACAGTCATCCCGGTCCTGTGTTTGCATATGGAGAGGGGGTCTTCCAAGCCGTCCACACAGGCAAGTATAATTGTGATTCGAGCAACTTTCTTGCGGTAACGTCTGTAGTTTCTAGTGATCAACCCACGAGTGCACCTGACGCCTTATCTAACTTTGAGCCACCATCGCCTGGAAACATTATCTTCATTTTTCTTGGCTGTCAGCGAATGCGGTTATGATGTGATTGTACTGACAAAGACTTGGCTGGACGAGCGATTCCATAATGCCCAGCTATTTGGCCCTAAGTTTGCTGTATACCGCACCGATCGCAATGCATGGTGGTGGTGTTTTGATTGCGGTCTTCAAGTATTGGAACAGCTTTATCGATCCAACGTCGACGAGTATAACTCTTGAGCAGTTATGGATTAAAATCTCTAATAGTCAAATGATCAGCGTTGGAGTTATCGATCTACACCCTGACCGACGTGATATTATGAATTACATACTTGACCATCTGGATTCCATTGGTTCTATTATCTCCAGCCTGGCTTTAAATGACTTCGTGTTGCAGTTTGGGTATTACAATCAACCGTATTTGCAGTGTACAGCATCGGATAACTGATTTCTAGAAGTCAACCCTCAATCTGTTTTTTCAAACTCCGGCTGTGCGTTAACCGACGGTCTCTCCTTCCATGGCTTGACTCAGCTTAATAGAGTACCGAACAGAAATTCACGGTTTTTGGATCTCGTCCTTGGAAATGCCACAGTTAGCAATTCATGTAAATTGCAGAAGCTATTTAACCGCTTATCTCCCTCGACGCCAACCATCCAGCACTGGACGTGGTGGATGACCTCCCAGATTCGATAACGTTTGACTATTGCGCCGATGTTTCGCAGATGTACGATTATTGCCCTGCTAATCATGCCGATATTTGTGCTGCTATTTCCTGCATCGATTGGCAACCTATCGATGTTTCCGATTGCATTGACGATGTCGTGATCTACTTCAGCTACGTTGTTCGCGATAGAATTGCCGAACATGTCCCTTTGTGTCGCCCAAAGCCAAAGCCCCTATGGTCTAATAGCCATTTGCGTCACAACACAAGAACCGCCCCCCACACCACCCCCCCCCCTACCCCCCCCCACACCACCCCCACAAAACATTAACCCAACAGAAAGTTATCTGCTCCTCCCCCCACCCCCCCCCCCATACACCACCCCCCCCCCCCCCCCAACCCCCCCCCCCCCCATCTTTTATTTTTCATTATATACAACCCCCCGCCCCCCCGCCCCCCCCAAAACTCCAAACCGTATCTACTGCTCCGCCCAGGCATCTCTTAGAATAAATAAAAACCTCCCCCACCCTCCATTACCCAACTGTCCCACGTTCACCGCCCCAAAAAAAATCCCGCTCGCCGGGGAAAATCCTACTCTCTCTTTTCACAAAGAGGGGAATAAACGGAATGTAGAAAACTTCAGAGGGATCACATTTCTATGTTCTTGCTCTAAGATGTTTGAAATCATCATGAACGATGCTTTCTTCGATTCCTGCAACACATACATTTCAACGGCTCAGCACGGTTTCTACCCAAAACGATCTATTGTTACGAATTTAATCGAGTTCGTATCACTTTGTGTTCGAACCATGGACGCTGGTGGTCAAATCAATGCTGTTTATACATATTTGAAAGCAGCATTTGATCGTGAGGACCATGGTATTTTGCTGAAAAAGCTCGAAAATCTTGGTGTTTCTTCCCCTTTGACGTGCTGGTTTGAATCATACCTGACGCCCAATCCCCGATTTTTCCCAACCCCCCTTCCCCCCAGGCCCACACCTCCGCCCCCCCCCTCCCCCCCTTTTCCCCCATGAACCCTCCTCCCTCCCCCCCCACGACAAACATATATACCCGATCAGGGAAAATGTAAAAATACCACCATCTTCAAGACTGTGGAGACCAGCAACCACATTCAAGACGATATAACACCGCGGTGCGCTTCTCATTTATTCCCCCACCCACCACCAAAAAACAAACCCATAGCTTTTCCCCCCCACACCGCACCCAAAGAAAATAAAATATTAGTATCCCATAAAGTATTTCCCCCAACCAACCACGGCCAACAAAGAAAGAGGGACGCCCCAATACCTTCCAGGCCACACTATCATGATCTGAAGACTTCCGGGATCTTCTGTGTCTGAAATCATTGTACTGTTCGTTGGTGCGCTCAATACTAGAAAGTGGTGTCGTTGTTTGGAGTCGCTGTTGGATTGCGATACCGGAATCTGTTCAGCATAGGTTTGTTCGTTACGCACTTCGACACCTACCATGGCGGGACGCAGCAAACCTTCCTGCGGATCGGTGTCAGTTACTTGGAATAGACACATTAGAACGAAGGAGGCGTATGTGCAAGCTGTTTTATGAAGGCTGGCTTCAGGCAATTACTTGAACAAACGTTTTGCTTGGCTTGGGGTGATGTACCTGGCGAGCATGCAGCTCAAAAGTGTGCATTAGTATAGGAAAAGTAATGGCCAAGAAATGGTTTTACTGTCGGAATGACTTACCTTGTATGCGGCTGAAAAAAGAGGGCAAACTACGGACGGTTTCGTTACGTTAGTAACGTCTGCCCCTGTAACCTAAATGGGGTTGTCACCTTTCCTTGTGGAATAAATTCCTTCAATTATTCCGCAAGGAAAACTGACATATCATCCATACTGGAGCAGTTGTCCAAGTTATTTGGGTAGCAATGGTAAAAATTACTTCAGGTCTTTACTTGCCACCTGCATATTAAATACATGTTGCGGACAAAAAACTAAGGTTTTTCACCGATAAAAAGATGAATTTAAAACTTTACAAGAAGGAAGTGACCATTCATTAGATTCCACAATCGTCTCATGTTATTTTGGCCAGATCTTACAAGGTGTCATAGCAGCAAATACACACAACAATGGTACGAATTTAACTAGATCCGATTTGTTTCAAAAGACCATAATTCACTCTAATGTACTCAGTTCAGGCCAATTTAGAAATATAGGGCAAACATGAAGAGGAACCTGAAAGCAGAGAACAGAGTGTCCAAACTTCTCTATTCAAACTGTGGCTCGAAAAATTAGAATGTCGTCAGGATTCGCCCAATAAATAAAGTTTCGTTCCGGGTTGAAGTCGTAAAAAGTCAAAAAACCTCCCAATCTCAATTATAAACATAATTTGACGGTATTATCACGTGGTCGAAAAGTGTATTGCGATTATTTGACAAAATATTCATATGTTAGTATCTAGGATGAAACTAACGTCTTGAAAGGTTTTAAACAACTTCCAGGACTGGCTTTCTTCACCGCGATAGCCAGAATTGCAACTCCTGAATATTTCAGAACATGAAGCTGTCAAAATTTCTTAAAAAACACTTTGTTTGTCAAGCAATTTGTTCTTGAGGTATATCTTTCGGCAAAATCATCAAGGAAGTAGTGCCTTCAAAAACAACTGCTGCCTTTCGTTCGAAGTCACGATGATAGGTATCTGTTTTGGCCTTTGTTTGGCATCGTGTCACTATGATAAAATCACGTTGGAGTGGTATGAAATCAATAATGTTAACATCGTACAAAAACCTGCCAATCCTCCCAATAACAAAAAAATATTGGGCTCTGATGAAGCGAGTGCTTTCTGGAGAGAAAAAGGAGGTTAAAAATTTCAAACATTTCCAACAAATATGGACCAGAGCTGCAAACAAGGTCACTAAAGAGTCTGAACAAACCCTTGTTGCTAGGGTGAAGCGCAAAGCTTGAGATTTTTATATAATGATGTTTCAATCGTGTGAATTTGTTTACCATATCCATAAAATACGAAATAAATAGTCAAATTAGAAATAACATGCTTCTTGCGTGTTTTACTACAGATTTTGGTTGTCCACACGATAAATCCATCTACTTAATGTATGTGTAGTTTAAAAAAACATTTCAATCCAATGCAATACCCTAACTTGGATTGGCTTGCATTGGCTTGGATTAGCTTGGATTGGCTTGAATTGGCATGGATTAGCTTGGATTGGATTGAATTGACTTGGATTCGCTTGAATTGACTTAAATCGGCTTGAATTGGCTTAGATTGGCTTGGATTGGATTGGATTGGCTTGGATTGAATGGGTTGGATTGGATTGGAATGGCTAAGGTTCTGTTTAATGAGAAATCTAGAGGATAAGACGAAGTTGAGAACGAATTAAAATATTTATTCCGACATTAATGTTTTCGTAGTTGTTTTTCTATATAATTAATTTTTTATTTTTTTGGTGGGTTATTATAGGGTATATTATGTTAATTTTATTTAATTTTATTTTATTTATGTTTTATTTTTTTTTTTTGTTATTTATATTTTATATTAAATATATTTAATAATAAATATATGGGAGTGTGTGTTGTTGGGTATTTTTTTTTTTTATTTATTTTTTAATGAGTTAGTTAAATATTTATATCAATATAATAAATTAATGAATAAAAAAAAAAAAATTTTATTATAATTTTTCTCACAGTCGTTATGTGATGTGGGGATGGTCAAAGATAGAACTATTTCTACATAAGCAACAGTGTCCATTGCCGTGTAAAAATTGTTCGTTTTTCTCACAAATAACCTATAAGTTGGCTTACCATTTCTTGAGTAATTCATGATTAGGGCCTAAAAGCCATTTGTAAACAATGACTTTAAACGTTGATCTCTCACGAATCACGAGAATCCTACTATATCCAGCTACTCCATATGGTAGAATTAAAATTCTTCTACCAGATGCTGCTTTCATTTCACGAGAGTGATTTAAGATTCAAGAGAAATCGACATTTAAAGTCATTGTTTACAAATGGCTTTTAGGCCCTCAACACGAATTAATCGAGTTTTAATCTTTTATTATTCTTTTTGACAGCTGTTTGTTATGTTTTCGTCCATTTCCGCACTACCCCATTTCCAGAAATCCCGACTACCACACCCAGACGTGATAAGCTTAATATGAGAAATCTACAGGGTATTTGTTTTGCCACACTACCACATGTATCTCACTCTTTTCGAATACACCTGAGAGTTAGGCAAAAGAAATGGTGGATCGACTGTACTGTCAACATAAAGTTGTTCATTGCTCGCTTTCAAAATAACTTTATTCACATTTTTCACATTGCTGTTCCTTTAGGCATCTCAATTATATACTTTCGCCTCTCATTCACTCATAACAATGTTACTCACTTAACGACTGTTCCAGAAAGTATAAGCACAGCTTATTTTAACGGTCACTTTGAATATAATGAGACATTTCAACATGTTTCGGCTGCGTCCTTTTGTTTGCACATTTCTGAATGACATAGCATCCAAAAAGCGCTCAGTTTTGTGTTACCTATCAAAATGCGCGGTCTTACTCCGGAACAACGAAATAGTATCGTGCACAAATGGTGCACTGTGAGCGGACTCTCCTTGAGAAAATTGGCAAAGGAAGAGGGTGTAAGCGTTGGAGCAGTACGATCTGCGATTTGAAAATATAGAGAACAGTGTACGTTTGAAGATGCACCGAAGAGTGCTCGGAAATCCGGTCCTGTTAGTCCGGATATCGATAAAAAGATCAGGGATGCATACAAGCGAAAACCAGCGACTTCCGTTCGGGATGTTGCGAAAAAACTAGGGACCTCGCCGAGTAACGTCATGCGTGCCAAAGAAAGACATGGGCTAAAAACATACCGGAAGTAGAAAACAAACCAAAAGGAACCCAAAACAGGCCGCGTCCGTGAAACCACAGGCCCGCAAACTCTACGATTCGTTATTGTGTAGAAATTCTGGGTGTATAATAATGGACGATGAAACGTATGTGAAACTAGATTTCAAAATGCTTCCCGGACCACAATTCTATACTGTAAGCGAAGACAAAGACATCCCCGAAACGGAGAAGGCAATTTTTACCGAAAAATTCGGTAAGAACGTTATGCTTTGGCAGACAATATGCGAGTGTGGTAAATCATCTAGTACGTGCATCACAACAGAGACGATAAACACTCAGAAATACGTTAAGAAATGTCTCCACAAGTGATTATTGCTGATGACCAGGCAGCACGAAGGTCAAGTAGTGTTTTGGCCTGATTTGGCGTCGTGTCATTACGCAAAGGACACTTTAGAATGGTACAAAAGTCAAAATGTATGTTTCGTGCCGAAAGACATGAATCCGCCGAACTGCCCGGTGGCACGGCCAATCGAGACTTTTTGGGCTTTAACCAAAGCAAAGCTTCGAAAATTCATAAATCCAGCGGACAACATCCAAAAATTTAAAAAAGATTGGCCAAAAGTGGTCAAAATGGTGGGAAGTACCACTGTGCAGAAGCTAATGGGTCATGTTCGAGGAAAAGTTGGGAGTATTGGCTATGATTAAATATTTTGATTAAACGAGAGTAAAATATCATATAAAACACAAATACAAATATGATTTGCCAAATAAAATTATAAAAACTAAAAAAAACATGACTTTTTTGTTATTTTGAAAGTGTGCTTATACTTTCTGGAACAGTCTATAGTCAGAATATTGACAATATTAAGTAAACATCTTCTAAACTATGTAGTAGTTCACAGAGTAAAAAAACTGATTAGTAAATTTATTTTAAGTTACTCATGAAATGAACTATCAAATTGACATGTTTCGTTTTTTTTTGTCAGCGTACATTATTACCTTAAAACGTTAAATTTATCAATTTTTTGTAGAACAAATGATGAGCTCCCACAGAATCCCATTTTTTATTACTTTATTAGTCCAATGGTGCTACCCTTGGAATACAATGTGATTTCGACTATACGAAATCAGCAAACGTTGGAAATAATAAGAGGTGTTGAACTATTAACAAAATTTCCACAATTTTCAACTCCACATAAATCCAATTGATCGTATAAAATTATGAATAAATAAGGAATCCATCTTCTACAGAACAAATAATTTTCTGCAACGATCCGTTTGATATAAAGAGGCGAAGTGTTAGTTGTGCCTGATAGGCCTAGGCTGTAAAGTGATCAGAGACCTTAACATTTATTTTTAAGTCATTTGAATTCTGAAAAACCCAAAAATTTCAGGTTTCAATTTGAAAAATAAGCAGCACCTTTATGTCTGTGCATGATGTCCTGATTCAGTTGAATTTTTCATTATTGTTATCTTGTTTTTCGATTTAAATGACAAGATATAATTTAAGTATACAAAAATCCTCGAGATCAATAGTAGTGGATTAATTTGATCTATTTTATCATTTATTTATTGTTTTTATTATTTGCTATAAACTGAGTCCATGTCGTTCAGAAGTTTTACCTTCCAGTTGTTTGAATTAATTTGATGTAATCATTTTTATTTCAAATTTGATTTTCCAGAGTAACCAAAGCTTACACTGCATGTAACGGCAATATTCTTTTTTAACGAATCAATTTGCCGAAGTCAGAGAAGCAAACACGATTGGGAATATTCGGCGAAGGGCAGACACATCGTATGAGTCGAGACACATCGTATGAGTCGAATGCATGCAACCTAATGCAATAAGAAGACACTGATACTGAATACGTTCCATTTGGATAATGTGTGACCAAGCCACCGACTGAAAAAGGTTTTCTATTCTAAAACCGACAGAATCGTTGTCCGGTACAACGTTAGAAGATCTTGCGGAAGTGCTCATCAGAGCCTGCTCTGGTAATTGTTCGGAGAAAGTTGATTCTTTGTTGTCACTTTCGTGTCAGATACCCAATTGGGATCTCAAGGTGCACTTAGGATCGAACCAAACTCCAAAGTAATGTGAAGGAGATGAAATGAGTTATTGGTTTATTCCAAAATTGAAGCTTGGGTTGTGACGAGCTATCTCAAGTAGCCACAAGCATTATATTGTTGCACTTATTCAACCCAAAAACAACATCATTAATGTAGGATTGCATCATTTCAACATTTGTCAAGTAGATTAGATTAGCTTTAAAATATAGTGATGCATTACCAATGCAATGATGCTACTTTAGCAATGTCATATGGAATAACAAAAAATATAGCATTAGTTCGATCTTAGTGGGGCCCTTTTCAGCTTTACTCGTACTTCAATGATGCACTAGATGTAATGCATATGCCCTATATATGGATGCTACTTATTATAGCCTCGTGGTTACTTGGGATGCTTTCTAGAAAAAACAACCAACTTCAGTTTTCGTCGTAGTTTCAAACATAAAAAAAAAAACAAAAGCCCCCAAAACCCCCAGCCCATCCAACACAAACATATCTTTCATTTTTTTTTTTTTTAATAATCGTTTATTTGTACATGCTCAATCGAATCAACTTTACAGAGCCAAATTTTCATATTTATATACATCATTTATCTTAAAACTAAAGTTAGGAGGATAGAGCCGATTACTCGCGGCCGTCTCGAGGTTAATAGGAATTACAAATTACGGATAGGAAAGAGGGTGGGAATTAAAAGTATAGTTTACATAACACATTAAAATTAAATTCTAAATTATCTAAAAACTTATAACTATACAGCATATGGTTATCTTTTGACTTGAACATTTTTTGAAAAGGAAAAAAAAAACACACATACACAGATAAAAAAAAAAACTTAAAGTAAACATACAGGTTAAACTAACTACAATCTAAGGCTAATGTTAGTCAAAAACACATAAATGAGTTTCATGTACTCCAAATCACGTACAGCCAAAATATCTCGAATTGGCACATTGGGTTGTCTACCTCGAGCCCGAAGGGAATCATAAAGCTCAGATCTGACTCCACGATGTTCAGCACAAGACCAAATAACGTGATCTGCGTCCTGATAGCCTTGTCCACACTCACAGAGATTGCCGTCGCTCAGCCCAACCCGGTATAAATGAGCGTTCAAAGAATAATGATTGGACATGAGGCGAGACATGACACGAATGAAGTCTCGACCCACATCCATCCCCCTAAAGCAGGATTTCTTCGACACCTTTGGGATGATAGAATGTTTACTCCATTTATACTGCCAGCTGACGAGTGACTGTTGACGAAAAATAGAAAAAAATTCGTCGAAGGCGATTTGTCGATCACAAATATCGCCTTGCATAGCGCCCACCTTTGCAAGCGAGTCCGCTTTCTCATTGCCCGGAATTGAACAATGAGATGGGACCCATACAAAGGTGATAATAAAATAACGCGAAGATAAAGCACTTAGAAGCTCCTGTATTTTCATGAGAAAATACGAGGAGTGCTTTACCGGCCTCAATGAGCGAATAGCCTCTATAGAACTGAGACTATCCGTGAAAATGAAGTACTGATCCGGTGTTACTGAGGCAACAATTTCTAGCGTAAAGTGTATTGCCGCTAATTCAGCGACATATACGGAACAAGGAGCTTGAAGTTTACGATTGGCGCTATAAATTTCATTAAATATACCAAAGCCTACTGACTCCTCTATCAAAGATCCGTCAGTGAAGAACGATTTAGTGGAATCAACTTGGCCAAATTTTGCAGCAAATATTACCGGAGCAATCATAGGACGATGATGCTCTGGGATTCCATGAAGCTCCAGCTTCATGGATAAATCAAAATGAACCGAATTGTCGAAATCGGAGAAGCAAACACGATTGGAAATGTTCGGCGAAGGGCTGACATCCTGTGTTATGTACAAATGGTACAAGGTCATGAAGCGGGTTTGAGTATTCAACTCAAGGAGATTCTCAAAATTTTCGATTACCTGGGGGTTCATAACTTCACACCTAGTGAGGAGCCGGAGAGATAATTCTGAAAACCGATCCGAGAGTGGCAAAATGCCAGCCAGCACTTCAAGACTCATGGTGTGAGTCGAGTGCATGCAACCTAACGCGATACGAAGACACCGATACTGAATACGTTCCAGTTTAATGAAGTGCGACCGAGCCGCTGACTGAAAACAAAAACTACCGTATTCCATAACCGACAAAATCGTTGTCCGGTACAACGTTAGAAGATCTTGTGGATGAGCTCCCCACCAGGTCCCGGTAATTGTGCAGAGAAAATTGACCCTCTGCTGGCACTTTCGCTTCAGATACTCAATATGGGATCTCCAGGTGCACTTTGAATCGAACCAGACCCCAAGATATTTAAATGACATGGAATGAATTATCGGTGTACCCAAAATTTGAAGCTTCGGTGACTGGCATATAATTTGAAGTGATTATGTGAAGTTTTTTTTCTTTCGTTGCACAATGATTGTGATTTTCAAGTAATTTTTTTTCTCAGAAGTGCTTTTTTTACATGTGATTTTCGTTGTTTTGCATTTGTGCGCGAAGTACTAATTGAATTCGAGCTGTTCCATTCGAAAAGGATGATGTGAAAATATTTGCCGAATAACGGAGTGTAGAGACATAAAAGCCTCCTTTAGCATCACAGGGAAGCCGTCCAAATTAAGACTGTATATCAACAACAAATTCCGGTGAGGTCTATCTGATTATAACTAAATTTGAACGATACTGCTAAATACGTGCCATCCTCAAAACAGTAAGATTTGATGATGGAAGTGTATGCACAGTACCTATATCCATTTGATGTTTGTACTGTGTCTATGCGGGGCTTGTTGTAAGTGAAAGTGACCTCGGAATGAACGTGAGTAACCAGGCATTCTGAAATGGGTCACTGGAACCCAACAGAGCTATCACCTTCCAACTCCCGGGCTAAAAGTGTTTGTCGATTCGACAACAGTTCATTTAACTGCAAACATTTTTCTTCCATAAAAACGCTGCCGGACAGTGGGCGTTGGATTGTATATACACACACACACACACACCCAAAATTTGAAGCTTCGGTTGTGCAGGGTTATGCTTCTTAGAAAAAACTACCAACTCAGTTTTCTCCGTAGAGAATTCGATACCTAGCTCTAAAGCCCAAGTAGACAAATTGTCTAAGGTATCCTGTAAGGGTCCTTGCAGATCGACACCATTGGATCCCGTGACAGACACTACGCCGTCATCTGCAGGTTGTCTCAACGTACAGTTGTCACTTAGACAACCGTCAATGTCTTTGACATAAAAATTATACAAAAGGGGGCTTAAACATGATCCCTGGGGGAGACCCATGTAGCTAAATCGTGAAGCTGTAGAGGTTCCATGAGACAAGCTCATATGTTTCTCTGACAGCAAATTGTACAAAAAATTATTCATTAATGGTGAAAAGCCACAAGCGTGGAGTTTATCTGAAAGAACTTCAACAGATACTGAATCAAAAGCCCCTTTATGTCCAAGAATACAGAAGCCATTTGCTCTTTTTTAGCAAAAGCTAACTGAATATCTGTGGAAAGCAACGCGAGACAGTCGTTCGTTCCCTTACCTCTACGGAAACCATATTGAGTATCTGAAAGCAGGTTGTTCGTCTCAACCCATTTGTCCAGATGGAAGAGGATCATTTTCTCCAACAACTTTCGAATGCAGGATAACATCGCGATGGGTCGATAGGAGTTGTGGTCGGACACGGGTTTGCCAGGTTTTTGAATGGCGATAACTCTCACCCGCCTCCAATCATCCGGTACAATGTTGAGCTCCAAAAACCGATTAAACAAGTTCAACATGCGCCTTCTCATCTATCGGATTCTCGGTTTCGCGAGGAATCATCCGTGCCGGCACAGAATCTGGACAAACTTTTCGCGCGAACTTGAGGATCCATTGGTCCGAGTACTCCTCGCTCTCGTTGTTCGTAGTTCGGTTACGCAATCTTCGCGCCGTGTTCCAAAGAGTACTCATCGACGTCTCGCGCGATAGCCCGTACACGAATCTTCGCCAGTATCCGCGTTTCTTGGCCTTGATGAGGCTCTTAAGTTCGCGTTCGAGAGCCGTGTATACTTCGAAGTGCTCAGGTGTTCCACGTCTACGGAAAACTTTAAACGCGTCGGACTTTTTACGGTAAACCTCGGTGCATTGCTGATCCCACCATGGAGAAGGAGGTTTCCTACGAAGTGACGTTCCTGGAACTGGTCGAGTTTGAGCTTGAAGCGCGCTGTCTAAGATCAGGTTGGAGAGGAAGTTATATTCTCCCAGCGGTGAAAGCCTTTCTACCGTCGTTACGGCTTCATCTACTGCTGTCCTAAACATTGTCCAATCGATGTGACGGGTAAGATCATACGTGATGTTGACAGATTTCGATGGATTGTCGGTTTGATTTGATTTGGTTTGATAGAAAGCTCCCAATTAAAAACTTTGGAAATGCTTCTAGAATACTTAGTTGAGAGCAGGCATAAGCTCGTTGAAAAGAGCCTCAAAGCCAGTCAAAAGAAGTGGTAGGATTTGAAAATGTATAGACTTTAAGGAATTAAATTCAATAGTTTCTAAACGCACAAACTTTCGGTACATAAACTTGAATGACAAAATTTCCTAACATTATTGCCCTTGCATTCGTCGATTTTGTTTACTACACTGTGATTAGCGATATGCAAAAAACGCATTTTCAGCAGTGAGATTGCCGGATCAACTAGCAAGAAATAAATATTTACTACCGGTGGAGAGAGATGTTGGCCAACCGGTACAAATGAGATGTAAATTAATGGTTAATTGATATGTATACCATGGAGATATGAGTTGAACTGACATACAGTTCATATGATTATGGCATAAACTATAATTTTCACATCGATCAAAGAAATAAATGTCTAATGTTTTACGTAAAAAAAAAACTATTGTTTATTGTCTTAAATATTTCCAATTGATGTATGTAGTCTTATGAGTGATCAAAAATGATAATTTTCAATGTCCTACTACAAACTACTCATCAGTCTAGTGTTTCTTCTCATCGCTATCTTTGTACCAGTCCTCGCTGCAAGAATAAAACGGGGATTAAACAACTTACTCTATTTTCCTATACCAGACATTGCATCTTACCATCCAGGAACGTTTTCTGGCGCATCGCATCGTTCGGTTTCCTCATTGTAGACCTCTCCAGCTTGACATCCCAGGTCACGTGGTTCCACACCATTAAGACAAACATAGAACCGCTGGCAATCAGTTGGGTGAGCAAATTTAGGGTGCGCAACAGACTGACCTGCTGCATCAGTCTTCTGTTCCTTGGGACACGTGAATCCATCCTTGAGTTGTTCTTTAGAAAAGACATTCAATTTAGTTCAACTACGACTATTATTTAAAACAAATCAAATTTACTATTTGTTCCTGGGTTACATCCTTGACGACCGGCATCGTTTGGCCATACACAAGTACCGCTGTATTCATCAAAGTGCAGTCCGGCAGTACAAGAAATTTCATTGGCTTCTCCCTCGATGCAGTTGTAGAATACGTTACAAACAGCTGGATCCGGGTGGGCGAAAAATCCGTTCTTACGTGGGCACAGGGTATTACTTTTCGGTTGTTCTAATGATAGAAAATCAACAAATTAGTTTCCTAATATTCCAACAATAAAGGGTCCAATACTCACGCAATTCTACTCGGTCACCGCAGTCAACATTGAATGGTTGATCGCATTTGTTGATTTTCCTAATCGTAGGATCGAAAACCAAACCATCAGGGCACAACCTTTCAGTGGCACGTCCATCGTAACATTCGTAGAATTTGTCGCACTGGATGGGATCCTCGTACTGCCCATCCTTACTGGGGCATTTGAACTGTTGTGCGTCTAGAATTATTTAAGCATAGTTGATTGTTTTTAACTGCTGGGCTCCGTTAAGATAAAGACATATCAATGAAAAATAATTCTGTTTCTATTTTGATTCAATACGATCTCCAAAAAATTTCGTTGTTATACATGTTACATAAATAAGTAGGTATTAAAAATTGGATTCATGCATTTTTTTAATAATGCCGATATTGACAATTTTTGTTTTTTTTTTGTAGTGTATCAATTTAAAATATTAGTTTATTAAATAATCTATGAATTTGGTTATGCAGGTATATGTAGATAATATTTTCATGTTCAAAAACTCCTTAGATAAGGGATATCCGTTAAGGTTAAGATGTAAGTAAGCCTTACAATGAAACTTCGAGAACACAAATTTCATCTCCCACAAAACATACAGTTAAGTATTTCCTATCTTGGTTGGTACGTTACAATGAACAGAAATCTAGGCAAGTTGATGGATTGTCGTGTTTGCTGTATAACATTGGAGGATGTGATTCGTAGAGTGGGGATAGCCGAGTGAAAATCCGTCCTACATTTTGGCTTCGCCGACGACGTTGATATCGTAGCACGCAACTATGAGACTATGGCGGAAGCGAACATCGGAATTAAGGCTGCAACAAGCGGGACTGGGCGTGTCATTAATGCGATAAAAACAAAACACACGAGGGGAAGTGGCTCACGAGAAGACAATGTTAGCCTCCCACCACGAGTTCAGATCAACGGTTATGAAATCGAGGTGGTAGATGAACTCGTGTATCTGAGATCAACGATGACCGCCGATAACAACACCAGCAGAGAGATTCAAAGGAGCATTATGGCTGGCAATCTTGCTTACTTTGAACTCCGAAGGACGCTAAAATAGAACAAAGTTCGCCGAACTACAACGTTGGCCATCTATAAAACGTTAGTTAGACCAGCCTCTACGGCCACGAAACATGGATTTTAGTTGTGTAGCACCAACGCGTGTTTGGTGTCTTTGAACGGAAAGAGTTGCGTTCAATCTATGGGGGATTGCATATGGAAGACGAAACGTGGAGGAGGCGAATGAACCTTCCATCGTGCACACCGCTAAAATCGGTCGACTACGGTGGGCTGGGCATGCCGTTAGAATGTTGAACGATAGACCAGTTAAAACGATTCTCGATCAACGAGTAAGGTGGATCGAGCAAGTAGAAGGCGACCCTCGGCCCTTTCGCATACTGCCGCATTCTCCAATAGTTGTGCTAAATTCAGCTCATCATTTGCATCTCGTAAAATAACTTAAATAACTCGAGTATTATCGTTCCTCAGGCCCGCTACAAATACAGATTGCACTAACGTCGCTTCTATTTCCACGCTCACGCTACAGTGTTTCACTATGTCATGTAAATCGATAGCGAAATCATCAAGAGTCTCTCCTACGGCATGCGCAGCGCTCCACGAACACGTTTTTCTTCTCTTCTTGCAATTTCTTAAGTCGATTTTTTGTTCATAGTTTTTATTAATAGTTTTTTTCTGGTTTTAAACTTCCTATGAAGCGACTCGTGGTTTTCTGTCCAACACTGGTGGTAAACTGTGCTTTCTCCTCCGCTGGAGTTCTATTTAACTTTAAAAAATATATCCACTGTTTGTGAGAATAAATTCACATTAAGATCCGCAATGTACATCGGAAACTTTCCTTTGAACTTTCTTCTGCTACCTGGATGGACGATACTGCTTTCGGTATGGCGTCTTGGTTATCACTTCCTGTAGTCATGTGTGCTTCTTCTGCTCTAAATTATATGATTTGTACTGAGCAACTGTCACGACTTGTTTAAGTTCACCAGTCGCCATACAACTGCTTTTCACACCACGAAATTTTAAGTGCGTCACCAATATGTTACAACCCTGTATCAATATCAGAAGATACTTTTGGATACAATTGGGAAAAAACGGTTCAGTTGCGAGTTTATGCTAAGACTATTTGTATTTCATTTACTCATATCAATCCCTACTTAATTCGCGTTAAGTTCGTGCCAAGTGTTCATTCCTTCTCCAAACTTATCCCCAAATCCCTCACCTATCAGCAATAACTGAGTAGCATCCTTGGGCGGTCAATCAGGCTAATGCTCATGCTTATGCTGATTATTACCAAGTGTTATGCTCATGCTCATTTTTGTATTTGTTTATGCCATCCTCATGCTCATTTTTGACATGTTATAATTTCAATATAATGACAATATTTTTGTGTTGACTTCAACCAATGCTAACATAAACCAACTCGCATCCCGAGTAAAGTCTGAAATTATATTGAAAACTAATTACCATGTTGTGATGTTGTTGATAATGATTACTCAAATTGCTGTCCTTTTGGCCGTTTCAACGGTTAAAAGATCAAAAATGATAGCAAAAATGTATTCCTGTGATATCAAATTTAAAACTGTTGGTAGCTAAGTGCGCATTCCACTTGATTTTCTGCAAAAGCGATAGAAACAAACCTATTTTTCTCTAAGAAAATTGAACGCAAGGTTTTAGCAAGATGAAAACTAAATTTGATATCAAATTTGATAATCAAATGTTGATTTCAATAATCGCTATTTTTATTATGTAAGGCTTTGCTCGGGATATTAATCATACCAGCTAATAAAAAAAAACCTTGAGTCCAAAGCATCATAGATGTATTCTTTATCTAAACTGATTTATCTACCTTAATGGAATCAAGATCAGAATCGAGATTGTAGAATCATCAAACAAGGAGAATATTTCTCATGTATCACCACTTTAAAATTTGCATCCGTAAAAGGTACGTATTTCTCATTGGCGTAACCTGGAGGTGGACGTGGGGGAGGATCAAAGCCGTGGATGAAAACAACAAAATCATTGTTTGTATGGGGAGAATAGCCGTGGTATAATTTGTATATATTCTCTGAGGGGTGACCTTATTTACTTCAATGGTATTTTCCTATGCCCAATCGAGAGGACTCTTCACCAAGCACTCAATCCTGGGTAATTATGATCAGATCATGTTCACAAATGAAACTACATGCAGCAACATGTCCGCCGCAATATTTATCTTTGCTATAAAAATCTCTTTTATTCTGCATAATCTACAGACTACAATGCCAAATGAACAAAAAGTTTACAGTTTCCATGGTAGGTCATCTATAATTATCACAGTGGCCTAGTGTTGTTTCATTTAACTTCAAAACGAGCTAAAATTATAGGATCCCCTCCAAGCATATTCTGGCACGATAATGATGCACTTGAAGATATTTCAACACACCTTTGTTTTTACTTTCTAGCTTTTGATCAGAACTTTTCAGTGGCATTTGTGTTTTATTCAGTTAATCGTTTTTTTTTTTAATGCGTTCTTGACAATCTCTAGGAGCTAAAGAAAATTTGGATTGTTTTGTTATGGCTTGCTTCTGGACCACCAACGAGGCTAGTCTGACCACCATAACCGACCAAGCAGGTTTTCTTTTATATGTATATCTTTCACACTATGAAGAACAACTTTCAAAATTGCACCCATGCAGATATTATCGATGGTGTTTTAGACCAGCCCTGTCGCTATATGCTATTGGTGTTATCGACCACTTTTCGGAAATACTACCTATAGGTCTATGTGAGGCAGGACATGTACATGTGCAAGGCCAACTGGTTAAAATACATAGTGACACACATGGTTGAGATAATAATGATGTAATTTGGTCCACATCCATACTTCAGCTGAATGTGGCATTATATTCATAGTACAGACAATGGTGTTTAGTACTGCAAACATTTTTGTTTAATCATATTCCGAAAAAAAATATTCCTATATGAATCTCATCACTCGAAATCAAAGGGTTGATACAGTTCTTGTTATTTGTCTTATTTATTACACGAAAGCAAACATTATTAAGGACAGAAACCAATGTATTTCCTCTCCAATCTTGATTCAGCAAACACGGAAATAAATTTACTCAATTTTAAGTCGTTTCTGACTAACTTCCGTCAAAAGTGGATTCACTGAAATTTGACACGATATTGATTTGTAGACTTGTCAATCCAAGTGACATTAACTCAAATATGAGTGACTCAAAACTGAGTTAAATTTGTTGTCGTGTAGGATGAATATAGGAACATGAGATTAATATGCAAACAGATGCCCCAGTAAGATAGTGGTGCACTTTTTTGCTATAGCCTACAATCAAAATCATGGAAACGCATGGTCAATAAGTGACTTCTCAGTCAACGAAAACATTTTTCTGTCTGAGCATGCCCTGAAAACCACAGTAACTAAGTGCATTGCAATAAGAAGGCGGTGGGTTTGTTTATCGGAAAATTTGAATGTTATCTGCTCCCCTAAGAATCATTTTACTTGCTTACAAGAACACTAATTGCAAAGCTAACAAATCGCTCGCTTCAAAAACGTCAAAAGCATGTTTATTAAACTTCAAAACCCAATCATACTAAATCATAAAGTGCCCTAAGTGGTTACGCACTGCAACTAATACTATCACAACAGCAAAAACTAAAAATAAAATTATAACTCTATTCACGCCTCAGAAGGCATCATTATCCCACGATCTTACTTTCCCAATTCTTGCCGGTTTAGCAAATAAAAAATCTTTGACCAGCGTTCCTGTGTCGGTCAATCAATCCGCAACAGTCTGATACGCTTGAGGTACCGACTAAATGGAATGAATAGCTCGTTTATTGCGGCTTGGTACAGTGGAAAGTATTTCATGGCTATATATCCAACAATACAAGAAAAGTGACACGTCGGCAGCATCGTGTTCGGGTCAGATATGGTAGACAGGCAACAAGAAGAAGAGGACGGTTTTTGAATTGTTCTGGCAAATGTGTTTATTAGCAGCTATTTATAAGGAGGAATGCTTGAAGGTAGGCTTGAACTTGAATGGCCTTCTTTATTGTTAGAGGGTATTGCAAATAGTGACACGTTTTACTTGATTCCGTTAGTGTGGAACCCAATACTTCGATCGGTGCTCAAGTCGGTTGAACCATTAAAGCGTTCGTAGTTTTATGTGCCTGAAATTCAATCGAACCATTTCTGAAGTAGGATAACTGATTAATTATTCAGATCGTTTGATACTTAATCGTCAGTTGTACATTGAATTTGGTTGCCCTGTTTTTTTCTTTTCAGAAAGCATGAATTGATTCCAAATGTTGTTTCTTCTTCTTGACCCATTTGATGGTGGTTCTGTCAATCTGGTTTTGAGGGAGTTTTTGCAATAAAATATGAAACATTGTTTGATGTTAATTACTAGTTTACAGGTGTGAGGTGGTGATGCAAATATGAGATTGAGGTTTATTTTAGAAGAGTGTGAAGGTGTCATTAATTTTATGTAACACTCTTTGGTTCCATAAGCAGGGATGGGACGACTCATTTAGTATGCCGATAACTAAGTTCATAAGCTAAATTTCAAAATATGACATGTGATGAATACGTAGCGCAAAAAAAAAATATTAAATAATTTTGCATCGACTTACATATAAATAAATATTTTGAGCAATGAAGAACATTTTCTGACAAATAAATTTCTGATAAATTGTTTTTAAGACGAAATTAAATCACCTATGACATTCGACGCACCCATTTACGTACTACTTCTTTGTTACACAAATGAAATCATATCCATGGTCGATGCTGTTGGACTCGGATTCTAACTTACACAAAAATCTAGGAGTAGAGTAGTTTCTCATATCCCAAAAATGCGAGTAAAGGTGCTGTGCTTCATATCTATAGATCATCCCCAGAAATTGTGAAATAAATGATTGTACAAGTACATTTTCTTTCATCGCGCTATCGCTCGTCATTCCCTGGTGATGCACCAGCCCAGGTGGCTTAAAGTGACCATAATAAGGCTTTAAAAATCGTCATTCTCAACGCTTTCCGCAGCATCCTATCCAATTTTTCACTCCAGATTTCTATACACCTAGAATATTTTGCCACAGGGCAAGGTTGTTCTCAGAGTTATTATTATTACAGCGAGTAAACTCATATAAACCAACCCACAGTCTGTACAGTGACAAGTAATAGTTTGGACTCAAAATGTACTAAATTTAATTGGAAGCTGTATTACCTCTCAGTTTTATCAATGTCTTTCGGTCCTTGCCGGCCCCGGCCAGGTGTTGAACAAAGAGAACGATGGGTGAAGAGCTTTTAATATGCCAGGATGCATTTCTGGCACTTACATAATTTCTACAACATCAAATAAAGGATAACTTAATAAGGTTGAAAGTGTATTATGAGCACCTGTCAAGTTGTATTACACCATGTCCAATATATTCTAATACAAATTCAAACTTCGATTATTTCACAAAGGTTATTTGGATTTTATTGGTAACTGTTTTTATTGGAAATATTATATGGTTCAATTACAGCATGTGTTTCGGAATAACACCACCATCAACCTTTTTAGCCAGCTTCAAACATTTTTTAAACTCATCGCAAGTGGCACGCATGACTTCCATCGCCATTTCGTTCCGAATTCGAAGGATTACGGCATTCTACAAAACTTCCGTTTTATTACATAAAACGTTGATCTTAACGCCTTTCTAGATGAAAACAAGCGGTAGCTTGCCATGCTTGCAAATACGACTGCAAATACGCCTGGGCGCTATTTTTCAAAAAACTTTTTTTATCATCACTACACAAAATTCTTTCATCGTTGATAAAAGATGGACACTGAATGTAAATAATCAAACAGCACTTTCGATGGTTTGTGCAAAGATGCAAGATTACGCCAACACATAGATAGTGTACGATTAGGAATATAAAGCAACATGTTTCGGCCTTAAATATCTAAGCACCTTTCTATGTTAAGCATTCCACGGTTTACTAATTGTTATACAATCGTGCCGAAAAAGTCAAATTAAACGTTACCTCAATTTCTATTTGTACTAATCGGCCAAGAATCGGGTCTGAAATTCAATGCAATAATGCGTAGAAGTGACGTTTTAGTATTTAATGAAATAAAGAAGTGCTGTGTGTTTCGAGCTATTAGACAATTATTATTTAGGGCATCGTGAAAACAACCAGGCCTATGCTGCGAGTAGAGTGAGGTGAGACGAGTCGTTGAATCGAGAGAGATGGCAATTGTCGAATCAAGGGGAGTGACAATTCAATCAATTCCTTGTTTATCGAGATTTTCTGCCCGGTGTTGGTTCATCTTCCGTCGTAGTCACTCAAATACCTTTTGGGTATTTTCATAACTTGTCCGGGGGTGAGATTCGAACTCGTGACTGTGGCGTAAGAGGTATGGATATTAACCACTACGCCGAAGTCGCCCCCAGGGAGTGACAATTGTCAAATCAAGTAGGACGGATATCCATTTGATCCGAAAGAACTGAATCATTGAGAGAAGGTTGCTGAATACATGATTTCCGAGGCCCAAAGGGATCCAACCTTCAAGAAACGCATCATATCCCCCTAGGTCTATAAATAGCGTTGACAGAAGTGCATCGCTTCTAATGGGTGTTATTATGAAGCAGATATAATACATTTTCAAGAAAAATTAGAAATTTTTGTTTTATTTACAAACTTCCGGTACTTTTTAATCTTAGTGTTCGAATTTTGGAATGGAATCTGTTTCGGAGGATCAGTTTTGGAGATCGTTTTAAACTATCCAAAATACGAATATGCATTTTTGGTTCTGGAAGTGTGAATATTATTAAAATTTTCATTTGATTTGTAAACAAAGCTTCTCCTATTAGAAAGAATAAAGATATACGATCTCTCAGAATTTCATAATAATTGGTAGTTTTGATCCTTATCCAAACACATTAGACCCGTGTTTTTTTTTTATTTCGTCATAAGGATGACTATTTCCGCGTTAGGGTGGTCCGAAAATTTGACTTTTTTTTAAATGCATTTTTTCAAAAATTAGTAACTTTTTATCTAAAAATTAGAGATGTATGTATTCAAAATTTTGAGCTACGTTTTTACAAAAATTCTATCCTTTTAGTTTTTGCTGAATCCACGCGTTTTCCTTATTCAACGTAACTTGCAAATCTAAAGTGCTTTCTATTAGTTCATTTAGCTTTTTAAGAGCTTAGGGATAGGACATAAATCACATGTTCGCATATTTGTAATTCTTAGACCCTCCTCCCTTTGGGGTTCTTTTTCCCTTTTTATTTTAAATTGTATGGAACATGTGTTCTGATCAACTCCCTCTTCCTCTGCCACTTCCGAATAGACCACGTGGTTTATGGAACAAAAGTCAATTTTTCGAAATACTTTAACGTGGAAATAGTCACCTTAATGACGATATAAAAAAAAATGTTTTTGATAAAGAACAAAACTATCAATTATTATGACATTCTGAGAAATCGTAAATCTTTATTCTATGGAATTGCTGTATAATTAAGTACTATAGTGATAAATTTTCAGATGTGGCTTTCGTTGCGTGCGGGCGTGTTTTTGTAGCTGTCATTTTTTCACTCGATTTTCTCGAAGTTCTCAAATTAAGAAAAAAAAAAGAAGGTGAGTCAGCTTGGTTGAAATCCGTTTGGTTGGAGACGAAAAGGACAAGAGTATCACTCGTCGGAAACCCTTCATTGGAAAGTAAGTGCGCAGCGGAAGATAGCTTGCTATTGAAGTTTTTCTCCGCCAACACCGACCAATCCTCCAAAAGTCACAGATACACCGGAATGCTTTGTGCCAATCGCGAGTGATACCATGGTTTGTGTGAATACCCAGTTTGTATTGATCGATACCTGTTTCCTAAAATATCTATCTATGGGGTATGATGCTGATTGGGTGAAATCGTTTCTATACGTTCATATAAATATTCACTTTATACTCTACAAAGTTCTACACACATAAATTATACATATATATTTGTACGGTAGTACGGTATGTCCACGCATCCTTCCTCTCATATAGATTCGCAAAATACGTTGTGATTCAAATCTATTCATTTGAATAGACTCATTTTACAGAAACATCTTTGTGGTTAATGCAACGCAGTAGGCCTGGCCGCTTTGACGCTTGTATCATGTCTTCGAGATGCTGCAGGTACCAAAAATGGGACGTCATCTAATCCAGTAATATCCAGGATCCTTTCTCATACTTGTTGCGTTTGTATTATATTAGAGGAGATTAGATTAGATTAGATAATGATGAATTTTCAAATGTCTTAAAAAATTATGGAAGCATCTTCAAATCGGTTTAGAATATTTCTACACGAAACGGTAAGAATTTTTGTACAATTTAAACAGTAGCATTACTGTTTAGCTAATATCAGGGCTTATGCCGCTACTTTTGAGGGGATATGTTTTATCTCAAGATTAACCACAGTCTGAAGGTATACTTACCCACTAAAAATTATCGATCTACCAAATAAATTTGTCGGAACCAGAAATCTTCTCTATGACGTCGATCTTTAGAATTCGTAGGTAAAGGCAAGCTACAATGCAACGCCATAGGAATTTTTTATAAAGGCGGATTTCTTGACTCCCTGGGCTGAGAGTACCAATATGTACCCTTGTCACACAATCATACTAATGTAAAAATAACACTGGCATCGAAATCTCTTAAAAGAGAACTGAGGAGGTGCATTTAAAACAAGCAAGCAATAAGTTAAATGTAAAAACAATAAGCTTGAAATGCCCAAAACGAAATGAGCAAAGAACCGAATTGAGCTGAGAGACATTTAACTTCCCTCTCCCATTCAAAGCATGTTCTTAGAAGAGTCACAACATTTGTGTACACACCTCTCACTATCTCCCATAGCATTTTATTGCTCTTTCTTGAAACGGTGTTTATTTTCGATATTATTTGCATTTAGAAGGATATATAGAAGTCTGAAGTGCAATCATTCAATCTGTACACACTTAGAAATTATGAATTTTACACGAGACATAATTCATGTTTGTGAAAAGTCGGGGAACGTAAAGAAAGATTTCGTGTAAAATTCCGTCTCCTGAAACTGACACATACGCCATTCGACAAAAGATATGTTTGATTGAATTTATTTTCTCCTCTCTTTAAACTCATTCTTATGTGCTAAAGGACGCTTGCATGTGTCGGTCTCAGGGGACAGAAATTTACATGACATTTTGGTAGTGTGTAGCACCACCTATTTGTGATGCATATTATTCAGAACAAATATCATGAAATCTTAAAAAATTAAGTTAAAAAAAATTGTCATAATTCAGACAAATGTGTGCTCTCAACAGGCAGAACTTCAAAGCTATCTATCATTACATGCGGGCACTGATATTTGCTTAACACAAATGAACAAAACCGCCTAGATCAATAGCTGACGACACAAAAATAGCTGATCATTCAAAACAAATAAACTTTTGATGCTGTTGGTATTAATTATGTAATGCCTCGCTACTGCAACCCAGTCAGGTGTTAACGAGGAGCTTCAACTCCGGATTGCTATATTCAAATTCGCCTATTACATATTTTAACGTGGCACACTTACTGACTGCATTTATCAGTATGACTATATTTGGTCATTTGTACGGTAGAGCACTACTTCAGGAGTTGAATAATGAATAAACGTTTCAATGATTAGAACTGAATGATTCAACCTACATCAATGGCTCCGATAATGTGTTAAAAAACGCACAGAAACAAAAGCGTTTTCAAAATGAAAATAGACCGTGAACTAATTCACGTTTTCAGAATTTTCACCTATAAATCTGAACTAGTTCTCGATTACAAGATTCATTTCACGGTGTATTTTAGCTTGTTCTCGAATTCATGACTACTGCCTCATTATCGCCCAATGGTCAACACTATCGGCTCTTTGTCGCAGACATCTTACAGGGCCGTATCGATTGCAGCGGCATCCTGGAGCAGATTAATATCTATACCAACGAGTATTCCCCAATAGTGTGATTATACAGATTAAAGTATGGACGGTGCGAATAAAGGAATGCAGCGGATATTCAATAGATCCCGAACAATATTTGATAACCATCCACCGCGGCAGACACTATGTAAACGCTTCTCGTCTTACTTTTACATACATCCGTATGACGAAGTAAACCCAATGGTGTTTCGTTATATTTTGACAGAATGACTCTTCTTATATGGAGTTGCAGTCTATATGCAATGTTAGATTTATAACAGTGTGTTAGCCATATTAGAATCTTCATCAAATCTAATGATTTGTAGTTGAAGAATAAAAAAAAAGTCAAAGTAGAGGCACCGGCTGGATAGTCAAGAAGAAAATGGATATAGTTTTTGGCTCAGGAAGTACCAGCACATCGGTCCCAGGCTCGGTCCCAAGCTTAATGATTCGCCCCTAATAACGTGACTCACACGCACACCCTCAAATATTCTGTCAAAATAACATAGCAAATCAAAACAAAAGCAAAGAAACTCGTACCGAGGGTTATCGAAAAGCGCAAGAGTGTATTGCAAGGTGCAGACTGCAAAGTGTACTTGGGACCTAGGAATTCTACAACAGTGAACCAATTTCAAATCGCTAGTTTCATATTGATTGTTGGTAGAAGTATGAAGAAACAAAAAAGTATCTCCGATTGTTTCTTTTTCTTGTTTTAATCATGTTCGTTAAATAGGTGAAATTCGCATACGTCAGCTATTCACTGATCAACAAATACTATAAAAGAACGATAACCAAGATGCTACAGCCATTCAACAATTTGTTTGAATGATACTCGGAATATGTAGTTGAGCAAACTAACGGTCATTTAGAGACGAACGGCTGAAAGTCTCTCTAATAAAGACTAATCAATCAATCAACTAACGATCAGAAATTTATTTGGGTCGTTACAAATAAATTGTTTCATTTTGAATTTTCCGGTCTACAAATATCAATCCCATAAGTACTTGCAGCGAATGCGTATTCGAAAATGATAACCAATATGAAGTTACTGCACAGCATACACCAGTGGTAAGCAATATCACACATGAATCCACAATCATTTTGGAAATACGTTTTCAGGGAAATTTGAAGTGATGGAGTGAATCAGTAATCCTGGCGGCCATTTTCACATTGAAGTATCCAGTGCTTTTCTTAGTGCTTTCCTTATGTGGAGCAGCAAGGTGAACTCTCATTATGGCACGGTTCATTGTGTCTACGGTAGTCTTTCGCATCATGCGTAACCAAAAATTATGTAATGCCAAAACATTTACCGAGTATATTAACATGCCACTGTTGAGCTTTTATAGACTGCTAGACAAACTGCAGCTCGACATATTTATATATAATTAATACATATGTTTAGTATTGGCCGGTTACAGACTCTCTCACACCTTCATGATGCAATGATGCGGTTCGGTACGTTGAATGCTCTTACATGCTTAATCATAAGGAAAAAGCGCAACAAATAAGAACGAAAGTAAAAGTAATTGTGTACTCGTTCGGTCGTATGTGCGCTCTAATGGGCAAAATTTACAGCTTGGTCTCGCCACTTATGAAGAAGCGTATAAGGCTTGCAAAATGTGATAATTGCAAGTGGTGGAGAGTGAAGCAGTTGGCTTCCTCTTTTATTTTGTAGCCTCATTTCCAGGATTTTCCAAGGGTCTTGGTTTTATCTTATATGATCCATGGTGAAAGATTTTGCATTTAGTTATGCAATCATAACAGATAAATTCGAAATATGCCATGCTGGCGATAACGTTTACCATCATGCGTGGTAACTGTTGGAAGAAAAACAGACTTTATAAGAATACTCACATGTACTTGCTGACAGCAAAAGGCAAACGGTAATAAAACGATTCATTTTAACTAATTGTTTTTTTTTGTCTAACTTAAACTCTACTTGAGTATCAACACTTCACTACACTTGAGCCTTTGGATGCGCAGAACCCCCTGCAAAACTGTAATACGGTTCCGCTTAGACCTCCTATACTGAACAATGCTCACGACACACTACCAAACACTTTGAAAGGCTTGAATGAACTAGCGAGTTGAAGTGATAATACTCTTACTTTTGATGAATCCCTCTACCGAACTTGATGGGGAGTAGCGTGTCTGGGTGCCACCGGTGGGTGCGGTAGGTTGTCTCGTTTGCTACGGCTGCGGTTATTTCTGCTATATGTGGCTGAGTGGAAAACAACCGTATCTTGATATCCCAGCCGAGGTGAAGCCGAAGTCGCGCATTTTGCGGCCAGCCGCCACGCTGGATGCCGCCGACGCGCCTTTTGGTGGATATAACACACATATACGACATGCTTTGCATATATGTTTTTCCTTGTGATGTCTTATGTGTAACCTGCAAACAAGCACCACCAAAAACCGTTTCAGAGTGCAACGACAGCAAACGATTGGCACGTAAAGATCGATTTACGGGACATTAAGCAGGCTAATTGTTTGAAGACTTCAATTGTGGGCCATCACGGTGGCACATCGAATTTCCTGTTACGGCAATGCAACAGACAGCAACAGCGTGTCACTCCACCCAATAATTAGTTGATAAAATTTCCATAAGAACGTAATTTTTAATTAGAAACCTCAATTATCATCAGTTTTACCCATCAGGAAACTGATGTCAATGATTTATTACTTCAATCTCAGCAACAGTCGAAAGAGTATCCTTTCAAGGCGATCGTTTTTCTTTCATTTATTTTATTGGCGCATTGATCCCTATCTTATAGGAGAATTCACGATGGCTTACGTGGGATTTATAGAATGCAATAGATGAAATAAATTTAGAATTGTTCTCGCCTCAATGACCTGGAGAGTTATTCCGAGAGTCGAAGTGACTTTTGTCACTAGGTGAAGTGAAACGTGATGTGAAGTGACGTGATTTGGTTTGGCCAGAAGAGTCATGTTACTGTGAGTGACTTTTCTCACATCATCAAGTGAAAGAAATCACTTCGACTCTCGAGATAACCCTTATGGAGTCGTATGATCGTATGGTCCAAGCCCTTACAAACCGGTTGATTTGACCAAACATCACACATTTTGTGACGTAAATTATGACCTGAAATCATTTTTAAACATAAATTTTTCTAGTACACGAATGACGAAAATGAATGATAGGGCTATCACCAAAACAATTTACAAATTGAAAAGCCCTACTTTATATGTACAATTACCTCAATGCAAACCTCGTTTCTTATAAAACAACAATGCACCGTCGTGCGGCACTGAACGGTGTTACGATCAAAATTTGGTCAGACAAGAATGCGTGTGAATTGCCAAAAAAAAATATTTAAAAAATCAAATTAATTTTCTTTTTCAAGTTCAAGGGGTATAAAATATAGAGAAACGGTTCATTAAATCTAAATGGTCAGACCTTTGGTTTAACCCCTGCCATCATATTATGTACAGCCACCTCGTCCACTTTGTTCGCCAGTTGGCCTTAATCTTCTTCTCGCTTTCAAAAGTTTTTGGGGTCATCTCCTGGTTCCGCTTGACAGTGGACCATTATTTCTTGATTAAACGGAGCTTTGGCGTGTTAGGATGGTTCTTACCCTTACACCAGCTCGATATTGGTGACATACAACTCCATGGTTTTTTTTCGTAATCGCAGCATGAAAAATCCCACCAGAATAGCACGAAACAATCATGTGGCTACAGAAAAGGCAGCGGACGTTTTTCCAGGCACTCGTTCTCGTAAATTTCCAGGAAGCTCATTAGACGACACAGTCAACTTTTTACTATATTTTTGTTGCTGACATTTTGCCTCGACACTGATCATATCACCCACTATTTAATACAAATCTGTAGCGCCATCTGTTAGCTCTGTTGCTAGCCTTAAGTGTCTCGATCATTTTATAAGTTTCCTCCAAACGCAGCTATTTCCATAGCAATGCCGTGTTTACCGTATCAATGTAGCAGAACAATTTTACCAGTACCGTCAAAATTATCGTAAGATGCGTAACCGATATTTCATTACGAAAAACGAGTCTGACGGAGCTAGACTTCGCGAGCTTGAATCAGAGTATAAAGCCCTACTTTCTGCAACGCGTGAAACTATTTGCTCAGAATTCAGACAACCGTCAAGCAAACCCCCTCTTGCTTCTGGGATTACATCCAGCAGCGGAAAGCTATTCACGGCGTTCCTGGCTCTATCAAGTTTAATTAAACTACACCGTGTCCAATATATTCTCATACAAAATAAAACTCTATTTATTTCAAATCGATAATCCAGATTTTATTGATAACTTTACCCGTTATATTGCAATATAATACTGATCAACTACAGCATATGTATTGGAATAACACCGTCTTTAACCTTCTTAACCAGCTCCAGACGTTTTTCGAAACCGTCACAGGCACGACTTCCATTGGCATTTCGTCCCAAATTCGTTTGATTACGGTTTTGAATTAGTTCATATTAGACGCCCTGTGGTCATTTACCTTCGCCAGCATGTATGACCATACGAAATAATCCAAGGGATTCAGATCTGGTGAACTGGGAGGCCATTCATGCTTGTCCAAAAAGTCGGTCAAATTTTCTCGGCACCAGCCCTGAACGAGAATGGCAGTATGCGATGGCGCTCCGTCCTGCTGGAACACATAGTGATCATCTCCAAACACCTCTTGTACATATGGCTTGACAACTTTCTCCAAAACTTCCATTTTATAATATACGGCATTCACTTTAACGCCTTTTTCGATGAAAACCAGTGGTAATTTGCCTCGCTTGCAAATTCCTCCCCAAACTATCACTGACGCAGCACTTTGGAACCGCGGAATATTCCTATCACTCTCTGGAACAGTTCTCGAAGAGAGAGCCCACAATCTGTCGTTCTGGACATTGTGGGTTTGTTGCAAGACGAATAACTTTTCGTCGGAAAAGATAAATTCTTTGCCGTGACAAAAGCAAACTTGCTCTTTCGAGTCGTTTCTGCTTGGAAGGTTCCGAAACTCCGTAAACCTTACGTTTCTTGAAAGCTTGGAATGCGAGGTAATTTTTCAGTATATTGTGCATTAACGATGTCGAAACATTCAGATCTGCGGCCATTTTACGTACAGAGCGCTGTGATTTTCGTTTAATCCGTTCCCTGACCACTTTAACAACTCCCGCTTTACTCCGAGTTTTTTCAAATTTCTGAAAATAGCGCCCGGGCGCTCACCTTTCAAAAACTTTTTTATCACCACAGCACGAAACTCCTTCATCGCTGGTAAAAGATAAACACCGAATGAAAACAATCGGCCATAACCTAATTTATTTATTTATTTATAAATATATAGCGTTTGTATAAACATAGTTCAAAAATACTCCAACACATACGTGAAGCATGTTGAGTAGTTGCACGACACCAATGCAAGGAAAAAGTGTATGAGAATATATTGGATACGGTGTACTTCTCACTCTAGCTCAGAAGCAGCCAATCTCTTCGCCACGTTCTTCGAAAGCGTGTTTAGTATAAAGCTTCTCCAGTTCAACGTCGGAACCCCTTTGAACAGATACCGTCCTATGACATAAGTCTGGCATGCATACAGTTTTCTACGAATGATTTTCGGAAAGCCCTTGAAGACCTCGACTCAACAAAAGAACTCGGAACATAGTTGAAAGTACTTTCAAATGACAAAAACAAGTTGTCAATATAAGTGTATAATACTTTATTTCATTCTTTAAAATGACTTAAAAAGCGCAAAAGGTGAAGCCTTACAAAACATAAAATGGAAAAAATAATTATCCTCATACAAAAATATGACATTGCCAAGCGTGATATAGTGAACATAGTGCAACATAGTGACATTAGTCCTTGGCGTGATAGGTTTGTAGCTTCTTTGCTAAGCCAACTCCGATTGTTGAAAAGTCAATTCGGAGTATTTATGACTTGCTTCCCGTTAGCATTAAAACCACAATCTTTGACAACAAATTAATCGTTATGAAAAAAAAAACACGTTTTGCAAAACATCGTTGGTGTAATGTAATTTCAACAGTATTTAGAACTACCCGTAAAATTTTGTCCTAGTCATGTTTTATAAATGCATGGAACCATGTTTTTCAGAACTATAGTAAAGTATTAATCACTTGCAGTAGTGAAAAAAAAAATGTTTTTTGCTCGATCGTTAGTCAGAGTGATCCATATTTGACATGTTATGCAATACGTTTATAATACATTTATAAAACATACAATTACAAATTATTCTAAAGAGATGTTTTGTATGTTACTTGGGGCTTACCTTCTGTATTTTTGAAGATTTGCGGCACTACTCTTGCAATGCCCATCGCTGCAGTTTTCAACCACTCACTCCAGGACCGAACATTCCCAATTGTATGGAAAACGGCGTTCATAGTACCGATCCATGAGTCCGGAAATTACACAAGTGTCGAATATTATCGTGGAGTATCCATACTTTGCACTCTGAGTAAGATTTTCGAAAAGCTAGTCGACTCAGTATTATACAGAGCTGTTGCACCGATCTTCTCCGTTGCTCAATATGGCTTTGCGAAGCACCATTCTACAACATCGAACGTAATATGCTACGTTTCAGCTGTATCACGTAAACTGGAGTCAAAGCGACAAATGGATTCTGTTTATATCGACTTTGCAAAAGCGTTTGATGCAGTACCGCACAATCTCGTCGTTGGAAAAATGAGCCACCTAGGATTTTCAACATAGATCACTGAATGGTTCTACTCGTATCTGTCTTATCGCAATGCTTTCGTAACTGTGAATTCAGTGCGTTCCAGGACATCTGAAGTGCACCAGCGCAGTGTTCTCGGCCCTCTTATTTTTATTATTTATGTGAATGATTTTTGTGAACTACTTTCATCGTCAAAACTTTTATTTGCCGATGATCTGAAATTATTCCACGTTATTATTTGTCCCGCCGATTGTGTTGAAGTTCAGGAGCGTATAAACCGTTTGCTAGTCTGGTATGGTGACAACGGCATGCGCGCAAACAGCCAAAAGTGCAAAGTAATAACTTACACCCGCTGCAACAACGTTTTTCTGTACCAGTATTACGTGGGATCGGATTCTCTGGAAAGTGTAAGTTCTATCTGTGATCTGGGTATTACGATTGATTCGAAGCTGAGGTTCAATGAGCACATTAGCATCGTTTTTGCCAAAGCATACACTGTGCTTGGTTTTATTCGTCGTCATTCTTCAGGCTTCACTGACGTTTATTGCCTTAAGACACTTTTTGTTCGCTAGTTCGCAGCATCTTTGAATACGCCTCACCGGTTTGGTCTCCATCTTATGTCACGCATACTCTTGCAATTGAGCGGGTTCAGAAAAGTTTCATGAGGTTTGCCTTGCGTCGGCTCCCATGGAATGATCCAGTCAACCTTCCCTCTTATCCCGACCGCTGCAAGTTGATTGATTTGGAAACCCTCTCAGCCAGGCGTATTAAACTGCAACGGCTGTTCATCTTCGACCTAATAATAGGTCACGTGGATTGTCCCGAACTTCTAGAATTGAATCCGTGGAATACTCCTCATTGTCGGTTCCGAAACTCCCGATTACTGGCAATTCCGTTTCACAGAACAAACTTCGGATTCAATAAATGTTTTAACTTGTGTTTGCGATCCTTCAATGATGTATGCAACGAATTTGATTTTATTTTGTCTAAAAATGTGCTTTAGTGCTAGATTTAGAGGTCTAGATTAAGATATTCTAAGTAATCAGTCTGTACGACATAGTCGAAGATGATGTACAATAAATAAATAAATAAATAAAAAGGAAAATAAACCTCGAACTTCTTCATCATTCTCAAGAAACCAGAAGCCTTTGCACCATCATAGCAAGCATCATTGTCAGACAGAGTGAGAAAAATTCAACCAAAGCAGAATAGTTCGCCAGGGCAGACGACATCGACACATACTTTACAATCTATCTTGTCGGGCAAAGCGGACGTAGATTGGTGGAATCATCTGAATTCAGAGCCTGGCAGATAGCATGCAGTTATTTTAGAATCCCTGCCAAAATTGATCATATCCTTAACCACAGAGAACAGACATTGATGTTCATATACCTTTTCTTGAAAAACGTGAGTAAAAGTTAATGTAGGCAGCCGGTATAAGAAGCAAGTTAAGAGAAAAACAAACATTTTTTTCAGGTTATGTGCTAGACTTTTTATTGATAAACATTTACATGACAGTTATCGCACAACCGCAGCGCCGCCTACCATGAGCATAACGACATACATTTGAAATGTCGGTTTAAAGTTTTACACAAGAAGTAGACCGAAGATGAACGTCTGTTCTCTGTGCCTTAACTATGTTTAATGTATTTTCCCTACAGGCAGGAATCGTCTTGATGGTGTCGTGTGGGGCCAAGTTCAATGAATGTGCCAAACAATGAACAAACAAAGCTCTTGTCATCCAGGATTTTTGCTAGCAGGCCATATTTGTCACCAGCCATATTCCTAACATCATCGTAGTATTGCCCTCTACACTTTGAAAGAGGCAAATCATATCGGATAAGTATATCCTCGATGACAGAGTGCAGTGTTGCAGTGGTTGTAGATTCCACCTAGTAGAAGCCGAGAAAAAAAATCTTCGGCCTCCAAGGAATTCGTGGTGAACCGGACGCAAAAGAAAAACTGCACCTTTTTAGAAATATCCGCTTTCTCGTCACAAATGATAGCATAACAATCTTAATAATCGCAAGTAGTTTACGAAGAAGAATATGACTCAGGAGGTCCAAAATTTCGTTTTGAATTCCATGACTACACCAAGTATACGATTCACGTTTTAACCACGGTTTTAACTCCAAAGCACTCCTCACTTAGCAAATTTAATTAATTCACAAAATTGCTTGCGTCATCATTGTGACCGCGATTGTGACCCTGTACAGTAGCGAAGAAAATTTGTTAACATATTTTTCAAGCATGTATTGTTCACCAACATTTCTTTCTTCTTCTGGATCAAGATCTGCGCAACGACGTTAATTAATTCTCTTAGGGAATGTTCATTAATTACGTAGATTCATTTTTGAAAATCTCAGACCCCCTCCCTCCTCTCCCCCCTCGTAGACTTTTCTCCATTCAACTTTTTGAAATTTTGTATGGAGCGTAGACTTTGGTCAGACCCCACTCCTCTCCCCCCAGAAAAGTCTACGTGGTTTATGAACAGTCCCTTAACACATGTAGCTTCATCACCACCTCTTTGTGGCACGCCGATTGTTCATTCAGCTTCTTTCCATTCCCTTTTTCCAGTTACTGAACCCTAATTCAATCAAAACTGTTTCCTTTTTTTCATTCCCGGGTAGAACCATCGTACAGAAAATTTCCTGGTATGTACACACACTTAGAAACTTTTACAGTATTCGGTATTTTTTTTTTACCGAACTTTCAACAGCTGAACGTTCGGTAGTCCGATTTAACTGATTTCCGTAAAATTTGACAAGTTCCGGTAATTGTTTTACCGGAATACTGAAAAATTTCACCGAAATCCGTTAAATCTGTTTACCGAACGTTTAGCTGTTGAAAGTTCGGTAAAAAATTACCGAATACTGTAAAATTTTCAGTGTGTAGAACACAGCACAATATCCTTCAACGAATAATATAGAATCCATGAGAAGCTGGTGGCATAAATCAGTGCCTTGTACGAATAGTTTTACCGACAGTAGCAGTAGATGTACCCTCCGCTGAATCCGGATTGGATGGGTAAGGAAGCGTCGATCTGCGAAGGGATCGGCAGTAGAAGCATCGGTGGGTTTTTTTCACCAGAAATTTGATGAGAAACTTGTCCATTCTTCCAAACAAACCGATTCTTTGCTGCTGAAATTTATTTCAGTGCTCTTCGGTTTATTTATTTTTCAACCAAGCTTATTATTAAAACTTGCTTACAAATAATAGTCCAAAAAAATCTTCCTTCCCGCAAATTTCTTGCAACGACAACTTCTTAGTACAAAAAGGTAAACAACTGGATGAATAAAAATTATTGCACACTCATTCAAAGCTTCAGATATATTTATCCAACCCTACCAAAAACCTCTCCTGTTTCATTTACGTCATGAAACGTCAACTTAGGCCTAAACAATTTGTTCATACTAATGATACACCAGCAAAGAATGTTTGTGTTAGCATAATACATGAAAATATGAAATTCTTGTTAGATGCTTTGAATTAAACTAATTGCTTTTTAAATTTACATGCGGATGCAAGTCTCAACCTTTTTTTGACGTAGACTACGTCTTACGGGAAGGGTAAGGTGTCAATTGAAAATCTAAAAATCAGCGACCGTCACGAAATATCGTTACAAATTAAACGCTAATAACTTAATAAATGCTCAATAGATTTCCAAGATGTTTACATCAATCGATTGGAAATTTTCCCGCGTATCAATTCAATTATCAAACATTATCCGTTAACAATTTCAAGCTATTGAAAATAACCAAAATATGAGGTGATGTCTTATAATGCCGAATTTTCATAGTAAATTTACTCAATGCACTCAATTTTACTATCACAGATTTCAAATGTAAGCAAGGGAGGTCTCATATGCAGCAGTGAACGATATAAAACGGGTACACCTTCGCAAATTTTCTCATTCGTGTTGCAGTACTGAAGCTGTGCGGAGCATCGAGCCAGTATGGATTGACAGCTGGCCCGGGCGATAGCATGTACCCTGGAGGGTGCACTAGCTTCATTCATTTGAATTTGGCAGCTGGCTGTGGCAAGCACCATATAAAGTGCACTGGCGACCTACCAATTGGTCAGGTAGCTGATTGCACTGCAGTCTGTTGTTACCAAGCCGTTGGCTAGGTAGCCATACATTATAATGTGGTGTGCTAGGCAGTCGGTTACTTGGGCAAATAATGTCTTTGTAGCCAGCCGGTGGGCTACTACTAGGGGCGAAATAAGGTGCTTGTGTGTGTGTGATATTTGGTAGATAATGTCTTTGTAGCCAGCTGGTGGGTGCAACCACGAGGAGCGAAATAAGGTGCTTATGTGTGTGTGATATTTGGTAGACATCTTTTGGTAAGGCGCAGAGAGGGTTTTAATTCAAATGCGGACCATTTCAAATCCGTCCTTTTCAGGACGACCAATTTAATTTGAGAGAGTTTATTTGATTTGAATGTTTGGTTCTTACCGATTGGCTGACAGCGGTGGCTAAAACAATATTAGTTTTCTCTTTGTTGCATACCTTGAGCATTTTGTACAATTTACAAATGGCTACCGTCACGAAAAAAACACCGGACGGTAAGAACTCGATTGTTTCTTGATTGATTTATTTTTGAGACTGCTCTAATCAATAAATTTATACGATTGCCATTCTATTTACTCAGGTATATAAAGTTTTACAAATAAAAGATTAATATATTTCGCATACATATTCATCAATCGGTGTATGAAAATTTTAAAGAATGTTGCGTTCTGGCATGTTTCAAGAAATTCCCTATCACGGACAATGTTTTGATTCTCGAACATGCACATTCCAATGAGAACTGTTATGAATAGTTATTCTGTTGTGTTAACGATTCGCGTTGGATAGAGTTTTACTTCTAGGAAGAAATAAGTTTTGAGAAACTGTGAAAGGGTGAATAAATGCAATGCCTATTCGTTCTGATGCCAACCGTTTGCGCAAATTTTGGAAGCGCGTTAAGATCGAACATTCGAAAAATCCTCCGAATTGAGCGAACTCGAGGTTATCGGGCGAAACTGGAAGCAACCAGAGGTAATGCGTTGCTAACTACTGGTCGGAAAGCTAGAGAAGGGCCTTAAACTCGAGGTGGGAAATAAAATCAAGTGGTCAACCGGCTTGACAAAGTGCAAATGCTTTCTAAAGAATGTACAATAGATTTTTGCTTACATACTTACTATCTAATGCTGGTCTACCGATCTTTGAGGACAAACATCAACGCTATTTTGATCAGACTTACGGCAAGGGAAGAGGTCAAATCAACATTTAAAAATAACTGAAACAGTGTGAACTCTTAAAGCTTTATCATTTATCGATAGATTTTCGAGATTACGCGATATGGATAATGGTCTCCAGCTGGTCGATCATATCAACACAATCACTACAGGCAGCACAATTGTTTCCCTTTCATCATACTAACATTCAAACCAAACGTCCCTTTCCACGGCTGCCAAATAATTTTTAAGAAGCGAATCATAGCATGTTCTAACATACTTTCTCACTTATTTATGCTAACCCAACGTCCCATTAGAATAGTACACTACGAAACTAATCAAACGGGTTAACGTAGTCCACGTCAACCGGTCGGGTGTTAAACACAACCCCACTGATTTTTTATTAACAAAGTTTTTCCATCGTCTCACGGGAACGGTCCTTGTTTTGGTATAGGGAGCATCATAAAACGAATGACTAAGGACGCATGACTTAGAAAAACTGCAGAAATAAATAGCGCTAAAACATTTTATGACTGGGCCACATCAGAAGAAATAACACAACAGTTTAAAAATTTATATATGCAAACGATGATTACACAGACGCTGAAAAAAATTTACTGGAAAGGTTAAATAATCTTGTTCCAATTCCAGGGACACAAAAATATCATGCATTTATTAATTCTCTGATGAATCCAAAAATCTAGAATATATTGTATACCTTCCTCTCGATAAAACAATGAAACGGAAATCTTCCAACAGTATGAATCCAACACGAAGATCGCGACATACGAAATGATTGTAAAACTAGTGAATAAGTAGAAAGTGTTATTTCTTCGATTTAGAAAAACATAAATAATAATGATAAAATTGAATAGAAGTATTGAAAATTGAGCGAAGGGCATGAATGTAGTGGTACTCGAACCAAGGACGTTACTTTTGCCTAACATCCCACTGCGGGGTAGGTCAAGGCACGGACGAATCCGCCACCTCAACAAATATGTGTTTATTTAGACGCCTCCAAGCGTCGGACATAGACGCATCCAAGCGCAAATAGTTGAAATGTTGCATTTGATCATATAAACTCAGTTGAAAAAGCTGAAATAGTTTATTATCACAATTCAGCACACTTTTGGAAAGCATTACCACTTAGGGGAGCTGTTCCATTATTCATCTAATGATCCATTTCATATTTATCGGAAATGTAGGATTAATGTATGAATCAATTGATTCCTTTTGTTATTAAGTTTGCTTACTTTCAACAACAAATATAAATAAATAAAATTAACAATAAATAAAAAGTTAGAAATCAGGTGGTTATGTGTCAATCTTTTGTTTACAAATAGCACGTAATGAAGGGTGATGAGATGAAAATGGGATTGGTAACCCTAGATACTATACTTGTATCGAGGTCTTTTATGGTGAGGCGATTTTGATTTTATAATTCAAGATACACAGTTTTGAAGAAAATGCAGTTATAGAGTACGCATCGCTAATGGACGATGTGTTACGTCATCAAGAAGAAGTTTTACTGAAGAATTCAAAATAAATTCTGTGAAACAGTTCACGGAACGGAAGATTAAGTCAACATACGGAATAAGAGAACAAGCTCTAAAGTAATTTATCAGGTATTTTGGTAGATTCCATTCCCAACATATCGAAAGGTAACTGATTTTCACCGTCATTTACTAACTTTTTCTTCTTTCAGCCTTAAGGTCGGTATCGAGTTCGAAAGAAATTTCTTTTTCTATCTCAATCCAATGTTAAATTCCGTTTACTGAAACGGAAAAGTAAAGAATCGAAAAGAAATTTCTTCAGCAGTATCCACCTCAAAAGAACGAAAAATAAAATGGGAATTTGTAAGGTTTCCACGCAACCTAATGGGAGCTGTCACTTTTACTTTCGGAAAAATATTCCGCTCGATTATTCCGTAAGTGAAGGTGACATTTCGTTCCATGTAGATCAATTGTCAAAATTTCGCTTGGTAATATCACAGCCATTCAAGCTTGAATCTCAGCGTGTGTAAAATTTCGCAACTGTCAATTTAAAAGGAATTGCCAAATGACAATAAGCAACTAGCAAAAAGCAAATCTCTCAGTTTTGTTGCCGCTATGTGGCATCTAATTGCACGTCAAAACATCGTGTCAATATCGGGTGGCGTGCGGCGAACGTCGGCGTGATATTTTGACATGCTAGTAGATGCCGTAACTTCGCCACATCAGTGGGCACCTCGACTAAGTGAACTACGTGGCGTTAGTGAAGAAGCGATTACTAACGCTAGCGCTTGCTAGCGGTTTGAAAATTTACACAAAGTAATCGATTAATTTTGTTCTTGCTTAAACGTCTGTCTGTGGTAATATTAAACAAAATTCCGTAACCTCTATACTTTTTAAGTCGATACTAGCCTTTACACACCAACAATTCTCCCACCCTATCCCAATCCCGTGGGCAGCGATGCAATATTGTTGTACACCTCTAGTGTGCACTAATAGTGTATCCCGCAAATTTCAAAACCCCCATGGGTAGAAATGTTGCGAAGCCTATTCAACTATTCCCTGGTGTATTATGTGAGGTATGAGTTCTTGAACTTAGACTGGTGACTTGGCGCCATGCCCCCTTATACATCAATAGAATAAAATAAAATATATTCAGGAACCCTACGCGTGGACAAAGTTTCGTAACAATCTGAGACCCTTCACGCTTATCTCAGTTCACCCATAATCACAAAAAAGTGCACATACTCATTTATGGCTAAAATTGACTTTATCCACATTTGAGTAAATTTGTAAGGGCCCTTGCGCTGAACTGGTGACGTGCCGCAAGGGCTCAGTAGGGATTCTTTGTCAAGACCCGAAGCTAAGAGTCAGTTCCATTGTGGTTATATCACATCAATTCGTGTTTCCACTGTAGCAGCACATTGAATTTGTAGATATACTATTCTTTATACGGTATATAATTACAGAACATCCATGGAATTCTCAAGTATGGTAAAATAATTTGAAATAATTTGAAATTTTCTCGTGGTTATGATACATTGCAGCAGGACCAAAATCTGTAGATATGTAAATACAATTAAAATTATCATTTTATATTATAACAGCCCTTCACTATATTATCTATGCTGTTTTATATGTCATTTTCAGCTTCACATATATTCGTCCATGTCAATTATAGCTCACCGAACCTAAGTTATGTATTTGAAAAGATAGGAAGGTTTTTAACGTTTTTTTGAGAGAGTATCATATACGACACATTCTATTCAAAAAAGCCTTTTCCTTCTTCACCAAAAATATATAATTTATAATCATTCATTTCCTATTTCACAGACATAAAGAAGCATTCATGGGTCCAGACCAACAAGAATTATTGAAAAATTCAACTTGTTTTTTTTTCGTAGTTTTATGAAGTTTCCGTTTTTGGCATTATTCATACTCATGAAATTTATTTCGCCTTATTGTTAGATGTTTTCGGCTTTTCAAGACTATTAGGATATAAAAATACATATCTATTATTACATACCAGTCATTCTGTTCACGCTGCCGCCGGCAATGTTCCCTTGGCAAATCAAACACTCAGCCTACACAGAGAGAAATTTGAAAGTCAAATTTTACCATTATTGGGGGGTTAGAATGACTATTGCAGTATAGTGATTTAGAACCGACTATGATCATGGTCAAAACTACCATTAAAAATAATTGATCCAACATTTGCCATAATGTCGGAATAGTCCTTGTTACCATGATCATAGTCAAGAATGCCATGAACGTGGTGAATTCGACCATTTTCATGGTCATTGTAACCATTATGTGCGATAGTCATCCTGACGATGATTTAATTGTCGGTATAACGATAGATTTTTTCTCAAAGTAGTTGATGTGGATTCAGAATCAATCTCGAACGCGGCATTACACCTTAAAACATTGCTTAAGCCCGGACCCGATGTGGTTCCGTCGGTTTTTTTCTGAAACAGAACATGGCTTGTCTTCTGTATCCACTTCATCATATATTCCAGATGTCCCTCTCTAGCGGTACATTTTCTTATTGCTGGAAAATGGCGGACATGTTTCCGTTATATAAAAAAGGAAGCAAGCGGGACGTGAACGACTACCGTTAAGAACTCACTTTTTACACATTGCAAGCAGTTGCTAAGTGACGACCAGCACGGATTTTTACCAGGGCGTTCCACAACTACAAACCTATTGTGCCTTACGTCGTACATCACTGATGGTATGATCGCTCGATGCCAAACGGACGTGATCTACACAGATTTAACGGCAGCTTTCGACAAGTTGAATCATGATATCGCGATCGCTAAACTTAACAGACTAGGAGTTGGTGGTAATCTTTTAAGATGGTTTCGATCATATCTCACAGGGCGTCAATTGACAGTTGCCTTGGATGACCTTCGTTCAAGGAGTTTCTGCGCCACGTCCGGGACACCGCCTGGGACAGCCACCTGGGATCGTTGATATTTCTTTTATACTTCAACGACGTACACTATGTTATCGGAGGACCCCGCCTGTCGTTTGTTGATGGCCTGAAAATTTTTATGCGAATCTGTTCAACCGCCAATTGCCATTTCCTCCAAGCGCAGGTTGATGCCTTTGCTGATTGGTGTACTCTAAATCGGTTGGTGGTCAACCCGGCCAAGTGCTCAGTGATAACCTTCTCACGTCAGAAACAACCAATTCTGTTCAACTACCATCTTCTCGGTACGACCATCGAACGAACGCAGTGCATTAAAGACCTAGGTGTTCAGCTGGATTCGAAACTGACGTACACGCAACATTTATCGTATGTTGTTGACAAAGCTTCAAGGACACTCGGTTTTATATTCAAGGTTGCGAAGAACTTCAGCGACATTCACTGCCTAAAATCGCTCTATTATTCTCTCGTTCGTTTGACACTGGAGTACTGTTCAGCGGTCTGGAGTCCATGCTATGATAATGGCGCCGAGCAAATCGAATCTATTCAACGCCGTTTTCTTCGGTTCGCACTTCGTAGACTTCCTTGGAGCGACCCTTTTCGTCTTCCTAGCTACGAAAGTCGGTGTCATTTGGTCGACATGGATTCTCTGCGGGTCCGTATAGATGTCTGTAGAGCTTTAACTATTGCAGAAGTGCTACAAGGAAGAATCGACTGCGGAAGGATCCTTTAACAAATTAGCATCAACGTCCAACCAAGGCCAATGCGTCACAACTCCATGCTCAGGCTTCCTTTTCGCCGCACCAACTATGGGTTGAATAGCGCTATTCACGGGTTGCAGCGAACCTTCAATAGGGTGGCATCCATTTTCGACTTCCATCTGACGCGGAACGCACTTCGTTGGAGATTTTCTACCCTTTTTAGAACAATTGACGCACGTAGTTAAGATAGTGTATAGCTTTAATTATTTTATTTTTACATATTTATTTTTGTGTCTTGAATCCACTTAAGAGGTTATGTAATCGTTTCTTATTGTATTTTTTTCCTATTTAACATCATTAGCACCTAAACTTGGTCTGTTGATGTATACTTCAAATAAAGAAATAAACAAATAAACATATTTTTAATTTCAGTAACAAACCAGTGGACGTCAGATATATATTGTTCCTACGCTTATTGTGTTCTTTGACTTTAATTGTGAAAACAAATTCCAATCTTAGTAGTTCTTAATTATAATAGAAGCTGCAACAGCAGAAGTCTTTCGATGCGTGGATAACCAGCTAAGTTATTGATATATATATTCTTCTGGCTTGCTCGTATTATCATTTTACATTATAAAGTCAGTTTATTATTTTATGTTATGATATTAAATGATGTGATATTATTGCATTCAAATTTATTTCATTAAAATTATTGTAGTGACACTAGGTTTACTATTCTTTATATCCTATATAATTTCAGATCATCCATGGATATCCCAAGCTTTGTAAAATTATTTTAAATCAATTTCAACTTGCAGGTTCAAAAATGGAATTTTTATTATCACTCTTATATTCATTCATTATAGTATTTTTTATTATAACATTCATTCAGTATATTTTTTATCATTATAATATTCATTCACTATATTTTGTATATTATTATATGACATTGAATATATATTGGGAAGGGAGGAAGCATCAGGGTATCAATCAAGCTGGAATTGGACAATGGAGTGGTATGACAACCGGCGTCTAAGAGGGAACTCACAGTATCATTTTCTTTATCCTACCGATTCGATTGTGGTGCAGTGAATTCTACTCCAACAGTTTCAGCGAGAGTGACGCGCCCTTCTTAACAAGCCATCCCGTAGAAAGCTCAATAAGTATTGCGAATTGGGTCTTTCGATTTGTTGGTTCGTATCGTTGGAAGTAGAATCTTATGTTCTCGCGGGTTTCGCGTAAGTGTCTCTGCTTAAGGGTCCGCCCCACCGTGTTTGGCCCTTCATACAGCGTTACTGTGAATACAAACTGGTAACTCAAATTGATCATGCTATTAAAGGGAGCTCATACATGACAAGGTCTTAGAAGGGATGGTGGATACCTTACATATGTACATACATACATTTGTCTTTAACTCCCTTTCAATTAAATCTTCCCTGTTTTCCTAACTCCTAACTTCTTAAAGCAATGGGGAGTAGGAATGCCAACTCCCCATTGCTAACAGGTTGTGAATAGAGGGCGGGCTCTTCTCCCCGCCCATTGGGGCATCCTCATGTAAGATAGCTTGCTCCAATTGGTCAAGCTTGTTGTTGGAAGGAGATTCTCTATATCCCTGTGGGAACGTATAAGTGATGTTGCATAACGATCCACCCAACCTCTTTTTGGCCCTTCATACAATGGCATGATTAGGTTAATCAGTGGTTATTAAAGCTTGATCAAGTTTAACAGAGAGGGGAGCCCATTGCTGTCGGACTTAGTTTCCGTGCTACAATGGGTGGTAGTACATATCATACATCATTCATCATAGTGTTGCTATGTGAGTAAGGAATAGAATGGTTATAGAATGTCCGATTGTAATCAGTTAGTCATACTGTCGAACATTAATTCCAATGAACAGTCACTCCCTAGATTCAATTAAAAAGGAACATTCTCTTTCTTGCCTTTTCTAGGAATATCATGGAACTATTTTTTTCTATTCTTCATTACACATGTTTCTTATTTTGATTGAAGCACATATATCCTATTACAAACGTGGTTTCAGACATAGTTTAGTCTTTTTTACTATACTCCAGCATTCTTTAAATTAATTACTTAGCTAATCCAGCACGTTACATCATACATAAGATTGCACGAATGTTTAATCGATTTCAAAATTAAATTAAAATCATTTCCAATGTGAACAGGTTTCTTTTAATACAGGGGTGAAAAACAATCAAAAGAGAGTAGCATAATTCTATCTTTCATCCAATAATCTCATGTTGTTGAATGTGCCGGAAATCCAAGTGTTTGCATCTCGTTAACATTTGTCCTTGGCATTTATGAAACGCTCGAATCATGCTCGTCATACTACGATGCATATCAGTGACTACTACTAGCACAATGTTTCTCTCTTTCATCTTTACAAGTAGGTATGTGAAAAAACTGGATCAGAACGAAATGAAATAGCGAGATTGTTCAATTTAAAAGCCCCGCGAGATGCAAGAATAATTCTTCCGGTGAATACTATCCAATGGAGTTTCGAGTTGTGGCTGTAACTATCTTCAGTTTTAACCATGAATGATTAACCTTATTATTTTTATATGCATTGCCTATTTGCAAACCGGTCTGCTCAGCTACTTACACAAGTGCGTCCACCCGTGCGGCGTTGAAGATCATGGTTGTTTAGCTGTTTTCTTTTTAATTCATATGATAGCTCTTACCACTCTTTGTTCTGTAACTTACCATGCAAACTTAACTAAATTCAAACGATATTTATAAATTAATGTTTTTTTTTTGTTTTATGTTATTTTTCAGTAATGTTGCCCAAAAGAACATTTCTGAATAATTGTACTGCTGTATGAATGAATTACTACCAAATGGTTGATATTATTACACCATCCGGATTAATGATTAATTCCTTAAAATAAGAAAACTCTGTATTTGATATTATCTTTTTTAACACACCCTACACCTTACGTATAGTTTATATAATGCCACAGCAACACCAGAGTGTAACAAAAAAAAGCTGCCACGCATTGTTTGGTACAAAAAAAAATCCAATCAATCTGCCTGTTTGTTTCGCATTCAAAAAACAAAAACTGGACTTGCAGCGTGTTCCGAATATCCAATTTGGTATTGTTGGTCAGGAAAAGAAACCACCATCTGAACCAGTCACATTTTGCATTTAGTATGCTATGAGTTCAAATTCAAAATTCAATGACAGGCAATCTATTAGTCCTTCCGCGTGTGCGAACCGTTTCTATTCGTCATTAACTGGTGTATTTTTTCGACCAGATTCTAGTTCTTGCTCTTGTGCCATTTGTCTGCGTAATTCCTCCGGCATGTCGTCGATAAAGGTGACTGACCGTGCCCGTTGCAAAGCGTCTGGACTCGTATTGCTGGCAGTGCTATCTGTGTCACCACGTACCTCGTTAGCAATCATCAGGCGCTGCATTTTTTTTCGTTCATAGCTTTCCAAATGCTCTATGTTTGCACCTAGATCTCGACTTATCACTTCTCGTCGCTGCCGGCCTTTGATTAAAATGTCAGTAAAATTAGCCAATTGTGGTAGCTGAAAGTTTTCGAGAACTTCTCTTGCTTCATCCTCGACTCGGTGATAATCCATCATTTCATCCTTGTATTTATCCATACGACCTTGCAATTGCTCTGATCTAGTCACTATTACTTTATCAACTGGAATTAGTTGCATCTTTATTTCCTTGTAATCTTCTTCTATTCGTGCGAGATCTTCCGCAATTGCACAACGTTTCTCATCGTTATACTTTCTTATTTCTTTTTCTGGTTTCATCTGTTTTGCTAATTGTTCCGGGCTTATGTTTCGCCTTGTCATCATGCTGCGCATTAGCCTTTTATAGCTCTTTTGCCTCCATTTAACGTCCAAATGCTTTGCCAGATCCACTCTTTTCTCTGCATCTCTGATAGCTTTTTTCTTCGCTTCTTCTATGGCTTGGCGTTTCATGTACTCGTCATGCTCCTTCTTTTCAATTTCCATGCGTTCAGCAAGTTCCTTGGTCTCGCGTTTTATCTTTAGCTGGGCCTCAATGGTCTCCTTGTGAGCCTCATAATACGACTGTATCCATGCGTCCTGCGATTGCTTGCGGCTTAGTTCATGCCGAATGAACTTTTTAAAATTCTGTAAATGGAAAAATATTTATTTGAGATTTTTTATAAAGATTCACAGAGATACATACACGCTTCGAAAAAGTCGTGTAAATCTATGATAGAAAGAATCCACTTAAATGGAAAAGCCATTATAGTTTAATATTATGTTGCACGGAAAAATACTTACTAAATAAATAGATTAAAAAAACTAGAAATGCTATGAAATTATCCAAATTTAATCTGTACGGTAACCGTATTGCGACACATATTTAGTTGATGTAACATATCACAACGATAATAATCTTCACTAGATGTGAAATTATATTTAAAACGAATGCTTTACATATAAAGAAATGAATTCCCATGATTGTGCATTTTTACCACAGCGTTAAAATCAAGAGGCGTTATTACACAGATATACCTCGAATATCTGTACACGACACTAAGCTCTTCTAACACAAATTTCTCGAAAATGGTTATTCAATAACGGAAAATGATAATATCATCAGACAGAAGAAACATTCCATTACATTTTGATGCTATTTGTTTGGGGAATCGATTTGTAATTTCAGAGAAATCGGTATTGGAGGAGTCAAGTGTCGTGTACATACCGTGTACATACCCGAGATATATGGTAGAATTGATCTTAAGAAAAAAAACCCCTTTGCTATGCGGAAACAATATTAGTAGATAATAGATTGAAATGCAGGCCTTGATGCGTAATGACTATATACATATTTGGGATTGATTAAGTTTTGGCAACCACCAGCGGCTTGCTAGTGCGCAAATAATTTTTAGTTGGTTTTAAAATGTTCACTGCAGCTTACTGTGATTACTACACGTCGATGCCTGCCGAAAGTTGAGTTATAACTGAAGCTCCAATTATGCGAAAAAGGGAGGAGTGGCTCTTTAAGTTAACATTCGTGGTCTCGTAGTTTCAAATGATAATGGCGAGCAACCAATATAATTTCTAAAGGCGTGTAGTATTATGTTATTTTGAATGGCTCGTAGTATTATTCAAAACGGATATTTGAAATAATTGTTGTGTGTGTGTGTGTGTGTGTGTGTGTGTGTGTGTGTGTGTGTGTGTGTGTGTGTGTGTGTGTGTGTGTGTGGGTTGTGTGTGTGTGATCCTCCATCCTTCTCCCAACCGGAGCGTTGGGCGAGTAGAACTGCGAATAATTTGATCAATCATATGCTCTGCAATGGTGCCCTTTTTGTTATGGAGGCCAATACTCAAAAGGAGAACTTTTGAGGCAAGACAAGTTATCCTCAAAGCTTTTGGGGAAATAGAAGGTACTGGGAGTCCACAACAGGTACAGCAAAACATTACATAGACGCCCTTATTCACACTTACAACTCAGGGATAGAAGGTCAAGAATAGCCACCGTCACCAACTAAAGCTTGAACCGGGTACCTGGGGAACCCACAATACCCGCGGCAATAGCCAGCGGACGATGCCCTGGTCGTATTTAGTAAAAAATCAGTGGGGTTGTGTTTAACACACAACCGGTTGACGTGGACTACGTTAACCCGTTTGATTAGTTTCGTAGTGTACTATTCTAATGGGACGTTGGGTTAGCATAAATAAGTGAGAAAGTATGTTAGAACATGCTATGATTCGCTTCTTAAAAATTATTTGGCAGCCGTGGAAAGGGACGTTTGGTTTGAATGTTAGTATGATGAAAGGGCAACAATTGTGCTGCCTGTAGTGATTGTGTTGATATGATCGACCAGCTGGAGACCATTATCCATATCGCGTAATCTCGAAAATCTATCGATAAATGATAAAGCTTTAAGAGTTCACACTGTTTCAGTTATTTTTAAATGTTGATTTGACCTCTTCCCTTGCCGTAAGTCTGATCAAAATAGCGTTGATGTTTGTCCTCAAAGATCGGTAGACCAGCATTAGATAGTAAGTATGTTAGCAAAAATCTATTGTACATTCTTTAGAAAGCATTTGCACTTTGTCAAGCTGGTTGACCACTTGATTTTATTTCCCACCTCGAGTTTAAGGCCCTTCTCTAGCTTTCCGACCAGTAGTTAGCAACGCATTACCTCTGGTTGCTTCCAGTTTCGCCCGATAACCTCGAGTTCGCTCGGCATCGGTACATGGTCAATTCGGAGGATTTTTCGAATGTTCGATCTTAACGCGCTTCCAAAATTTGCCCAAATGGTTGGCATCAGAACGAATAGGCATTGCATTTACACCGACAGACGTGTGACTTTCGACAGCTTTTTCGTGAGCTTCATTTTTATATTTTTGGTTTTTTGTTTTTTTTGGGTTGGGAGATTCCGCGCAAACAACAAAGAAAAACTCTCCGAATTTTTATTTGGAAAAACCCACCCGCCCGAAAACAACCATGTTTGTTGCCCCCAAAAAAAGGTTAATATTTTTTTGTGAACAGAAAATAAAAATAAAACCGTTTTGCTTATACATTTAAACTAATTATGTTATTTGTTGTTGCACGAAGCACGTAATTAATTATAATGTTTGAAAATTGGAAATATCATTCTTATCAATATGCAACTCTAGGAGTGGACAGCAATTTCTGCTAGAACCAAAGATTTGAAGAGAAAGTATTGAGCACGGCAGGTTGTGAAATTGAATAGAAGTAGTTGAAATTGAGCGTAGGGCATGTTTGACAGGCGGTATCTGATCGAGCAGATAGACTCTTACCTAGCTACCACAATGCATGGTAGACAAGAGGAAAGGCCCCCCCCCCCCCCCCCCCCCCCCCCCCCCCCCCCCCCAAAAAAAAAAAATTTTTCATATAACCCACAAAAGGGTGGTTTTTATACACACTAAAAAACAAAAGGTTAACACACACACAAAGGACACACCCACAAACACCCCTTCCCAAAAATTTTCAAAATAAAAAAAATATATCCCCGCCCCCATCCCCCCATATTTTTCCCCCCCCCCCCAAATTTTTACCCCCAAAAAAGACCAAAAAAATTAGATTGGCCGTCAATCGAATTGTAATTGTAATTGTTCAGCGTATAGTCCGTGCTTTCCTGCTAAGATTGCGTATCCGGGGACTCACCCCCAGGTCTATACACCTACAGTCCTTCCCGTTGCACTCGTCAGCTCGTGCGATACTCTAGACTCACATGGGTGGTCGTATCCGGGTCCTCCACTGGGTAGGCACAAGTGTCCGTCCAGTTTCTGGTACATTAATTATCTATTTTTTATGCCTGAATGAAGTACTAATGCTTAAAAAGTTATAAGAAAACCCGTGTGAAAATAACTAACTAGTAGTAATTTGTATTGCGCTCAATTGGCCATTATAATGAAGATTTTATTCCGACCTCTTGAAAATATTTCAAAATTTTGAGAGTGGACTAATGTCCATATTTGTACCTTTTAGATTTTGGATTATTAGTAACATTACATGAACTTTTCTCATTAAATGTCTCTCTCAACAACCAGATGGCAGCGTGGAAGGTGCCCTGTATTGGCCAACAAATTCTCTGTACAACCCTTCCCTTATACATCCAAACCCAACACTTCATTACATCCAAATGCTTTCCTGAAAAGAAATAAGAATAATAATAAAATAAAATATGTAGACACAAATTGACGAAACAACAACAAAAGGTCAGAATCTGATGCTTTCATGTTTCGTTGGCTGGCGATTCCCTTCATGGTTCCCTCGGCTGCACAGGTGATATTTTTTCCAGTGAATATTTTCCTGAGCGACGGCATGCTCCTTTACAAGTGGTGATCCTGCAAATAGAGACTAAACAAACCGGACTACTCCTAGGATTGGTGGCCCGTCATATCATTAATAGCTGATATAACTAAATATAATTAAACAGACCCTTTATGATAAAAAGGCATTTCAAACTTATATTAATGAGTTGAGATGTGTGATTATTATCGACCCCTGTGATCCTATTAAGTTGTATTCCAAATACTCTGATTTAGCTAAATTGCTCTCAGAGTCAAAAATATTAACGTTATGAATTTTATTGACCTATTGACCTACAAGTTAAGTCTTTATTGCTCTGTGATAGTAATCTTTATACCTAACTGAATTATTATTACTTAAAAGTATTGAGAAAACCCGTGTGTAAAACGGTAACAATTAGTAACATTCATAAACCCATATTATTAAATATTTATTCCAACAACCAAATGAAAACGTAGAAGGTGCCTTGCATTGGCCAACAATAAATTCTCCTTCAAGCATTCCCCTTAACCATCCAAACCCAACAGTTCATCATACCCAAACCTATTTAATGAAAAGCTATATCTGATGACCTCAGTCGGCTGCTCTACTTAATAGCCCCTTAATCCTGTAATGTTACTAGTCTATACTGTTACTGTCACCCTCTATTGTTAGTGAGTACATAGGGAAGATGTACCCATAATAATCTCATTATTTTGCAATATATTAACATTACGATATACACGTGACAGGATTAGTTAGTAATTTTTGTTGTAGTTATTTAACGAAGGTTACAAAACGAAACCGATCCTTCAACTGCCCAATTCTTTGATTTGATCCTTTGATCGTAGGATGAATATAGGAATAATGAGATTAATATGGGGGCAGTTTCCCTATAATGTTTGAAGATTAATTATTGGTTTGATCTATAAACAAATCATCTGAAAGCTCATTTCTATTCATCTCCTCCGCTCAGCTACTCTCAATGTATGCTTCTCTAAACAGTCCCTCCGCTTCCTGTAATAACCTAACTCACAATCCACCGATTCCAAAGCACGAGAAAAATTCCCGCCGCCTAACATGCAAATGGGCAGAATGTTACAACTTGGAATTGTAACAGAAATCGATGAAAACCCTCTCAGGTTTAACGCTAATATGCTATTATGATAAATTTAGAAGCTCATAACTGCATGCTAGGACTTTGCAAAAACTTAGGATTTGGAAATTTGTGTCGCTTAACAAATTCTCAAACAAATGTGCAAAAGCACGTTGGCCAGTATTTAGCGTCAACCGGTGGGTACGTGTGCTCTACTCCAAGTTCCCCTTCTTTCAAACTCACCTTCAGTTCAATTTACCCATTGAGTTGGACACATCACAATAGAAAATATTGTGACGGAGCACGGACGTTAGGTTACTAGATGTATGAAACATACTCTATAGCCTATTTAGGATTATATCTGAAAAATCCAAATTTGGCCAACACCCACCAATTAGATTGGCCGTCAATCGAATACGAAAAATCAGAAAGATGTGGCACGAAAAATTGACACATACCTCGAAAATTCCAATGACATGTATGGAATGTGGTATAAATGCAGTTCAAGTAAAAAATGGAGAAATGTATGCAATGGATTGTGTTGTCCAGCAGATCGACGTACAATCAATGTTTATACATGTCCTTCTTGTGCCAAAAAAGAACAGGTACGCACTTACAACCTGAAATACTACAACACCAAGCGAAGTGCAGTTTGTCCGCGATTGTGGGATGTTAAAAAAAAACTACAGTGATTTGTCACAACTGTGGTGGACTTGCTGTATGTGGACGACATGAAAGCCGGACAGAAAAGAAGCAAGAAGTTAGTAAATGATGTTTGAATGAATAAAATACAGGAAAAAAAAACTAAAAATATTACTTTTCATTACACCGTTTGGAACAGGCAGAAAGTAGAAAGGATTTGAAATACAAACCAACAAACATTTTAAGGATTGGTACGTCACACAATAGGGTTTGATTCACGTCTCCTGGGACAAAAAAAACGGAACAATGTCCCAAACATGCCAGTAATACTTAAAATACCTTCCAATGAACTGGTGCTGAAAAATAATTAAGATTGATAAGTCATATGTTCCGTTTTGGTTCAGGTCGAAAAGTTGTCAATTGCTCGGGGCTTTCACTCCAGGACATGGCCAGGTGGAACCAAAAAGGCCATAAATGACCTAATGTTAAAAAATCATGAAATTGTACAGTCACATGTTACGATTTGGTTCAGCTCGAATAGCGACCACATCCCCCGGAACGTCCAATTCATGGAGATCGATACGTCATATGATATGGTTTTGTTTAAAAGTGGCCAGATCCTTCGGAACATCCAATCCGGAACATGACCAGGTGATTGCAAGACGGCCAAAAAATGCTTGAAATGGCCACCAGTGACCTACTTTGAAAAGTCATGAAGTTTGATACGTCATATGATATAGTTTGGTTCTGGTCGTAAAATGGCATCCAATCCGGAACATAACCAGGTTATTCCGAGAAGGCCAAAAATGCTTGAAATGGCCCCCAGTGAGATACGACACATGGTATAGTTTGGTTCTGGTCGTAAAGTGGCCACATTCCTAGGGGCATCCAATCCGGAGCATGACCAGGTAATTCCGAGAAGGCCAAAAATGCTTGAAATGGCCACCAGTGACCTACTTTTGAAAAAGCATGAAGTTTGATACGTCACATGGTATACTTTGGTTCTGGTCGTAAAGTGGCCACATTCCCCGGGGCATCCAAACCGGAACATGACCACGTGATTCCAAGATAGCCAAAAATGCTTGAAATGGCCACTAATGACATACTTTTGAAAAATCATGAAGTTTAATACGTCACATGGTATAGTTTGGTTCACGTCGTAAAATGGCCACATTCCAATCCGGAACATGACCAGGTGATTCCAAGAAGGCCAAAAAAATGCTTGAAATGACCTCCAGTGACCTACTTTTGAAAAAACATGAAGTTTGATACGTCACATGGTATAGTTCGGTGCAGGTCAAAAAGTGGCCACATTCCCTGGGGCATCCAATCCGGATCATGGCCCGGTGCTTCCAGAGTATCCAACGTGGTCGCAGGATATTGGTTCGTTATTTGACGTCTTGTCCGTGAAAAAATATTTACGAAATACTGCTTAAATAAGAAAATTGTGAACGCCAAAACAATCTATTACCCCAACGGATTCTGGAATGTCTCCGGAACCATATTCCGAACCAGGCGGAACACTTTGCCTTCAGAGCCGCGTCGCGAATCGAAAGGTTCGGATTACACTTGAAATAATCCAACACCTTCCGGGCCGTCATAGGGTCAGCTGTCTTCGATTTTCTTCCACTTCCAGCCCGCCGCTCGGTCGGCTTGGACTCCTTAAACGATTTTACCACCCGAGACACAGTTGTATGGGTGATTCCCAGTTGTCTTCCGATCCATCTCATGGTCGCAGTCGGATTTTCCATGACGGCGCGCAAAATTCTCCGGCGATTTTCTTCTTGTTTCTATGACATCTCAATAACCACTGAACCGATTTTGCACATGTAAACAATTCACTCCAAACTAGTTATACTCAGATTTTCATCAATTTTTACTCACGGACAAAAAAGTTACACACGGATAAAAATGGTGCATTTTTTTCGAGTACAGGCCTTAAGCCACAAACTACTCCATAACGCACTTTTGTCGCATTCGTCGCTGTGTCAGTTTGACTTAAATGCTTTTCTATGCTCCGCACCGACCTATCCAGCCGAGTCATTTTGGCGTAAGCAACATGACAGGTGATTGCATGTCGAAAAAGACTTGACGAATGCGACATATTATTTTGCGATACGACGTAACGTACCCGGCGGATGTAACGTGATAACTTTCCGAACGACTTAAAATTTGGTCGTATTTTCCCTAGCTGAAGTTAAAAGACTAAATTGAATTTATTGAAAAAATCGATTTGGAATTCAACTAAATGGAAATCATTATTGATGCAAAGCTAAGGCTTGCTGAACTTTGTTGGTTCCACATATTTGCTTCAAATATAATGGCTTGGTTGAAAAATAGGAATTGAAACTAATTTCCAAAACTTCTACATTGATTTTCTTGATGATAGCAATATGTTACTTAAGACCTCTTGAAAATTTTCTCTGGACTTGTTATGTAAAGGGCAGCAAATGGCTACTAGAACCCTTTGAGATCAGGAGAAAATAACCAATACGATAGTGCACTTTATTTGGTATGTTATACCGTCCTGGGGCAATGCTTTATGTCAAACATTGGCGATCACTAGCAATAGTGATGCGCCATGATGGCAATATCCAGAACAAAAAAATGGGGGATATGTCACAATAGATCTAAAAATTGAGTTGAGCAGTTATGAAGATACTTAACATGGAATAGTAACATAAAATTTCATGCAAATGCAGATGTTGAATTGAGCATCAAATTCAATTAAAAATTTCATTTAGAATTTTACATCATTCGAATTTTATCGAAGATAATTCGTTATCTTTCATCAAAAAATGTAAATGTAAAATTTTATGTGTCTATTTGCATCGACTTTGATTTAAAATAGTACATGTTGATTATTTTGGAGCAGTGCTGGGATCTGGTTGTTTGTTATGAAACAAAGGGAATAAAAAGAGAGGCAAAGAGTATGAAGCCAAAAAAGCATTGTCTTACTGTTGAACTGGTATCCTACCGGGCGAACAAATATTAAACCACATCCGGCCAAAATCTCTGCAAAATGAGACTACAAAATTCCATTTCCCTGTTTCTTTCTCCTACCCATCCCCCAAAAAAATGTCAACTTCTTTAACCTCCACTCAGCGAAATAAACTTTCGATATTCATAAGATTGCATTATCATTATTTGTCATAAGAAATCAGGATGAATTTCATAAATTTGCCTTATGAATTATAATGATGTTGAAAAAATAAATATATGGAGCAACCTGGAATCGAACCATGATCGTTGAGGTTACGGATCCAGTGGCTTGACCACTAGTCTATACCAACGCTTGTTAACAGGAAAGGCTAAAGGCATACAAGAACACCATCGTGCAAAACAAAATTCATTCATAAGTTCCGATTATGATATTCAAAAGCATCGTTCATAAGTTGTACCTTATGAAATTCATAAGTTTATAAAAATTATACAACTAACGCAACCGAGGCTCTCAAATAACTGAACTAGATAAAACAAACTGTTAAACTGGCGTTGTGCAAAATAAACAAAGATTAAATAGATAATTATAATATATAATACTATATTGCAATACTTAACTTTGTTAAACAAGTATCATTTATCTACACTTTGATTGTTGTTTTGTTGTATTCTCCTAATGCGCGGAGTAATGATATCTAATGATGAAATTTGTCAGAAGCAGAAAATTTCCCATCAACATGAGAGGCTCTAGGAGTGGACAGTAATTTATTGCTAGAACTAAGAGAATTGAAGAGATTTCATTGATATTTCCGTTTAGGGTATCGGCAGGTTATGAAAATTGAAAGATACAAGTTGAAAACGAGCGGAGGGCAATTAGGGTAGTATAGAATCGAGCGCATAATCTTTTACCAAACTACCCCAGGATGTGGGGTAGGCAAGGGAGAGGATACCCCCTTGACTGGTAAAAGAGTATGCGACCGATCGTGCTCTTATACTACCTATTGCTTTGTTCTGGTTCTAGCGATCTGTTTATTTCCATCTCCCAATGCCTAACATGGGTGAGAAATTATCTCTTGCTGTTGGGTTTATTTTTGGCATGCACCGACTATTTCACACATATTATTCCTCTCGTCATGCCAAACACATCGATCCAACTAAATACAACAACAACAAATCAATATTTAAAAAATAAAATTTTTTCATTTTCATTTTCATTTTGCAGCGTTTGGTGGGGCAATGAGAGCGCAAGTCAATCCAAAGCCGAGGGTTAGGGAGGGGTAATGGCGAACTGGTCTATGCGGACTACTTGAACGCCATTGGGTAGGGAGGGGATTGGAGATGTAGGTTATTGAGTGCTTGAGTGCTTTTGAGAGATTTACGCTGCAAAATGTAAATGAGTCATGAAGCCCATTTCCCTTTGAACCACCCTTTACTTTAAACACTTATTCTTGAGCAGAAAATAAAATGGAATCAAAATTACACTAAAATGGAACCGAAACGGAATCGAAATGAAATTGAAATGGATGCAAAACGGATTCGAAACGGAACCGGAATAGAACCGAAATGGAATTGTAATGGAATTGAAATGGAATCGAAACGAAACCAAAGCGGACCCGAAATAGAACCGAAATGGAGCCGAAACGGAATCGAAACGAAACCGATATGGAACTGAACCAGAAGTGAAATGGAACTACTGTGATTAACACCCCTCTTCTATAGTAAGTCAAACACTAGACCCTCACTGAGCGGACCCTCCGCACTGTTGCTAAAATAAACTACTTGGAAAGGTTAAATCTACTACTCGTGCTTCCTAAGCGGGCCCTCCGCGTCCTATCTCTAATAAACATGCTTGTCATCGTCAGTATAAAGTAACACTTTTCTGTGGCTTTGTGCTTCATTTCGAACAGTCAGATATTTACCATGATCAAAACATTCACCCTTTTCGAAAATTTTGCAATTACTTTCACTTATTACACCATGGGTAAACCAGGTATTTTGGTTATTCATTCCATGAAACAAATGGATAAACAACAACATAAGTTGCCACGAAAATGAAAAGTGTACTTTAAGTCGTTTCCCTTTGATTGAAAGTAAAAAGTCTAAGAGTGAATTGCGGCCAGTATCACACCTGATGTTAGTGCCTTTATATAAACGTTCTACGACGTGGCAGTGAAATAAATGTGCAGAATATGTGATATTTTCACTACTGGTCAAATTCTTGGTCGCACATGCATGTTTATAGCATGAGATAAGCCCTCTCACCATCGACAAGGTGACAAATTTGACCCGCGAGAGGGCCTCATAAAAAAAAAAAAAATATATTACTCAAAAAAAAAACAACAATTTTTTTTTTTTATAACTTTTTATTGCATGAGTAAAAATGGATGAAATTTTTGGTAAAACTACTTTAGAGTGTAAAAGTCTGTCTAGTGGTAATTGAGATGGCTTCCAAGCAAGAAGTGGTTCGACAAACATTATGGGCGCGGTCGTGGAAAACCCATGCCAGTCCCACAGGTAGATCACGAAACAGTTGGGAATCGACAATTCGACCTTGTCCCGTGTGGTAAAATCGTTAAATGAGACCCAGACAGGGACCTGGCGGACAGCGATTTTCCTGTAGCCAACATCTCTAACAACCAAACGTCAAAAGATGCATTGTTTGTAAACAATGCTGGTGTTCCTACCCGTAGTAACAAACGTCAGACGAACCTTATTCAAATAAGGCCCGTGATATGTTGCATACTGTCAAATGCTAGTAAAAAAGATAGGGTTGCCAAGCCCCTGGACCCAGACGACCCAGCGCACTATGGTACGAATGGACAAATTTCGCGACGAAAATCGATAACTCGAAAACCCTTAACTTTAGACACATGATGTCTTGGGAAGATTTAATTTAAAAAATAAGATCTATCATTTGGTTTGAGTGGTGGCTAGGGTGTTCCTTTTATGTTCATAATAAAAATTCTAACTTTTAATTCTTATGATTTAGAAGAATTTTTGCTTCTACAGAATTGTAGATATTTTAATTTAATGAAATTTTTCTGAAAAAACTTTTTTTTTTCATCCCCATAGGATTACAATGATCGGGGTTGGTTTTTGAAAATTTTCAAGTGATTATGCCGGAAGGATTAGTCTATGGTGACCAAATAAACACCGGGCTTTCGAAATCAGCTCACATAGTCTCCTTGAAAATTTTTGGGATTCAGTATCAGTCAGTATACGTGTTTTTTTGTCCAGGTATTTGTTAAAGTCCGTGTTTTTGTACTTGTCCGTGTCATTATATTGTTAGTGATATTCTTGTCAGTGCAATTATTGGTATCTGCGCAATTTCATATAGTACAGGTGTGACAATGTAACAGCTATCTCCTTATTCTACGCTCCCAAATGGAACAAAGTATTTGACGTTAAACTCATCGGGAAAATAAGCTGCTCTGTTGGACATGGATATTTGTGGACGGTCTTTTAATATATAGTTATGTATGTATGATGTTTATGTAGTTTTGGAAATGTTAAATGATTCACTTACCCACACTGTTGTTATTATTATTAGCTTTTGATTTGTTGGGAACATACCGCCTTAGATGATACTTCCATGCATGTGATTCATCTACGTAGGTCTTTCTTGGGCGGCTACTTGGTCTTGTTCCTACCAGAGACCGAGATGTCTGACTATCCAGGTTGCGTCGCCATGAGACTCGGATTTGCTTCCACTGTGACCCTACCAGGCTCCAAGCCTAGCCTTCCTGATTCTTTTATTGTTTCTTTTTTCGTTCTAAAAGTATACAAAAATATTCGCTCCTCTGCAAAAACCGCCAAACCAAACGTAGAATCTGTGTAGTGATGCTTTCCAGAAATTTGAAGAACCACAATAAAACTCAGTTATAATAAAAGTATTGAAATTAATAGACGATTCTTTAAATAGCAGTAATATAATTGAAATTATGCAAATTCTATATTGTATGAAAATAAGGAAAGGTGTCGAAAATAAGGAAAGGTGTAGCTACTACTAGTGGGTTCAAATGCACTTCTGGTCCACATCCCCCCTTGCAACACTGGTTTGCATCTTTCCCGTTTGGGTAAAGATCCAGATAAACCCTGGAACCTGGTAGTTATCAAGCTACCTCAAAGTTTTGCCAATGCCCAGGGAATGAAATTTTTCTGAAAAAACTTAACTTCTATCTCATCTACGTATCGTTTTATAACAGTTTTTCGAACTTTCCTTATGGTGGGACTAAAAAAACAGTTTTTTTGTTGTTATTTTTTTTTATTTCAATTTGAATTTGAAAACTTTGTAGGGATAACTTTTAGGGCATGAAATGACGCACATTTTTAGAATACAAGATAGTTGCTAATTCTTTTTTTTCAATGTTTTCTGGCGGGACTCTGAATAGAGTAGAACCCTCTACGCCAGGCCTTTGATTATATCGTTGCGTAAATCCTTTCGAATAATTTTGCCAGCCGTACATGGAACATGTCGTCCAAGAAGACGCTGTTGCAAATGACTCGGAAGGAGCCACGTTTGAGAATGTTGAGTCCTTTCGTCTGTTATTTTTTTTTTTTTTTCAATTGTTTTTTTGTTATTTTGTTAGTAAGTGTTGCGTTAGCAAATTCAACACTTTGTTTCGTAATTTCTTCAGTCTTTTGTAGTTCAGTTCGTGAAGTGTGTCATTTATGTGCTCTGAGAGTCTGGAAGCAGTTTTCTCGAACCAAAAAAACATAAGAAGCTATTGTATTGTTCGTTGTGCGTTAGAATTATATAGCTTAACTCCTTTTGAAGCATTTCCCCAGACGTGCAAGGATCATCTCGTCCATAGAGACGCTGTTGACACTGCCTCAACAGGTGTTACATTTTCAAGTTTGCTTCCCCTTTATCTCAGTCATGTTCATGTCCGCTGTTTTGTATGGTGTCCTTTTGTCTTTTTGTTATTTAGTTTGTCAGTGTGTTTTCTTCAGTCTTTTGTAGTTTAGTTCATCATTTATGTGCTGCGGAAGTCTTTTTGAACAGTTTTCTTGAATCAAAAATTTCGTTGAGATATTTGAATTCTACCAGTTTTAGTAATGTCGGATGTTACAAGTTCCAGTTTGCTGATGGGACTCATGAGAGAGAAGTTTCCTCCTCGTTGCGCCTCTTTATGTTATTTAATTAGTCAGTCAGTGTTACGTTTATATGCTCAAGAGAACACTTCGTAACTTCTTCAGTCGTTTATAATTTAGTTAATAGATGTCTCCCAAGTAACAAATTCAGTTTTAAGGTACACTTGAAGAAGTTTTCAAGACTTATTTGATAAAACCACGCATAAAACTAGATATTCTACAAAACATCGATAAAAAAGCCATAAAACCCTCATAAAATCAAAAAGGCCCATTCTACAGGAGGTTCTCAAGACTATTTTCCAAGGTTCGCTTAAAACTTGATAGTTTTATCGGTACATACTTTTCATGACATTCAAGACATGCTTAAAACTATGATTAAACTACCACAAGTTTTGATAGTTTTATGATTTTCCTCTTTAAGAACACTTCCAGTCCGTCACAAACATATTTCAAAGATTCCATTTTTGAATTCGTTTTGCCGAATGGAGACTTTTTTAATTATAGTTGAGTGGAAGCTATTAGAGAAAAAAAAACGATATACATATGATGTTTCTTTTCCAATGTGGATACGTATGTAAATTAATTGTAAAATTGACCATAAATGCATGAGTTTTTTGCCTGCAAATGATAAATTTTTCATGCGACGTTCACTTTATTGGTGTTTTATAACATAAAAATTCGACAATTTTAATACGCCACGGAATTATTACAAGAACATTGATTTATTTAAAAAATAAAATATACTTGAAAATTCAAAATTAGGTGACACGGCTGATAAGTTGTTACATCTTGAATAAATTGTGTCTACAATCCATTTTAAGTTTAAAAATGTATTTTAAACAACAGAAATTGTTCGTAGCATTGGAATTTTTTTGCATACATATGTAAATGGCTACCATTCCGAGGGAATCCAGAATAGCCACGCTCGCCATTTTTTCAATGGTTTTATCTAAAACTACCATAAAACGCATATAAAACTAATATTTCTTGCACAAGATTAACAAGATTTTTTTAGGAGCGCGATAAGTTCATCTTTACTTGTTCTGTTCTTGAAAAAGAGGAGTAACGCTTGAATAAAACTTGTTTGAATTGCTCAAGGTAAACAAGTCTTTCGTAAGATAGCCATAAAATCAGTTTGGAGAAAGCACATCATACACAAAGAAAATGTGAACGTTCAAATCAAAAGTGCCTATGAGTAATTGTTGTTCTTAATCATAATTCCAGCTGATAATTTATTGTTTTTGCTGGTAAGTCGATAAGAATTAAAAAAAAAAACAAAATTCTAACTTGAACATGCTACTAATGGTTTTGGGAAGAAGAACGGTTAATAATATTGCGTTGACGGCTGAAACATCAGTTGAGCGAAAAATGAATTTTCTCGTGATCTATACGCTATATCTATAGCTAAGTGTGGGAAGCCAACGTTGGGTATAGTTATGTTTACCTACTGTTGGGCACAAATGACTTACTTGTGGGTAGAATTTCACCCAAAAGTAAGTTATTTGTGCCCAACGGTAGGTTAACATGATTATACCCAACGTTGGCTTCCCACAATTAACTGCTCCGCTGGGTACTTTTTCCATGAGAAAAATCGATTTTCGCTCAGATGGTATACCATTTTTTACTTGCAATGAGTATAAATATTGTGTAGCCTGTTGGAAACTGAAATACATGACTCGGAAGAATTTAACATTAACATTTTACTATCGTAGTGCACGTTAAACCTCACGTCGAAAGTACTGGGCTGTATTTCCACGGTGATGCGCCATATAACGCACTACCTGGGATGTTACACTCTAAAAAAATATTAATTTTACGCGTGACGTAATCCATGTTACCGGTAATTGTTTTGATACTTAAATTTCAATATGACCCAATTTCATGTGCATTTTGATGTATTCTGATTCGCTAATTCAAATCATTGAAAATTACACGCCATGTAGTTTTAAATCACGTTTCATTATCTACTTTTACCTCAACTCCTGTAATATATGTCGTGACCATACATTTACATCAATCAAGCGGTAATAAACTGCCCCATGACTGAATATTGAGTTTTCAAAGACAGAATTTTACATGACTTTGGTGTTGCGTCTTGGAAGTCATTGAGTCTTATTTTTATCGTACTCGGTTTCATACGTCGCGGTTAGTTTGTCTGCGTAGGTATCAATAAAATGATAATAAAGTTTTTAGTTTGTGAATTGGTGTGCGGAAACGTCACCATTTATCAAAAACATATTCGAGTGCATCGGAATTTGAAAATATATCAGTGTGTTTTTGATTGCAAAGTTTCGTTCAAATCCTTCGTTGCATATCGGAAGCACCTCAGACAACGCCATTGTGGAAAACAAAATGACTTTTTGTATCATTGTCCCACAATCGGTTGCTATTTTGAAACAACGGAATTTAAAATAATCACTAAGCATGCAACGCAGCACATATCCGCAGGGACGCCTATTTGTTGCCTTCTGAAGTGCCGAACCTGTAAACCATTTGCTACCCCAAACAGTTTAAGAATCCATAATATGTATTTTCATCGCGTGCAATCGGAGAAAAACACTGTGAAATTTGGTGAAATTGAAGAAAAATGTGAAAAATCCTTGTGCATCCAAGGAGCTTTAAATTTACACGGTTTTTTCTAAGTGTGTAGGTTTAACTTGCACAACTGACATAAAATCAATTATTATGAGTTATACATTTTGGTTTTCAACTGGCGACATAATGCACCATTTAATTTGATTCATTTTCATTTTCATTTTCATTTTGCAGCATTTGGTGGGGCAATAAGAGCGCAAGTCAGTCCAAAGCCGATGGTGAAGGAGGGGTAATGGCGAACTAGTCTATTCAGACCACATGAACTCCATGGGAAAGAACAAGGATAGGTTAGGGTAGGTGGTTAAGGTAGGGCGTTTTGGACCGGTTAAACATACTGCAAAAAGAAAATCATAAGTCGAGCACTCGACACTGAAGACGTCTGTAAGTCGCAGACGAAATAAGCCTATCTGTCAAAAGACAAGCTTTCTCTAGTGGAATTTAAAGGAATTTGCTCGCGTTTACTAGTGATAATTTGAAAAAAGTGTTTCAATGTTTTATTTTTTTTATTTTAAAAAGTGATCAAATGAAGTGTTAATTTGAAATTATCCTTGTTTCCTAATCACAATCGTTCTACTAATACGCTCAAAAAGTTTTTTTTAATAGTGTTTTTTAAAAATAAGTGAAAGTGATCATAAAATCGTTAATTTACAATTCCGCATTAAAATGATATACGGCCAATCCCGAAAAGATAGAGAGAGCCATTCCCTGTAGTTTGTATCAATGTGACCAGGGTATTTGAGATGCCACAGTAAATTTCATGTTGTTTTTACGCTGCAAGTATCAAAGTAACATCTCTCTATGATTTGCTATAATTTGAAAGTCGGCTGTCGTATACCGCACATACTTAAATTATAATTTATGTTAGATTTAGAATTAGAATTTCAATTTAGATATGTTTGGTGTTTAATTAATGAAAATCAATGAATAAACAACAATGAAAGAATTGCCACGCCAGTAGTCGTGTCCCTTAACTACTTGATGTCAGGCGTCTACAAACTGTTTCTAGCCTCGTCTAAGCGTAAATTGCGTCAAAGCCTGCCGGTAGCACACCTCTTTCATTCAGAACAAACCCACCTATGACAAACCCCAGTGATACGATACTCTGAGTTCCTAAACGGGCCCTCCGCATCCCACAAAACCCCAATACTTATGGCCACGGTCTAGAAGTCCATTGCATAGGAAATTCTATGACACAGTTCAAACTTCCACCTCAAATTGAATATTAAATGTTTTCAAAATTGAATAAATCTATCTATGTTTAAATTTTTAGTGATTTGCGGCCCAACCCGCCGATATCACACTCAACTTTAGTGCCTGTATACATACGTGCTACAACGCGGCTATTAAATAGAAAGAGGAGCGAGTGTGATATTATCACTACTTTGTGTGGCTGGATCTTTGGCTCTCCCATGAATGGTTTATTAGAGTAGAAGGTCATACAATGACATGACCTAGCGACATCTATCATAAATCAGCTATCCCCAATGCATCATTAACATGAGATTAGGCCCTCCCACCAGCGTCCAGGTACAAAATCCAGCCATGGAGAGGATTCGTTACAAAATATAGCGCATAGACCCTTCTGATAAGTTAGTCTCACTAGGCTGTCGTTTGACAGCTATTTATTTACGGTCGAGCAACACTGCTTTTCGTTGTTCTTATATTTATTGGCCCAATTTAAATCATGTAAGTAATTTTTAAACTATTTTCATAGATAAGTCATCAATAAAAACTATTTCGTTTACTTTCAGCATGCCTTTCAAAATAGTGCAGACAATCGAAGCCGGGGAAATCTGCCTCAGTGTTGTACCCAGTAACTGGGAATTCAATGGAATCCTGCGATGGCCAAAAAAACATCTGGTGGGAAAATTGTCTCAGATCGAGACATCCAATCCGGACGATAAATGGGAGAAGATAAACTGTGTCAAGAAAAGAGTATTCAAGACACGTAAAGAAGCTGATGATGAGCTTGATCGGATGGAATCATGGCCTGATACCGAAGTGGAAGATATTCCGGCACTACCTCCGAAAAAGCGTGTTCGCCAGGAGCCCACAATGCAGCTATATGCTGCGAAAGACTTCAACAACCTTGTTGACATTGTTTCTAAGCGACCGGAAGAATTGCAAGTAGAAGTCAATGCTGAATCCAATGGTGAGTAATTCATACAACAAGTCATTATATCTTTATTAATTCCTTATTTCGGTCGTAGATTACAGCTCCTGTGGCAGAGAATGTGCACGATCAAAAACTGCTCTATGTGACGGAAAACGTTGATACAGGGGTGACAGGAGAATCAGATGCATCCCAGTTTATCGTCCTGTCGGACAGCGGTCCAACTTTGAGTCATGCCACCAACTTGGACACAATATGGGAAAATCAACGTACCATCATGGAAAATCAGTCCAAAATAATGCAGGCCTTAGCGAAGATCCAAACCAATCAGGAATACGCTATGACTCATTGCCAATTCCCTACGATGCATACTATTTTGACCACACAGGAAGTTCAGCATGTATTGACCCCAGTTGATTCTGTCGACGAACTGAAAGCTTTGGAAAGATCTTTGGAGGATGAAAAACTTGAGCAACAATATTTAAACGAATGAGTTTTATTTGTTGCATCGCTGGCAAATCTCAAGGAACGGACTGCTGCTACAAGTTAATTGATCATTTTTTCACTTGGCAATTTCTTACACAATGCTCATGGAAAGGAATGGTGCGACTGACAGATGCAAATTCACAGCAAGATCCATCCACCAGTGCCGACACTGGGGCGAAGGTTCCATTGAAGTACTACAAACATATTCGTGCGTTGTTTTTGAATTTACTTATGCAAGCTGACAAGGATTTTTCGGAGCTTGCTTGTGAAAAATTCGGTTCTCAAAAATGGTAAGCAGCGAGTCTCCGCGAAGTTCCTGACGTCGAAACATAAGAACAGACCATCAAATATGAAGTACGACAAATCCGGAGCTGAGTCTGGAGAAGCACATACTTCTTCGATTGATAAGTCAAACCGTATTTCTAATGAGAATACCATAGAGTCACGAGACGCCTCCGATGACGAGTATTGAAGTGCACAAGGTAAGACAAGAGACAGTAAAAGGTTTTAAATAAACGTTCTGGCGTGTTTTATTTACATAACTGATTTAAAAATAATATTCGCAAAAAAGAAGAATTTCAACAAACTGTGTGCAGCTAAGGTATAAACACCATTCCTACGTATCTTCTTGGTATTGGTATTTTTACCATCTTACATTTTATATTTTCAGAGAGTATTGAGTATTTACGGCTTTTTCACATAAAAAAAAAAAAATATTTTGTTCCAAAAAACCCCTACTTCCACCCCCCAAAAAAAATTTTTTTTTTTTTTATGCACAAACAAACCCCCTAATTTTTTTATAAAAAACCCCCTATTCCCATTTTTTTACATAAAAATATTTTTTGAATTCAATTTTAGCGAACTTATAATGAGAGTCAGATGTACACAGCAAAAAAAATGTAATATACATCAACGTAATTGATTCTAACGTATTAAAAACTGGTGTAATCAAGGAAATACGATGCACAATAACATCCACTTAGTGGAATATTACATCGGTCTTCAAATTACATCATAAAAAAATTATTAGTTGCATGAATGTAATAATCACATATTAAAAACATAAATATTACACGAAAACCAATGCACATAAAGAACTCCGCAAAAAATGTTAAATATAACACGACTTTGATGCTTTATCGCATTTTGTTTTTATGTAAAATTAAATCTCGCAACACTGCCAAACTTGTTCTTTTTTTTTAGCATATTCGTTTTTGATTCAGTTCCAAACTGGATCGGGTATCAAAATTGGGTCGGCTTTTTGTGTGTTAAACATTAGTGTATACGGTTTTATTTGTAACTCCTATCGGGTTGAGGTTTGCGCTGACAATAAGTTCGGGAACTAGTTCCAACCTAGGTTCAAAAACGAATTCGATATTTGTTCACAACACCGGAAATTTTCTTCGTCGTCGCGACCGTCGCTTTCATTAATATCAATCCAAACAAGTTGGCGGCAGAGGGTTTCAACCGCGGAAGCCCTGCTCATACTCCCTAACGCAGATCAGTTACCTGGTTTCGAACTTGAGCAAGAAGAACTTTGCCACGGACAGTCGTCAACTAGCATAGTTTGTGAATGATTGTGAATTAGAAGCTGATCGCCACTTGCTGCGTTGACTATTCTCTGCGGTAGATTTTTCCAGTAGTTCGGCTGGAGGGACCGATGGAGACGCTACCACCCCGGGACATTCCAAGAATATTAGCAGTAGTAGCAGCACAACCACAAGTACTATCAAGAATAACAACCAGCCACTACCCACTGTCACAGCAAGCGCGATTGCTGTCGTCGGAATTGGTCGGATTACTGGCCAAACCGCAGCTGGTAGGGAACGTTCGTTTTGCAGTGGACAATCCGCTACCGCATCAAAGGACTTTAACACCGTCGATAGGTCTTGTAACCCGCATCGTAAATCCACTCTACTGTTCGCCAATACAGCAAGCCGCTCTTGCTCTAGCCCTTCTACATTCGTGTCATCTGGAACATAACGCTCGAAGTTGCATTGCCGAACTTATTCAATCCTACATTGACATAGAATCATCCATACCAAATCAGGAAAGAAGTCTCAACGACGTTTTTCCGGAACTGTTGCAGCACATCCTATCGCTTACATACCACGAAAAACACCGGGAATTCGGTTTATCGGACGTAAAAGGTTTGTACAGCAGCTGTATGTGGCGATTTTATTCATCAGCCATTTTCATTAAAATTTTAGGAAGAACTCCAAGATCGCCGAATTTCGTCGAGCGGTGATTCGTTTAGTCACCTGAATCGATGCCCTCTACCGAAGAACCGATGTTATGCTCGTAAGCGGATGCAATCGTACCGACACTGCAGATTCAATCGGTTCAAGGCGGTTTTGATTTGAGCAATTTGCTGCTGAAACGGAGAAAAATCTCCGGCTGAGTATTATTCGGATGCGAGTGACAAAACTGAAGACTTCAACATGTCCGACGGTGCGGAATATGAACCAGATGGAAAAATTGCTATAATTCGAGCATTGGAGGAAGTTAAGGAAATTTGGTGGAAGTAAACAAGGTGAAAGAAATGCAAACCCACCAGCATCATCTGGGGGAAGTAGTGGTGGATGATCTTCGCTCGCTAGTGGAGCGGCTGGTTCTGGCGGGGGTGAAGATGGAAAGAATGAGAAGAAGAAAGAAGAGTTTCCGCTTCCGTTCAATATCAAGGTCAAGAATGAAAAGAAAAAGAAGAATGAATCGACGACAGATCCGCCACTGGCTAAAACACATTACGATTTTGTTGAACTTGTACTGGACAGCACTCGCATAGAACATGCTGCTTACACAGAACATCAATCGGATATCTTGTTCCTGTATTTTGCCCGAATGTCAGTACCATTCCAAGAAATCGCAAGATTTCATCACTCATATTTATCGAAAGCATAGCCAGATTTTCAATTCCAATTTAGTTTTCAATAATAAAATCATGCTTGTGTTTTTATTTCCGCTGTAAACCTTTTTTTTTTCATTGAGTAATATCCGAAAATTCCATTTACACTATAAGTTTTACATTACTCCCTTTACGTCGCGACTATGAAGTACGTCGTGATGATTCACGTTGTCTCGATGAGTTACGTTGTCTCGTTTACATCGACCAAATTACATCGATAAGCAGTGTACATCCAGACAACCTAACATTACACAAGCGATGGAATGACCTATGTGCATCTGATTCTGTGTAATATTCAACAACTGTTTTTGCTGTGTAGGAATTTTTTTTTTTTTGTATAAGAATATTAAATTCCAATTTAATACTATTTTTTTTTTTTTTTTTTTTTTTTTTTTTTTTTTTTTCCTTCTTCTCCTAAAGTTATTTATCAATTACACCACCAATTAATTTTTTTTTTTTTTTTTCTCTCCCAACAAAAAACAAAAAAAAAAAAAAAAAAACCCAAAACCCACAACCTCCCTTTAATGAGAGAGAGAATATATGTTATTTTTTATATTTAATTTTCCCCCCATAAAAAAAAAAAACCCTCAATAAAATTTTAAAAAAAAAAATTCTCCAGGCCAAAAAAAAAAAAAAAAAAAACAAAAGAACAAAAGAATAAAAAAAAAAAAAAAAACAAAAAATGTTCGTATATATCTTCTGGTAGAAAAGGTTTCAAAACAACTATGCAGATATAAAACAAAAAAGTACGAAATTCCGTACTCTTCCAATGACTTAAGCAGTCAAGACCTCTAACATTCCTATGTATTTCTGTCGGTAGTTTCCGTTGACTCAAGCATTTTGTGATATCTGAAGCATTCTGGGCTGACCATTTGGTTCTGTAATTTCCGAATTTGCCATCTCTCCATCCGATAAGGCATTTCTTCATGGTCCCTAAATCAATCAGATGAAGTGAATCGCCTATAGGAAAATCAGCTATCATATCAATTGGTAGACGAAGCAATGGTGTGTCCACTTTATGGTGTGATCCATACGGTTTGGTTCGAAATTCAGCATCCGATCTTCTTCTACTATTGGATAACGGGAAATAATTACAGTGGGACAAATAAGAATACTCCCCAGATGTTGTGCACTTTTGGCAACCATTTTGTGCGTTGAAATATGCTACGCCTGTAATGACGATGGCCATCAGTATCATGAAATTTAATGTATATTATACATTTACCTTTAATAAACGCCCTAGCAGGTGAGTGACACATAAAGCACCGTAGTTTAATCAATATTTTGTGGTCATTGATAATAATGCCATTATTCAAAACATCCTTCATTTCATTCATAAACTAGCCCAGGAAAGCGTTCAAATCAGTTGGCTTACTTTTCCCACAGGAAATGCCTATTACCATCGGCTTAATGTGAGGCATTTCATGGATTTAAAAAAGAATTGGCCAGAACTCATCGTTGGAACTTCTATAAACTGGTAAACCATCCAAGTTGATGTTTATAGCTATTGTCCTTGATTCGTTTGTGTTTGCAAAAAGATTTTCAAGACATTTTTGTATACCATGGTGCCAATACTGACCATCTCCTACAGCTCGAATCAAAACAGTCTTCGCAGTTTGTTGAACAGCTCTAGGGTCTTCTGGCAAAGCTTTTTGTAAGCGATCGATGATGATTTGTATAAGATCCCTTAAAGCATCTTGCTTGATATTGTGTGATATTGACCAACTCCTGAGCGATGATAATAATGCTTCATCCTTGCTGTCCTTATCCTCCTCTTCATCATCGTCCTCCAAATGTGGAGCCTCAGGCTGCCATGCCTCGTCTGTGGAATATAGCCACTTATCATAGGGGGTATTTTGATGCCTTGGTATGTTGTTATTTCGTTCCGTCGTTACATTGTCTGGGCATTCCGAGAAAATGTTATTTGGTTGTGATTCGTCCTTGTGGCAATGAGTATCGGTTGTACGGATATCTTCGTTTTATTGCGGTGTCGTTGGTGGCTGAGATGAAGGAATATTCAATGTATTGGATAAGTGTTTATTGAATTTACGCTTGAAGGATCCACTAGTTTTTAATTTCTTCCACCTATGGGCGTCCATTGTGACAGTTTGTTTATTTTTCACATAATGTTCTTTCTCAAGAGTATGTGCTCTCATTTTAAATCATTTGGTTCTAAGAGCGTTTTATGGCAGCATTTCCAAGATACATTCATCTTAAAGATGAATGTCATAAAACTTTTTCAAAACTATTATCAGGTTTTATGGAAGTTGCAAAACGATGTCTTGAGAGAGGGATCAAGTATCTTATAAAATTACTTATAAGGTAAATTACACTTATAAATGATGTAGTTTTATGGAGGTCTTCAGATGTTCTTTAATCACTCTTAAGAACTGTTTATTAATTAAAACCACCTTAACTTGGAAAATGCCTTGATAAAACCAAATGCTTTGATAAAACTACCATAAAATACGAATAAAACCAATTTGCATTTGAATTGTTACTTGGGCTGGTTTTTCTCTCAAAAAAATCACAGCACACCCCCCCTTCCCCCCCTTAATTTCCCTTTTACCTTTTCCCCCCCCGTCATTTTTTTTTTCTTCCGCTTTTTTAAAAAAACCCCAAAAATTTTTTTAAAAAAAATTTTCGTTTTTTTTTTTTTTTTTTTCCTCCTTTTTATTTGTCAAATCCTAATCTCTAAGTTGTTTAATCATTTCAAATTCGTCATGCATGTGTAGCCCAACAATAATTATTTGAGCCTTGCTCAACTAGAAGATTCACTTTTCGGTGGCAAAGTAAAGCTTCATCACGCCTATTCCCTATCTATTATTATAAAATTATCGAGAATGAAGCCGTTATAAGATTTTTTTCCATACCATTGTTACCGTGTGTGATATTTTTATTATGGCTCTTTGAAGTGAGACATAACAAAATAAGACTAGCGCCACGTTCCTAATTTTAATAATACTTCTACTCAGTGATACCAACAGTCGATTCTCTACAAATGTCAATAATCTTGAACACATTGTCTATCAACATATACCTATCTAGCTAGATTTATATTCAAGCTTGGCTACGGCTCATCATGGCAGAGAACGCATAAGAAAAGTGTTGCAGCCAAGGGGAAATCCCACATCAATATTACTGAGGAAAGAGCCCCACCAAACTGCAACAGCATTCATTGGTCCAGGACAGGATGTCCGTTGGATCACATGTGTAAAATTAGTGCATCAATGCCAGATATGTGACGCGGCATTAAATCAAAATAATCAGCATGTGATACCACCACGTCAGGATATGTCTTTGGTTGCCATCTCAGTGGAGATGACGTAGGCCCACCCATCGCGTCCAGATCACATATCCAAGGGGAGAGAAGATAGTTGCTACCCAAGTAACCACGAGGCTGTAATAGCATGCATATATAGGGCATATGTATTACGTCTAGTGCATCATTGAAGTTGGATTAAAGCTGAAAAGGGCCCCACTAAGATCGAACTAATGCTATATTTTTTGTAATGCCATAAGACATTGCTAAAGTAGCATTATTGCATTGGTAATGCATCACTACATTTTTGAGCTAATCTAACGCTTCATTACTTGACAACTGTTGAATTGATGCGATCCCGCATTACCGATGCTGTTTTTGGGTTGAATAAGTGCAATAATATAATGCTTGTGGTTACTTGGGTAGTTAATGTATAAAAAAAAGTTGTAGAGGTTGAAGTGTAAAAAAATACGTTTTTGCAAGATATCTTACTACCTTATTTGCAAATATTCGCAAACACGGTATACGTGAACTGGAAGTACAAACTTCCATCTACAAGATCTATGCAAAATCGTTTGTCCCCTTCTGTCCCCTTCAGGAAAGTAACTTATTTTTTTTAAATTGATTTTAAATCTTCCGAAGACATCATGCGTCTAAAGTTAATAGTTTTCGAGTTCTCAATTTTTGTCGCGAAATTTGTCCATTCGTACCATAGTGCAGCGACGAGCTTGCAGCGGAAGAATAGCAAAGATAACCGACCCCGTGAACGCAAGGAAGGTGAGGGATTATTTCAGGCGCAAACCGAACCATTCGATTCGGGACGTGGCCAAAAAGGTCAATTCTTCTGTCTGGTTTGTCGAGCAGACAATGAAGCGGGCCGAACTTCATGTCTTCAAGGTAAGAAAGGTGCCTAACTGAACCGACAAACAGAATCGGTGGACAAATCCCGCGCCAGGAAGCTGTACCACTAGTGGTTGGTGCAGCCATAAATGTATCGTAATGGACGACGAGACTTACATTAAAGTGAAGGATCTACTTGCCCCCCGGTCTGGAGTTTTTCGTCGGCAAGTCCCGCCTAGATGTTTCGGTGAAGTTCCGGAAGATGAAGGTCAAAAATTTGCCAAGAAGTAGTGTGGCAGGCGATCTGTGGGTGCGGCAAAGTCAGCAAGCCGCACGTAACGACCGGCACCATCAACGGCCAAATATATAAAGAAGAATGCCTCCTGAAGCACCTGCTGATCTTCCTTACCGGTGATGGAGTGGTACGAAGCCAAAGATTTTGGTGCCGAAGGTGGCAAATCCTCCAAACTGGCCAGAACTTCACCCAATAGCAAAATTTTAGGCGATTATGTAGAAGCTCCGGCGGTCAGGGAAGGTCTTCAAAAACGACAAGGATGCAGAGAAAGAGTAGATGCAAGTGTGTAAGAAAGATGCCGCAAGCGTTGCACAGGATTTAATGAGAAGCGTTAGGTTCACGGTGCGGGAATTTAGCCTAGGAGAGGAGGTTGAAAAACCAGCTTTGCAGAAACATAGCTAATATGTATTTTTTATTCCCTGAGAGTTTAAAAAATATCCGATATAAAATGAATTTTTGGTGATTATTTTTTTTTTTGTTGCATTTTTTTTCGAGTACAATCTTTATCTATTCCTTTAAAATATGTGATGGGCTCAGCTGAAGAATGGTATCGCAAATTTAAAATATATACCCTGATTTTTTTTTATTTTTCACTGTTTTTTATATATTTTGCAACAGATCTGCAGTGCGAAATTTATCGAATACAGATCCCTGGATTAAAATGTAATTTTAATGTTATGATATTAATTTAATCATTTTTACAGTCCTAGTTTAATACAAAAGCTTCTAGGTACTTACCTTGATTTCAACTGGAATGGTTTCGGAGAAGGCAGTTGGAATAGTGAAGATGCGTATATTGCTGTTATAGTCTGCTACGGCTAGGAATTTATTTGGAGTTGGCAGTTTATGCTGAGATATATACGTTAGAATATTTCCTCCTAAATTGACTGTTAGACAAGGAGCATCAATACGAACTAGAGTCCGGAGAGAAAAATAAATTTTAAATAAATCATTATATGGTGCATAACATTTTCCGGAAATCCATTTCCCGACAGGCCACTTCCCTGAAGCCACTATCTGGAACAGTTCATTTCGTTTGGAACAGTTTATCAATTTCCTGGAACAACATTTTCCGGAACGTATCATTTACCGGAACACAGTTCCTGGAAAAATCATTTCTTGGAATATTTTTCTTTAGATTATTTATTTACATATTATGTTCTTCGTTGATCTTAAAGGTTTTTTTTTCACTCTGAACATCAAAATTTTGCTTTTCTTTGATAAGAGCAATATTTTTTTTTCATGAAAACTGTGATAGAGAAGGATGTATTTTCTGCTTCTAAAGCTTTGTTGTAGGTAAGACTATTTTCGTCTTCTAGAATTAGTGCAAGGAAAAAAAATACTTTCAATTTGATGTAGGAGGACTTGAATAAAGAGGGAGTGTTTAATTTTTTTGAGTACGTTCATAAAGAAGAAATGTACCATTACAGAAAATGTAGATCCACCAAATGAATTATTATGGAACATGTTACGGGAAGTGGCATTTCGGGAATTGTATTTCCGGGGAATGTTATACCACCCATGACATTAATCAATCAAACCTACAACTTACCGATCGTATCCCAAATTTCAAGATCTCCGTTACAATTTGTAATAAAAAATACGCCAGCACGATCTAAGCTCCACTTTCCAGCGGTCACAGGTGAAATTCGTTTCCTCCAAAATATTGCTGAGCTGAAACATTCTTCACTCCACAATGCCAACACGTTTCCTCCAATGGTCAAGAATATATCGTTACAGAATGGATTGCGTTCCACCGACAATATCGATCCATCGTGCACTGCTGCAAAATTATGTTTTCCTTTCAGAACTTCTTCATTGGTGGCTACACCCTGGTCGAAGTCGTGACCTTCCCAATGTCCTTGCATAATATCTCCTAGCAAACTTCCAAGAACCATCTTCATGCGATACTCTGTTGATGTTGGCTGTGCTTGATATTCGATTCTAGAGATTATGTCAAGTCTCTTGTAATCTGCATCGACTGGTTTAAATTCGTAATGTGCTTCATCGATTGAGATGGAGGTGATAGGAGTTTCACACTTGATTCGAAATATTGGATAAAACACATTATCTAATGCTTGATATGGAGATACTAGGCCATCTGCAATTGTTTTAGATGTTGGTGCTGCTTTTTTCAATGCCGGTACTGTAAAATCTAAATCCCAGAAACATACGGTACCATCAATCGATGCAGTCAAGATAAAGCGATGTAGTTTGTCAGCATGCGTGCGAACTTGTCCAGTTGTTGCACAATAATAATTACGAGGCAACCACTTGATGACAGTTATCGGCTTTCTTGGAGATTTATCCATCGCACTGATGGCTACAGGCTCAACTGTTTGATCAACTTGTTCTACTTTGGACCATCCCATAAGCTTTCTAACTTCCTGACGATATCCATGCTGTTTTGGAGAAATATCTTCTACCTTTTCTATGCGTCCAATTTCACCGTTCAGATCCCATATGATTATTTGTCCAGAAGCCAAGCCTCCTAAAAGTAAGTTTCCATCATAAGGACAAAACGATAGTGACGTTACCTCTCGGCTAGATCTAAGCTCCAATTTCTGAGTGAGTGTTTCATCAAAACTCCACATCAGCACAGGACATTTGTCAAAGATGATCCGATTAACAGGATCAATAGCTTTGGATTTTTTGTCCTCGATATCCACCACAGTACATAATGCATTAAAGTTATATGCGGCCACAAATATTCCTGAATACTTTGGGTGCCAATCCATAGCTGATACGTAGCGGTTTCCGCACTTGGACCGATCAGAAAAGCAAAGGCATTCTTCAACAACCGGAGTATGATATTTACGAATCTTCCTTTTTGAAATGCAAGGATAATCGTCCTTGTACATGTCGACTTGATTGAATTCTAGTGTGTTGAGTAGCTCTTGAACGTAGCGATTCGGTTTAGATTCCTGATCATCATCATCAGCAGCAGCTGCTGACTTATTGGCTGCTTCTTTTTCTTCTTGAGAAATCTCGTACAAATATTGGGACCAGGCATTTGTTGGAAACGTAGGGTCTGTTTGTTGGTACTGATGAATTCTCGGGGGTCCTGTTTGAATGGCAAAGTCTACAAGTTTGCGTTGAATATTATCGAACTTTACTTTTCCGGGAACGAGCTCAACGTATCCATCACGCACGTCATCTACCAAACGGTGACTAAAGACGTAACTGCAACGCTTCACAGGAAATACGCTTTGTGTTTCCAGATTGACTACATTGATGCGTTTGACTGGGATGAAACATTCGACCTGGAATGAAATTTCTGTATAATTATTGTACGCTATTGGAAGGGCCCTCCTTAGCTCGGCTCCAAAAAAAAACCAGAATATTGGTGACGGGTTAAATTTTTTATTAATCAATAAAAATGTACCGCGATAAAAAAAACAATTAATCAATTTTTTTTAGCAACGAGGGATAGTAGGATAATAGCTGAATAGTCTAGGTGGACCACTTGAATACCATTTGGAAAGGTTCGTTCGGTTCCTGGATTATCGAGACTTTCATCCATGGACTGGTCTCCATCTCCCGTCGTAGTCACTCAAATACTTTTGGGTATTTTCGTAACTTGTCCGGAGGTGAGATTCGAACTTGTGACTTTGGCGTGAGAGGTTTGGGTATTAACCATTATACCGGGGTCGCCCTCGCCATTTGGGAAGGATCAGAATGGGTTAGGTGAGAATGGAAGGAATTGAGAAGGTAACTACGGTAAAATGGTAAAAAAATTAGATTCTACCTGTTAACAAAGATGAATAACCCACGGTCGCCCGCTAAATACCATATAAAAGTTTCAAAATCATGTAGTGTGGAACACTACTTCAACAGTGGAGCGATTCCCATCATTCATATCTACTGCTCAGACGTTTTCAAACCATATTTCTAGAATTTCGTTCTCCCCTGCTCCCCTGCTTCATCTGCCCCTGCCCCTTCATCTGCTGAATGGTCAAGAAGAAAATTTCTAGACAAAATAGTCAAAAGGTCGAAAGTAACAATTGTAAACAATGACTTAAAACGTAAATTTCCTGGAAATGCCAGGTTGCTTACATATATATCCACTACCGGCGGGAAAGTAATAACCCCCTGTATCTGTTTCTGGTGCTATTTTGTTTGTGGGAGCAAGCAGACCCCAGAAAAATACGCTAGAAGTCATTGTTTACAAATGTTACTTTCGACCTTTCGACTATTTTGTCTAGATTTGTATCTTTTTCCGACTCTGATTTACTCTTGAAACAATTCATGGTTAAATAAACTAACATAATCCTGTATCTAATATTCACTGCTAGTCCGTTCTTATATCAATAAGCAGTTAATTTTCTTTCTTTGGCCGCACATGATTTTGGCGTTTTATTTTTCATCATAACAAAAACGATTATCTAAATGCGTCGAAAACTTAATTTTTTTGCGGACAATCTAAGAAAAATAATAAAATGAGTGCAATGTTTCATAGCCCATAGAACAAACTAACTGAATACATCAGCAACATGTTGCCCAGAAGGTAAACTTACTGGATTCCATATTCTATTCTACTGTATAAATGCTGTCTTCCGGCTTCCATAAAGTATAACATTATTGAAACAAAAAGCTGTCAAAACATTGCAGATGCGGCAAATAAATAGTGCGTCCTTATATTAAATGACTCAAACCGTAAAAAGAAACTCAACCGCGGAGCTGTTTTATTTTGTTCAGTAGTTACCGTACTAACGTGCGGCATCGTACACGAGGCACGGTTCTGAAATACCGTGCTTTTTCGACATCTCATCGACCATCATAAGCCAATCGGGATACCAACTTTAGATACTTTAGACTTCACTTCAGAAACCATCCCACTGTTGTCCCGACATCTGGCTTGCAATTTGACCCGACACGAACCCAAATATGAACCGACATCAAGTTGACATTTCGTTGACATTGAAACTTGACATAGATTCGACACCTGGTCGACTTGTAAGCTTGGTGTTTTTTTAAATGAAATGTCATTTCTTGGTTTCCTTCGAGTCGTTTCTAATGGGATTTTAGATGGACCAGGAGAAAGAACGCGAACTACTTTTAAGGTTAGAAATAAAACAACGTGTGTATTTTCTCAAGTATTCGTTTGGAATGAAAAAGGAAAGTGACATTTGTACTCTTCGCAGTACTGTAGTTTGGTGGGGGCAAACCGAGCAGTGGTTGCCATCTCAATACCCCTGCTCTGCCGCAGCAAGGTCCAACTTCTAGCGGAGATCGCAATTCCTTGAATGAAATCGACGGAAGGGCCATGATGTCCACCTGCCATGATGTCCGCCTGCTGGTCCGATGAGCAAACGAACTCCACTGCAAACACCGCTTGTTGAATGAGCTCTCTCGAGAAGTGAAATTTGGTATCCACGTGTTTCAGGCGTCCATGGTCTCGTGCATCTTCAGCTATTCTGATGGTGGATTGATTATCCTCCAAAATCGTTATTGGGCCCTTAGGCTCGTGCCCAAGATCCAGAAGCATTCGTATCATCCAACCTGCAACAGCTCTTCTTCCGTTTCCGCCTTGTAGATTAGTCCGTAGTCCAGTATCCCCTTCACATATCTGAGAACGCGCTTGAGGTTACCCAGTGTTCCTTATTCGGACAGGCCTGGAACTGACTGTAATAGTTTACGGCTGCAGATAGGTCAGGCCGAGCAGTAAGCGAAGCATACATTAAACAGCCTACCAGCTCTCGGTAGGGTTTCTCCGTCCCTTTATACAACCGCAGTCGATTCTCCATGAGAGTCGAGATTGATTTACAGTCCATCATCTCGAAACGTCGTAGCAAGCTTTCAAGGTATTCTCTCTGATTGATCTTCATGGTGCCAGACTCGACGTTCCTCTTGATCGTCATCTCAAAAAACTGTTTCACTTCTCCAGCGTCGATCATCTCAAACTCCTCGCTGAACTTCCGTTTAATTGCCTTCACGATTTGAAGCGACGCTCAAACGATCAAAATATCATCTACATACACTATGACGATGATTTTGTCGCGTCCCTCGCTACTGGTGTACAGACTCTGATCATTGGCACTCTGTTTTAATCCCAGCTTCTTGGTAAACTCGTGAAACCTCTGATTCTATGCACGGGAAGCTTGTTTGAGCCCGTAAATGGAACGATTCAAACGGCACATCAGATTCTTCCCCTGCTAAAATCCATCCGGCTGGGTCATATAGATTTCTTCACTAAGTGTGCCATTCAAAAATGTCGTCCGCACATCCATCTGATGAACATGCAGCCGATCGCGGTTCGCCAAAGCCAGAACCGTCCGAAGGGTGTCCAATTTTGCCACCGGAGAATAGGTTTCAGTATAGTCGAAGCCTTGCTTTTGGCTGATGCCTCTTGAAATCAGCCTCGCCTTATACCTGGCAGGTACCTCGCCATCCCCACGCTTAATGCGGAACACCCATTTGCAGGACACAGTCTTCCTACCTGCGGGAAGCTCTGTCAAGGTCCACGTGTTGTTCTTCCGTACCGAATCCATTTCGTCTTCTACAGCCTCTCTCCAATTGTCTCAATTGTCCCGTCACGCCGTTTCAGCTCTTCAATCGAGCCCGGAATGTTGTCGACGTAACTCTTCGCGTTTAATGCAAATCCAGCGTATTCAACCTCAAAACCACTATGGCATGCTGGTGGAGCACGATCTCGCTGCGGTCTTACTTCCTCTAGGTCACCATCCGCTGTTCCATCCTTGGATTCATTGGACGCCCCGGAAATTTCTTACACTTCGCTAGGCTGAAGACTTTTGTACTCGTCCGCAGACGACGTTGCATCACCACCATTGTTGGCTGATTCTTCTTCTATCTCCGTAACAGGATCCAATGATACCTGGAAGAACTGATCAACAAAAACAGGTTTGAACTGCTCTTCTCCTTTGATTTCCGTCTCCACAAAAACCACATCTCAAGCGGTAACAATCCGACGCTTTACTGGATCCCAAACTTTGTAGCCATTAGGAGCGTAACCAAGAAAAATTCCACGCCAATTTAGAAACGTCCGGCTTCCTGCACTCCCATAACTCGAAAGGCGTTTTCTTCGTCTGTAAGGCACAAGTGGGACTCCTGTTCAACAAGTAGGCAGCTGTCTGTACGGCCTGGCCTCAAAACTCCTTGCTAACGCCTGAATCCAACATTGCCCTAGCTTTTTCAACGAGGGTGTGGTTCATCCGCCCAGTCTGCTCAGCAGGGATGTAGGCCATCGTCAGTTCTAGCTGAATACCCTTATTCGCACAGAATTTCTTAAAATGTTTGCCGGTCTACTCACCTCCTTTGTCACACCGCAGCCGAGAAATTTTCTTGCCGAACTTGGCCATTACCATCGGCTCATACTGTTCGAAACAGCGCAGCACCTCACTCTTCGACTCGATCAGGAACACAACTATGAAGTGTGTCTAATCGCCGATGAAGGTGACGAAGAACCTCGAACCAAATAGTCCGCCGGGTGTCACTGGACCACACACGTCCGAGTGAACCAGCTCGAGCACCCGCGATGAACGTTTCTCTTCACTCCGCGAAAACGGCCTTCTAGTTAACTTCCCGGCGATACACGGCTCACAAGTAATTATTCCATTCTGTTTCTTCTCAGTGCAACACTCAGTCCCGATACCATATCATTCCGCACGGGCACTTCTAGATTTTTTCCGGATATATGGCCGAACCGACGATGCCACAATTCGAAGTCTGTCTGAACCCGACCGCACGCCAAAGATTTTTCGTTTTCACTTTTCCTGATCGGTTTAAAGTCCAGCTCGTACAAAGAATCACGGCGCGTTCCACTGGCCACGATAGATCAGCACTTTTCCTCGCTCAAACTCTGCACGTATGCCAGCTTTCTCAACTCATAATACCGAAAACAAGTTGTGCACTCAATGTTTCTTCCATCGGCAATCGATATCACTTTCACTGTTCCACCGTGCTCTGCAATGGACACCGTCCTTCGCAACTACGATTTCGACCGGCTTTTCCAGTCGATGAAGTTCCGCGAAGAACTCTCTGTCCCGAACCAGATGGTCAGACGCTCCAGAATCGATGAACCATTTCGTTCGTGATGCCTGCTGCGACGCACCAGCACAGCCACTGACACCAACAAAACAAACACCATCCCGATCAGTCGACTCAGCAACATTTGCTTTCGAACTGTGATTCCCTTTCTGGTCCGACGGTTTCTTCTTCCGGACAGTCAGCTAATTTGTGTCTTTCCTTTTTGCACCGGAAACACCGTATCTTCGTCGGCTGCTTCATCCCGGAAAATGCAGCGTTATCACTGTTGGAGGGAAACTCCGAATCAACACTCTTTTGCTTCGCTTCCTCGTCGAGCAATCGAAATTTGACAAATTCCACTGTCAAATTTTCCTCCGGCCTCGTCTCGAGAGCGGTGACGACTGTGGAATACGATGGACCAAGAGTCAGCAGCAAGTGACATACTGCATCCAGCTCTCCCATATCCGCGCCGGTTCCACGATATTCACGCAACAGCTTGTCGAAACGAAGGAACTGTTCCTGCAGTCACCCACCGTCGAGTCGCATGCTCAACATCTGTCGCTTGAGGTGCATCCAGGGGGTTAGTCACTCTGCCACGTTGTGTTTGTGTTCAGTGTGTCTGAAGGTGTTTCTGGGTTTCAACTTATCTCTCAATACTACATCGAAAATTTATGCTTATTGGCAACTATGGACCTTTTTGGCGGTTAATTCACGCACACTTATGCATCATTTAATTCACATTAGTGCAAGTGAGAGGGAAACAAAACAGTGAGAAAACAAACAATCGATTCGCGTAAGTGGTGCCAGATATGGATTTATCTTTCATGTGGTGGCGAGTGAGTTTGAAGTGTGGCGGATTGTGTTTTTTAGGGTGGTAACACAAGGTGGCCGAGTGACTTACCCCCTGGGTGCATCCGACTTGCGATGCTCTTCCTTTCGAAGACACGCTTCTGCGAATCCCAGACCTGCTTCGGTGTGGCCTTGTCTTGGAGGTACTCCAGTTGGGAGTCGTGGATTCGCGAAATCAAAATCGATTTGCATTTTCGCTCTCTCTTCAATCGTTGCTCGCATAACTTCTTCTTCACCAGTCGCTGTTCTACAGTGTCGCCGTCCTGCTCTGCCAATTCGACCAAATCACCTAACTCCGATTGTACACAATCCCACAACTCGTGCTCCGCCAAAAGCGCTTAGACGCGGAAATTCCACGCGGCGTAATTTGTTCCATCGAACAAGGCAAAGAGAAAACGATCAATTTGTGGAGATACTGCCAACACGGTTTCATATACATCGTAGAGTAAAACGAGCACTATACCGTATTTCACTTTGTAGTGTATTTTTTCTTATTTGTCATTTTCCTGATTCGACTCTGTATCTTTTTCGTAAAAGTACAGAAAAAGTATACAAAAACGTGTTTCAAACAAATTCCGTGCCGTAACCGTTTATTCAGTATTCCGATTCCCGATATTCCGCCCGATTCCCTCCGTTTGTGCTTCTCTGCTTGGTTCCTCCAATAGGTTATGGGCCCAGTACAACGGAGTTGCGAGTGTTTGCTCGGGAATTGATTTTTTTTTCGTCGGTCCGAAAATGAGTGATAAAATGGCGTCGTTCGCTAAGTTGAATGCTTCCAACTACGAGAATTGGAGCTTCAAACTGAAGCTGCTGATGATAAAGAATTCGTGTTGGGATGCTGTCGACAAAGCGAAGCCGCAGCCCGCTACCTCGGCATGGGAAACGAAAAACCAACAGGCCATGGCAACTATCGGATTAGCTGTCGAGGACGGTCAACTGATCCATATAAGGAAAGCCAAAACCGCCAAGGAGGCGTGGGAGAATCTCGAAAAGGTGCATGTGAAGAAGACCCTCAGCACGAAAGTTTCTCTCATGCGGAAGATTTGCCGTCTTCGGCTGGAGCACAACGGCGATATGGAGGCACATATTGCGACGCTGACGGATCTAGTGGAAAAATTGAACGCGTTGCAGCAGAATGCCGCCATAGATGATCAGTGGCTGGTTTCTATATTATTTAGCAGCCTACAGGATCAATATGAGACGCTAGCCACGGCGTTGGAAGCGAGGCCGGATGCGGATTTGGATCTCGTCAAAAGCAAATTGATTGGCGAGTGGCTGAAGAGAATTCATCGGATGGTGGTGTAGGGATAGTGCAGCTACAGCTTTGCATACGGCAGCCGGAAAAGATGAGGTTATGGGTTACTTTTGTAAAAAGCCGGGCCACAAGAAAGCGAGCTGTGAAAAGTGGAAGAAGTGGAAGGAGAATAAGAAGAAAAGTGAGGTTAAGGAAGAAACATATGGCAAAAAGGCTAACAGTGTAGTGCAAAACGACGTCGAATCGATCGTTCTGGGGTGAAGCCATAGTAACTGCGAACTAGCTTCAAAATCGTCTCCCTACTCGTATGATTCCTGTGACGCCTTATGAACGTTGGCATGGTGTAAAGCCAAATTTGGGTCACGTTCGCCCATTCGGCGTTGATGTGTTTTGCTATATACCGAGCGAAAAGCGGGGTAAGCTAGATGAAAAGGCGAGAAAGCTGAAGTTAATGGGCTATAGCGAGATTTCAAAAGCATACCGTCTGGTTGACGTTTCGACTTGAAGGATCACGATTAGTCGGGACGTAAAATTTTTGCATAGTTTCGACTCTCCGTCGAATGCAGGTCTTTCTTCGTGTAGCGAAGTGGTGGTACCCTTATCGAAATGTTGCGGCTGTGGTTCCGGCTGTGATTGAGTCATGTGAAGCGCCTGCGGTGGATGCCGAACAAGACGTCTGGGAGGACGCAACGTCTGCTGCCGAAGATTTGCTGAGAAGGTCAACAAGGACAACGAGGGGACAATTGCCGGCCCGGTACGCTTACTCGGCGGAAGCTGTGGTTCAGGAGGAGCCCAGAAGAGTGAAGGAAGCGCTGTCTGGTTCGGATAGCCACAACTGGAGGAAGGCGATGCTGGATGAACTCGAATCGATTCGTAGCACTAATACCTGGGAATTGGTCGATCCTCCGCAAGGAAAGCGTGTGTTGGGGTATAAGTGGATTTTAAAAATCACGCGTACCGCTGACGAGAAGATCGTTCGGTTCAAGGCCAGACTCGTAGCGCAGGGCTACAACCAGACATACGGCAGTAAGTACGACGAAATCTTCACGCCCGTCGTTCGTCAGACTACTTTTAGAACTCTTATGTCGGTTGCTTCGAAGCGAGGAATGGTTGTACGGCAGTATGACATTAAGACGGCCTTTCTGAACGGCGACCTTGAGGAGGAGTTGTTTATGCGCCAGCCTCCGGGGTTCATCGTCAAAGGTGCTGAAGACAAGTTTAAAACGTAGCCTGTACGGGTTGAAGCAGAGCGCTCGCGCATGGAACATCAAACTTCATCAAGTGCTGAAAGGTGACGGTTTCATGAGAAGCGAAGCGGATCCATGCCTATACAGCAAGGTAGTCAACGGCAAACGCTGCTATATCTTGATGTACGTTGATGATTTGATCATCGCCAGTGAGGAAAAAGGAATAATTACATCGGCAAGCCAAACTCTAGCTCGGAATTTTGAAATCGTCAGCCTTAGAGAAGTTCGTAATTATGTCGGCATCGAAAAGGAACGTGATAGTGCTGGTGACTTCCACATCTCGCAGTGTAAGCAACAATCAATATGCAACTAGCGATTTGAAATTGGTTCACTGTTGTAGAACCCCTTGGTCCGAAGTACACCTTAAAGCCAGCACCTAACTATACATATTTGCGCCTTTGTTTTGATTTGCTGTGTTATTTTGACAGAATATTTGAGAGTGTTCGTGTGAGTTCATTATGAGGGGCGTATTATTAAGCTTGGGACCGAGCTTGGGACCGATGTGCTAGTACCGACTGAGCCAAGAAAAAAATCGTATTTGTTCGGGACCTACTGGTCTTAGAGTTAGTCTATGGTGTAAGTACATTGCGGACATCGTAAAGTCAGCTGGTTTGCAGGATGCCAAATCGTCTGCAATCCCAATCGACGTTGGATATTACAAGCCGGATGCCGAAGATCAACCTCTTCCTGACAACTCGGAGTATCAAAAGCTAGTGGGAAAGTTACTGTTCGTTGCTGTCAATAGTCGGCCTGATATCGCAGCTCCTGTTTCGATACTGAGTCGAAAACTTTCGAACCCTATGCAGCGTGACTGGAACGAATTACGAAGAATAGTGCGCTACCTAAAGGGTTCCATCAACCTGAAACTGCGGCTCAGCAGTCGTGGAGATGATTCTGGATTGGTGGGCCATGCTGATGCCGATTGGGCGGAATGCCGTTTGGATCGCAAATCCAACAGCGTATTTCTGTTCAAATTATGTGGCGGTACCATATCATGGGCGTGCCGCAAGCAGAGCAGCGTTTCCCTATCTACTGCGGAGGCCGAATTCGTCGCCTTGTCAGAAGCGTCTCAGAAGTCAATCTGGCTACAGCGGCTTCTACACGATATGGGAGAGAAGGTTCAAATCATACAGCTCAACGAGGACAACCAATCTTGCCTGAAAATGCTACGGTCAGAGAAATTTAGCAACAGGACGAAACATATCGATAGGAAATATCATTTCGTCAAGGACTTATGTCAAACTGGAGCGATCGAGTACGTGTACTGCCCATCAGAGGTAATAGTGGCTGATCTGCTCACCAAACCGGTGGCACGTATTCGTGTTGAGCAACGATTGAGTGGCCTAGAAGATTAGAAAGCCGGTGTTGAGGTGGAGTGTGAAGATACTGGCAACACGGTTTCATATACATCGTAGAGTAAAACGAGCACTATACCGTATTTCACTGTGTAGTGTATTTTTTCTTATTTGTCATTTTCCTGATTCGACTCTGTTTCTTTTTTCTAAAAGTAGAGATATAAGAGACTCCATGTTGGAACCTAATAAGTCCAATCCCATAATGCTTCGTGTTTAACCAGCGGTTGCCGTCCACCAGCGGAAAGGGAATCAATTAAGGCCATCGTGGCACCGACAAACCGACATGACTGACAATAGAAAATGTCTTAATATTTCTGTTCAAATCATACCACTGACATCTATCTTCGTGTTCGCTGAGAACGTTTATTTAGGCCACGAACACACTTGGGAACTTGATAAGAAGGTTCATGTCTGAGCAATTCTGGACACATTTATTTGATCTAGATGAACTGATTCGATAGGTTTTGACAGATGGGATCGCTGCACATTTGAATCGGTCGTAATGGATTCTTGATTAATAGTGATTGAGTTTCATGTCGGTTTGTCGGTGATCGTGGTCCGACATGGATATAGTTTTTGGCTTATGATGTACCAGCACATCGGTCCCAAGCTCCGTCAAAAGCTTAATGAATCATCCCTGAAAACATAACGCAACAAACAGCCCCTCAAATATTCTGTCAAAATAACACAGTGCACGGATACAAATTTCGTCCATTTAAATTAAAAATATCGATGTTCAACTTGAAACATAAGAATTGTTTAAAGTTAAAAGAAAGCATGTTTCGAAGGCAAATAACAATTTTTGTATCGAATTCAAGGCATTGTAATTTCAACAATACATAAATTGGGCAGGTGAATTTGAGCGTGTATTTTACTATCCAGAACGTGAGGCCGAGGCAAAGTTTCGACGCTCGCAACATGAGCCAATCGTCTCATTTATTGGAAGTCTTCTTAATACTCTGAGCAAACTCCTTGAACCTAGAATCTGTTAGGATTCAAGCCAAATCTAGAATTAAGCTAACCATAGAATAAATAAAATAAATTTAGAACGCAGCCATTAAAATCTAAAATTTTTACGTTTGTTCTTATAATTAATATGTTCAAAATAAATATAAAAGGATTTTTATTACAAACATCGATGTCACTTGATTTTAAACATAGAAAATGTTTGAAATAATGCAAGTTTATTTTTGCGGCCAGAATAAACTAAGTTTATGTTTGGATTTACCTGGAATATGTTTGTTATGACGATATTTTTTGCTGCGTGTGAATCAAAACAAAAACAAAGATTATAGTACACAGAGAGGAATTTGATAGTCAATTTTACCATTATTGGGGGTTAGGATGACTATTGCAGTATAGTGATTTTGAACCGACTATGATCATGGTCAAAACTACCATTAAAAATAGTTGATGCAACATTTTCCATAATGTCGGAATAGTCCTTGTTACCATGATCATAGTCAAAAATGCCATGAACGTGGTAAATTCGACCATTTTCATGGTTATTGAAATCATTATATGCGATAGTCATCCTGACCATGATTTAATTGTCGGTACAACGATGAAATTTTTCTCAGAGTACTGAACAGAGCAAGAATGTATGGAGGAATCCAAGTAACGCAAAAAAAAAGGTTAAACGTGGTAGATGGCGCACGTTAAAAATGTTTTTTCGAGCTGTCTAAGCAAAGTAATTGGTGGTAAAAGATACGAGAATCAACGATGATGACGATACTGACCAATTCCATACAGCTTGAAAAATAGCCAGAAAGTTATTATCAATTTCAGTTTTAGATACTACGATGTTTAACCTCACTTTAGCTTTACTTGGATTCTATTCTATTATCTGTATTTGACAACTAACACAGAAGTCATGGATGATTTAGTTTTATGATATTAAAACTCGAACGTGCTTAACTCTATACGGTGATTTAGAAATTAAAATTAAGTTTAAAATGGATAAAACTAAAATACTTTACTTTTTTGTGGCTTCCTTGGTCCTTCCATTTCTTGGCGCGTTTTTTCAGTACGCCTCGTGCCTTATGCCGTTCAAGCATCTCTATGCGTTTAATCAGTTCACTAGCTTCTTTTGTTTCACGGTCGTCAATGAAGACGATAAACATATCTTCCTCCGTTGATAGCTCCGGTGAATAACCGACTAATAACAATTTTCCCTGATCCATATCTTTCAGTGTCTCCTTCAACTGCTGCTGGACGGTATTTTTCCCCGGGAGATGATCTTCCAATACTTCCTTTTTTATTTGCTTCCAAGGATGCTCAGCACTGACTGTCTGGCCAATTTCCATCCCGATCTCCGCCTGCAGATCCGGACTTATGACCATCCGGGTGGATTTGGGAAAATTAATCAACCGTTGACGCGCTTCATCTTCCTTGAAACCGAAAATAATCGAAATTTCCTCGTCCTCCGACGAGTCGAAGTCAAAGATTTCCTCGGAGCGATCGGATTTATCTGACTTTCCATCATCGAAGCCGGTGGTGGACTTAAGATGGCTCATCTGTGTGATGTGACTCATTTTCAACCTTTTTTGATTAATAATCAATTATTTTCGAAACACAAAATCAATCGTTGGGAATGTTTTTTTCAAATGCACAGTAAACATTATTTCCCAAGCAACCGTTTCCATGCATGACCGGGGATGCAATTGTGTGTTGTATGCGTATACGCCTCAATCACGCAACACGTGGTGATGGCTGCGTCTGTGATGTCGGTAAGGTCGATGCGAAACTCAGCCCCTTCGGAAACGTTTCGAGCTTTGCCCGTTTTGACAAAGGCTGAAATTGTGACAGCGAGTTTCAGAAATTATAGTCTTTTTAGAATCAAGAATCACCTGATAGAAATGTATTTATTTGTTGATATGCGGGTTGAATATTATTACAGTTTTAATGTTTTTGAGGTTTCAAACTTAAGAATTGCTCTGCTCTAAAGTATTCCAGTTTTACACTGCATTGATATGCGTTATTGATACTCGACTACTACAGAGTAATGGCATACTTTTCAGACTGTAAAGTGTTGATTAAAATAAACTAGAGACGACTGTCATGAGCAGTTCAACACATATGCAACCACTGATATGCATACCTTTGGGCTAGAGAAATTTGCTCCGCTAGGCATTAAATTTTTGGTTTCGTGTTCAGAAGTTCAAGTGTAGCGTAGCTAACAGTGCTACATCGTTTTTCTCTCCGCTTCGGTAATAAAGTAGTAAAATTATTCATCCATAATCCCCCATCTAACTGTTTAGGAAACCAGAAAATAACCATTCAATAGTTCCTTCGGTGTACTTGGTACAAAGAAAACGTAAATAACCCCAGTTACGAGTGTTTGATCACGCAAAATTCACAAGTGAAAAAAGTCGGATGAGCCACAACCTACTTTTTCTCTACCTCTGCTGCATTTTATTTTGTTCGCTCATTGGTTCTGAAACCTGCTGCCGTCAGCAAAATTTAATTTTTATGCTACTAACACCCTATGCTTAAGTTTTTGATATATTAATTTTATTAACACCTAGCTAAATATATTCTGTGAGTTTTTCCCCTGCTTACGGCAGAAATTTGCGATGCGAAAAATCGATATGTGTAGCCCTAAATATGACGTCATTTTTTCACTCATTTTTGTGTCACCGTTTGGAACGCAATCAACCATGCACCGTTTGCGCGTGCGACGATGTGTTTGTCAACAACAGAAGAAAGCTGGAGAAACTAGAGCAATTTACGAAACTTTCAAAAATGGATAGGAAAGCGGAGTTGGAGCGGAAAAAGGCCAAACTGCAGGCCCTCCGCGAAGAAAAAGACCGACGTCGGAAAGAAAAAGAAATGAAGGATCTCGAGGAAGCGGCCGGAAAGTTGGGCCATCCTGAAAGTAACACCAGAAAGTGAGTCTTCCCTAGTTATGTTGATTGGAGCCTAGTTCTGTAATTTTCTGTTTCCAACAGGGATTTGGATGAGATGCTATCGTCGCTAGGCGTGGCTCCTGTTTCGGAAGTGTTATCATCGCTGTCTTCAGTGAACTCAGCCACATCCGATCAGTCGGCAAACCATACTCCAGATGCTAGCCTTCAGCCAAGTGTGAACGGGCAAAAGTACGTTAAATTGGCGAATACGGGTGCAAAGTAGTGTTATTCAAATAAAATTCCGATTCTGTTCCAGCAATCGCAAGAAACCGATCAACCTAAGCCTTGTATCGGTTCAGGCAACGAACATTCCACCCAAGGAGACCGTTGTGTACTCGAAACAAACGCAAACCACAAACACCGGTGGCCACGAACGCGATGGTAAGTTTACGCTTCATAACAACAGATACATATTTCATCGCAAATGAGATCCTAATCAACTTGTTCTATATTAACAACTGGCATCCCAACATTGTCGCGTTGATCATTGATTTGTTCATTTCATTTATCAGAATGTGGAGTTTATTGTCGAAGCATTTGTTTCATGACTATCATACCTATACTGCCGTGAAACGCATATCAGTCCCATATGGATAGAAAAGCAAGCAAAGATGGGACCGATATGCGTTTCACGGCAGTATGTTTCAGTTTCGCACCGTTCTTAACGGTTTTATTTTGTTTGTCCCCATGTGTTTAGTACAAGTATTTTTTTGTTTGTGTATCTTTATGTTGATATCAGTTTTAGCAGCATTTTCATTTTCTTTTGAAACGATAAAAATTTACACGATATCGGTAATACAATTTCAGATTTACTTTCCTCAGCAAACAAAGTAACTTAAGACGCATCGAAAAGATTTTCTCTATTATAAGCATCTCCAATCATTCTTTTAATAACTAGGCTGAATTATTCTCAGCGGACTAGGCATCTTCATCAGAGTATTTCGTGATTCAGAACAATTTGTCTATTGTTTGTATTAAAAACTACTCGGTTCTATCCCAAACATTGAATGGTTCCTGTAGGTAGGGAGCAACAACCTGGACAAGACTTAGCAACTACCTGGATTTTTTCAAAGTTCATATTTTTTTTATATGAAGATTTTTTATGACATTAAGAATGTCTTTAATCAAACAGGGGACCATGGCTGTCACGGAAGCAAATCGGCAAACTCGTCTGCTAGCTAGAAATCCTAGAATGAAAATTTCGTTGTTCAAACTTGTAATGTGAAATATATATTGGTGAGAGGCAAAAATAATATGTCATTTCTTTTTTCTCCCGTTCATTGATGTAGTCACTGTAGTCACCGTTCATTGATGTAGGTCACTTTTTGCGTGACATAATTAATGGACGTTCCCTTACTAGAGATGCTGACTAATACAGCTTTTAGTGAATAACGTTCGTTTCTGGGTTGAGTAGAAGCGTTTGGTGGTAACTCGATATTTGTTGCCGAGTTTCTGCCTTTTGTAAGCATTCAAGATTGGGATTAAAACATGCCATTGAACAGCGTGCAACAAGTACAGATGGATGGCCCGAATATTAATTTGGGCTTTCATAAGAGTTAAAAACGGACATGGAAGCTACTGAGATACGTAAAAGCCTTTCAACTTAAACAAACAAACAAAATAGAAACGATTTATAATTGTGAATTTCAAAGTGCATTTTTGTCAAATTCCTAGAAGGATTTCGACGATTATCGAGAGATTCCGGAAAATTCCCCCGAGGTCCCTTGGGAATCTCGGATAAGATAGGGGCAAGTCTTGGTGAGAATTTCGATGAATTCTGAAAAGGGTTCTGACAAATCTCGCAGCAGATTGTGGTGAATTTTGATCAAGTGACTTGGAGCTTAAAGACTGTTCTTTTCATAAAGAGGAAACTTTTGTACCTCTATAAAAAGTAGAATTTTTACTCAATTTTATGGAAATTCGCTTCACCGTGTAATTCAATACACTGACAGACGACTGTCATTTTTTATCTGAGTCAAAACAGTTTGAGTTTAGCAAAATGGAGCGAACTGATAAGGACACTAGAGTTTTTATGGACTACGAGGGACTGTCTTGTAGACATATTGGTCAAATTGTGAAAAAAAATCGAAGACTGGTGTGCACAAAATCATCAAAAAGTTTGGAGAGGAGCATACTGTGGACGATCTGCCAAGATCCAGAACCATAAGCGGCCCTGTTAACCCGCAAAAGGAGAAGACATGTTTTGAGCTTCTGTTATCCGAAAAATCGAACTCAGTCCGACAAGAAACTGGGAGTAAACTCCGGAGAATTTCGTCTAATTCTGTAATTTACTCTTTCGCTTCCCATACCAGAGCTGGGAAGGGCATTCAGTATGAGTATGACTCATATGCAACTTATTTTACAAGCTAAATTTAAAAAAAAAAGATATATGATGAATTTGAGCTACATTTTTTTCCAACAATGCTCTCTAAGAGTGATGTGAAAACTCTACGGTGTGAGAGCATTAGTTACAGTTACATTCAGTACAAGCTATTATGCAAGCACTATACATCATTTTTTGAAATTTAAAAGTCCCGTGTCAGACAGGATGCTGGCGAATTATGATGAGCATCCCCTTAACAAATCTCGGTGAGAATCTGTAAAATATTGGAAAATCTTTATGCTGTAGAACATTTGAACAAATATCGAAGACTTTTTTTTTAATTTTCGCAGAAGCAGATTGTAAGATTTTGGCAAATGCAGAAAAAAAATCATGTACATTTCGAATCTTGAACTCTAACAAAGCAAGAGGATTCTCGCAAACTCAGTAGAGAGTTCTACCGACTCCTGTAGACAATTCTGCGGAATCTCGGTGAAGATTCTGTTGCATGCTTATTTTAAACGATCCCTACGAGAAACTAATGGACTATAAAGAATACTTATTCTAAATCTCACGAAGCGTTGAGGTGTTTTCATTTGTTTCCGAAGCTAACAGGTTGTACCGGAGGAAGCTAATATTCGTGTGCGTTTTTCTTACAGTCGATTCAATTCTAGTCTGGCAGAGAGTAAAAAAAATATTGCATGAAAATAAAATAGATGTGGATCGAAATTAGTTTAAACATATTTTCTTTAGTCGGAATGGACTCTCCAAGTTTTACGGTTCCATGGAATTTTTTTCCCTTTCGGTTTGAAAATCTTGAGCTAAAATTTGATTCTACTCTTATCAGATGTGAACGCGACAGTTCCAACATTTGCAGTTGGAAAGAAAATGCCACCTGCTGTCTGCGCATTACAACGCATTTTTGAGTTCTTGGTGACTTTGTGGACAATATTTTAGTTAAGCTTTCCCGTTTCACACTGGAACGTTTACTTAGACATCCGTGCACAAAAATGTCATGGCTATCACCCTTCTATTGAAAGCCCGAATGACTTATACGATGTTGTGGAAATTTCAACATCCTACATTATGGAAGCCTATGAAGAAGCGTTTCCATTATGAACTATAAAATTAACTGGTGGAACAACGAACACAACATTACGTAAAATGTTTAGAAGGGACTGTAATAGACGTCGTACAGAGGGAACTGATGCTTTCAAAATAGTCCGAAAAGCTAATAAAAAGGCTTTAAAGTTCTCCGAATGACAAGGCTGAAAAAAAACCCTTGCGCAAATTTTTAAAGTGAAAACGAAACTAGCTGACTTAATAAAGTTGCTAAATCTAAGGATTTACAAGTAAGCAGTAATAAGGCGAAGCTGGTAACTTTAATAATAAGGATGATGCGGCGCTAGAAATACTTCTTCGAACACATTTACCAGGATATTTAGAACTGGACGGACTCATTCAATGATCCAGAACGTTTTTCTGCTCGTTTTGAATCTAGGGTGATAGCTAGCAGGCTAGTAACACCCGAGTCAATCGAATGGGCTTTAATTAGCTTTGCACCTTATAAGACTCCGAGAGCAGATGGGCTATATTCATGTTTGCTTCAGCGAGATTTTGTTAAATTTATTCCAAAAGGCGGGCGAGTAACGTATGAGGCAAAGAGTTTCAGGCCAATCAGTCTGAGCGCTTTTATACTTAAGTGTTGAGAAAGAATGATTGAAAATCTTTGTAGACAACCTTTTCATGAAATGCAACATGCGTATCAAAGAGATAAGTCTATTACAACCCCTTTGCACATCTTGTATGATGTAGAGAAGCCTTTTTCACAGAAGCAATCCTGTCTAAGAGTCTTCTCAGGGCGCCTTTGAAAATGTTTCGTTCAATGCCATCATTGAAGCGGCACTTTTTTATGGTTATCTTTGTTATAGCAACATGGATTCACGAGATGCTTAAAAGTCTTTACCTGAAGCTATAACTAAGATAACGCAAAAAGCTCTAAGCGAAACTGAGAAGTGGTGTGAATTTGGGTAAATTCCAACAAAACAACACTTGTTTTATTCACAGAAAAACGAAGGATTACCGGAGTTCATCCACTTCGTTTCTTTGGTTCTGAAGTCTATATAACAGATCAAGTTAAGTATTTTGGAGTTATCGTAGTCTCTAAGCTAAATTGGTTTGCTCATGTTGCCTCTAGAACCAAAAAGGCATTTATGGCTTTTAGACAATGTAGACGAACTATAGGTTGAATCTGGGGCCTTAAACCAAAACATAGTTACTGGTTCTATACTGCAATAGTTAGACCAATCTGAGCTTATTGGTGCATCGTATGGTGGCAGAAAGGAGAGTTGAGAACTATCCAGACAAAGCTTAATCATCTTCAACGCATGTGTCTAATGAAATTATCTGGCGTATTTTCCACTACATCCACTGCTGCTCGATTCAAGTGGAGAAGTTTGGTCGAAAAGAGCTGGTATGTCAAGTAACCATTTTTTACACTACCGGAACAATCAATGCGAAAATCAATCGGTCTGAGTGTCTGCAGAAGAGGTTGCTGCCTTTATATCAGAAGCATAGTACTCTTCCACTGTTTTGGCCGGATTTAGCGTCGGCGCATTACGTCAATACAACTCTTATTGGCTCACGGAAAAGGGCATAGATTTCGTTGAGAAAAACATCAATCCGCCAAATTGCCCTCAGCTTCGGCCCAAATATTGGGCGAATTTGAAGACGGTCTTCAAAAAGACTGGTAAAGCAGCTGAGAATATGCAGGAGTTCAAAAAAAATTTAGGCTAAGGCGTCCAACAAATGTGATGAAACACTTGTCCGGAACTTGATGAAAAGTGTTCGATCAAAAATTCGCAAATTCGTGAAAGAATAATATTAATTTCATCCGATCTTCACAATGTTCAAGTGCAGTTCCGTACACTAACGTCAGCATAAAAATCATAACAGTTCCGTACAATAAAGAATCATCCATTAGTTTGAATAAAACAACATTTTTGTATATGATTCGAAAGAAAAATGTGTGGATAACTTATCCTCACATCTTTGCCGTTGAGGAAGTCCACCTATACTCGTTCGTGAGAATATTGCCATCCAAGACTCGGCACAGATTAGCTTGCGGAAGATAGCTTTTGCGCGAGGCGTTCAACATTTTCCTCCGAAGGACCGAGTTTTGCTTATTCCTTGCCTGTCTGTAATGTTCCACATTCGCTATCGTAGGGAAACTGCCTCCATATTAATCTCATTGTTCCTTTATTTATCCTAAGATGAATCAAACAATTGGACAGTTGAAGGATCGGTTTCGTTTTCTAATAATGTTGGCTAACTAATCCTGTCACGTGTATATCGTTTTATTTCAAGTAGGATGAATTGCAAAGTGATGAGATTAATATAGGTACATCTTCCCTACGATGCTGTAACATTCCCGACCTTGTTGCGTTCTTTCCCTCCACTGCTTGCATTCGCCGTCAAACCAGTAATTTCTCCGGTTCGGGTTCCTGAGCAACTCCGATTTCTCGTACAAGCGTAATGTTTGGTAACGGCATCCGACTCTTATGTGTATTGTACACCGTTTATAACTTGAGCGCATACATACTGCAACCATATAGTTGTCCGAATCTATCTTCACGATGCGGTAGCGAGCGTTGATAATATCGCAGATAAAATCATCGTCGATGAGAACGTGATCGATTTTTACTTCTGTTCGATGCAATTGGGATCTCCAAGTGCCTTTGTGGATGTCTTTGAGGGGAATAAAGGTACAAATGACCGGTAGTCAAATTAACTGGTGATCTGCCATGAAATGTTTAAACTTCTTACTTTTTGATCGATGAATGTATTTCTTAATTGCTCGATCGTTAATAATCGTGGGCATGGGTTTTTGCAATTAAGGCAGCATATTTTGGGTTGCTAGTTGCAATCATTTTGTGAATAAGTTAATAAATTCATGAGTTAATGTATTATCTCTTTCCCTTAGGGGCTATGCATAAACCACGTAGACTTTTTGGGGGGCGGGGGGGGGATGGTTGACCAAAGTCTACGCTCCATACAAAATTTCAAAAAATTGTAGGGAGAAAAGTCTACAAGGGGGGGGGGGGGTATGTGATTTTCAAAAATGAGTCTACGTGGTTTATGAACCGGCCCTTATAACACCAACAAAAAGAGGGTAGGAGAGGAAGGGGGGGAGGGTACCATCTGAAAAGACGATCAAGAGTTAGCAGTTTGTAGACATTTCATCAACGCGTTTCTAAAATATAACAAAAATATATGGTTGGTTTTGAAGAAATTTATCGCTTACGAATCAGCAAAAGCAGGTAATAAAATTTACCGCTCAGCTAGTAGTTACATCGATTTATTAAAAAAAAAAAAGATTGCTGAATTCTACCATATTTTGCTTAGTATTTAGTATATCTATGTCATTTTGTCTTTTATGTACACTATTTCTTTCCCTGACACAGATAACCAATCTATAAACAAACCGATCCTTTAGTTATAATGAGAATGATCTTGTTTTCGCGCAAGTTCCACCACTTATTGAAATAAAATAACAAATACAGTTTTTTCTTGCCATTCCTCACCTCTGTCAGGATATATGGAGGATTGGTGGAGACCACGTAAAGGTAAACAAAACAGCTACGTTCAAGAGTATAGCTATTATACCAATATATACCAAAGCCCATATATACAGTGTGTTGCATTATACAGTTACTCTCACTATCTCTCACTCTTACTTCGATTCTACCAATCAATCATTCAACATAAATAGATGTTTACCTACCCTGATGTAGTTGATCGAAGAAGAGAAGCTTTTTCGGTTGCGATGGAGTGTTTTCTACTTTTTCCTTCTGTTTGTTAATTAGGTTGGCACCAACTGCTAATTGTGTCATGTGTCAAAAAAAAAAAATGCCGGCAAGCTTACCGCTTTGTTGCTTTTTGTGCTCAATTCTTTCAGAACGCTTCTATCAGCTATTACAATAGGAAAACATGTTATGTGGTTTAGGTTCATTTTGAGGAAGAAAAGCGGAAAAACTCCATCCCATGTAAATTTGCATTGCATAGCCTGATATATATGTAATTGTTACGAAAGCTCTGTGATAGTTACAGGTATACTAATTATCTTGTATTCTTTTCTGTATCCTACCGTTATTTTAGCTCATGCCACGGATTATTACGGTGAGTGTTAGATTTCTACTTTCATCATCATGTTATCCTAACAATTTAGGAAGCGTTGGCCGGAATAACTTTTCTGTATTCCGGTCAACAAATCTCATCTCTCTTTCTACACTAACCCATTATAGGAGCTCTTGTTGAATACTACTATCACTTTTTCATTTTTATCTTTACAACTAGCATTACTAGTTGCTGTAAGACAGCTTTATTTTTCTTTATAAGACGTCTCCATAATTTGTCGTTTAGTTAGTTTAGTGAGTACGAAATGAACATCGAAAAACAAATAAGAATGTCTCGGTTTGTCATTGAATACGTCGTTAAATTTAATTTCTCCACCCATTCTTTCTATGTGCGTCTTATGTTTGTTTGCCATTTGAGATAAGTTGATCATTATTGCTCTTTAGTATATAAGTTCGGTACAGCTGGGAGGATTCTTCCGATCTTCCCGGTGTTTTTTATGGTTTCAGTGATAGCAGTTATAATACATGGTTTCCTTATTGAAAAACTCGACTCTATACAAAACTGATGTTCTAGTGCAAATGTCTTAGCGTTAGCATGCTTGCTAATAAATAGGAACGCAGCCAGGTAGATGAATTAGGGTTCTTAGTGATTTGTAAATATTTAAAATGATTCTTACTATGTAGGTTGTTAGTATCTTCACGGAAGATAATAAAAGCGTAGCTTTCTTCAATTTGTAGTTGGAAGGGGGAGTAGTGGTTACATTTGGCGTAAGACATTTACACTGGGTTATGTATTAGGTTTGCTGTTTACAATACTACCTAAAATGTAATTATGACCCCTTACCTCTAAAAATTAAAATATTATAATTTGATACGGTTCCACACTATTCCACGATCAACCATCTAAGGAACCATGTAGAATCCAGACAACCAAAATGCACGTATATTGAAAGATGAAATCGTGATATACAAACATATGTAAGCCAACAAATCGTACAGAATACAAAAATATGGCTTATAAGGGGAGGCCGTTTACGTACATTTCCACTAACGGGTTAATTTGACATCGTATGCGATTCAATCTGTGTTAAAACGTTCGATTTGTAATAGTCTTATGACGCAATCCAATTTAGTTTGTGACGCAATTCGATGGAAAGATGGAAAGTCTTGACTTAACATGTACGTATATACGATTCTAACTGAAAACTCGTTATACAACTTCTGTTTGTCCGAGGAGGTATCATTAACGTGCTCAACACAATACTAAGGTTCTTTTCATGTCAGCAAACATCCGTTGTCTACTTCAAGCATAACTTTTCAAATAGACGTATCTAACATTTGATAGGAATTGAGAAAAATTAGGTAGAAGTTCCAGATGCTTTCATTAAATCCTATTCAACTGCATTTCAAGTTGTATTCGATCTGTTGATTCTATCATGGTTAAATAATATTAAAAGTAGTAAAAATCCTGGTTTTCATTCACTTTCGCTCTATTTTTGAGAAAATTAACACATACTCCGGTTTACCTCCATACCATACACATACACCATGTTAGATACGTCGGTGTGACATCTTGATTGTAACACACCGGATGGATACGTCGGTATTTCAGAACGTTTAGCACTTGCGTCATGGCAGATACACCGGTTTTAATTTTTAAGACTTCCCCAAACTACAGCGTTCTTTTTGCCGCTGCCGCAGCGAAATCGCCGCAATGAGATTACATGGCGGCTTATGAGAGCGCCCAAACCGACGCGATGCGTTTTTTAATCGTGTCGGTTTGTGCGCTCCCATAAGCCGTCATGTAATCTCATCGCAGCGATTTTTTCGCCGCGATTTCGCAGCAGCGGCGTCAAAAAAAACGCTGCAGTTTGGAGAGGCCTTTAAGCGCAGATACGTTGGTTTGCTGAGTGGTGTATCTGAACTATTTGCTTAACATTTAATAAGATCAGATAGGTCACATATGAAATTTGACTCACATAACTGAATAATTTTGATAGTGATATTTGGCAATTGCTACTACATTAAGCGCGTTATTAATGATAGGATAGAATGAAAAAATCGATTTGTTTACATTTGCGACATACGTCCTTTTGAAGTTATGCTTGACTTGTCCTTTTTATTGGTATCGAAGCTTTTAGAGCACATCCACAGCTTTCTCAAACATGGGCTGATTTTGCACCGATTGTGATACGTTTCCCTGCAATCCATTACCCCGTATGCAATCATCCCAAATGTTTTATTACTTCGCATACAATTTCTCGAAACAAATTACTCATGATAAGGAAATAAGTAATTTTTTTTTGTACATCAGCCTATTGAACTATTACTATTTATGACACGCTTTCTGCTGCCTGTAGCTATACTACACTGAAACCGGCCAGTACCCATTAATGGGTAAAATATCACCCATTTCGAACTTAAGTGGGTTAACCCCATTAATGGGTCAAGAACTTGTACGTCAGGCTATCGAGTATTTTTTACCCATTTTTTTTAAATATTTGTCATTTGGAAATGGGTATGAAATACCAATTTTTCAAAACTTTTGTTATTTGGGAAATGAGTATGAAATACCCATTTTTCAAAATGTTTGTAATTTGAAAAATGGGTATGAAATACCCATTTTTTGTGATTTGTTTTTAATTGTGATATTGAAGAATGAGAATTAGCACAAACATAATAGATCTCAATTACTGTATTTGTGAATTTATTCGTAACGACAACCTTTTAGTCAATCTTCAGCGCAGTATCCGGTATTCGGTATCCTACAAATGTAAAAGTCAATTAATTAAAAAAAAAAACAAGTAAATCTTAAATATATGTTAACCTTGATCCATTGAATTATTGGAGCCGCCAAATCCTGTTCTATGTCAAGAGTCTTCTCCTAAGAAGCTTTTCGAATCCCTCATCTGGTGATATGTACAAGTAATTTATATGGAAAGTAATTTTTAAGATTAGTTACTTTTGTTATTATATTAAATTATTAACGTGCCTCCCAGTTTTTGGAAGGTTTTGCTTTCCAATTAAGCCTTCAGTTCCCCCTATACTACGCGTTTTCGTAGACTGAATTCCGACGCGAAGTTGATTTTTTATTTTTCGAACAGCGCACTTTCTACTATACAAAGCGAGCCAAGAGAATGCTAAGATATGTTGTACCCATTAATGGGTAGAAAAATACCCATCTTTTGGTCTCTCATTGCAAATAAAAAATGGGTAATTAGTATGCATTATTTAAATTTAAAAAGTACCCATTTTTTGACAGCTCCATATACTATCAAAAAATGGGTACATTTTTACCCATTAATGGGTACTGGCCGGTTACAGTGTATATTCAATCAGAAGACTGAAGAAAGCGTTACACCCCGTTCGCACTACAAACTATATTACGTGATATAGAGTATCTTGATATCAGCATCTATACATTTACTTTTCACTGGAAATAATGTGTATGGCATTTGATATCAAGATACTCTATATCACGTAATATAGGTGTGGGCGGGCGGGGGTTGTTTTTGTGGCGTCCCCCGTTTGGGGGGGGGGGTGGCGTTTTTGTGTTTTTTGCGCGGGGCCCACGGTGTTTTTTTTTTTTTTCCTTTTTTTTCTCCCCCACTCCTCGCGCCAGTATTTTCGATAAAAAAATATTATAACCCGGTGATAAACAAAGAAAAAATATAAAAGTGGTGTGAACCCCTCCACTATGTACACCACGGGGGATTTTTCTCGAATCAAATTAACGACAAAACACGACAACTTCCACCGCGAATATTGTGTTTGCTGCATACACGCTATTCTGAAGTTACTCACTTTTGAGTCAAAAATCACTCAGTCTAGTCAAAAGGGCACTTACCCAGAAATGGGTAAACATACCTATACTCAATTTTGAGTAAACGCGCTCGTGGAAGAATCTGAGTAAAGTTTACTCAGAAGTTGACAATTGTTGAATAGGTAAACTTTACCCATTTTGAATGAAAGGAATATGGTAGTGTGCGTTAATGTCTCAATAATTCATTTTTTGAGAAGATGAATGTGGAACAATATGATAAAAACAGTTTTGCTTTTATTTTATCAACAAAACATAAAGTTATTTATAAAATTTCAGCTTGAACAGCTTATTTCGAACTGAAACAAACATCATTCGTTCACTTCCGGACAACTCCATCAAAATAGATCTATATTGTTGAATACATGTATGCATGCTTGAATCCAAATTCCTGAATTTCAAATTCCTGAAATGCGGTGCTGTACGCTGCAATAATTTATTATTAATTCACTGAATTGAAATAGAGAAACATATAAAAAAAACACTTACCAAGAAGTTGCTGATACCTTTCAACACCCATATAGTTTTCATTGGTGTTCATTCGCAAATGAGCCTTCTTGTTCATGATCCGAAAATCCGAAAATCCGAAAATATCGTACACGAACAGAACAATGAACTGGATTTTATGTCTCACGAGACATTTTCGGGAGGGAAATTTTTCATCGCAGTCGTCGCATGGGAGATAGAAGTAAACGGTGGCTCAGCGGTTCCATTTTGACTGATTCTATTTTAAATACTTATAGTGGCTTCATTTTCACTAACTTAATTTTGAATTAATAGTCACTGCGCTAAAATTGTCTGTTGATGGTTGTCCACCATCTTGGACTCGGAAAAAAATTCTATCATAATCATTTACCCAGAATCTGGGTAGATTTCACTCATCGAAGAAAAACTAGTTTACTCATTTTTTGACAACTCCATACTGCTTGCAAAAATGTCCGCAATCTACTCAGACACTGGGTAGATTCGAAATAGCGTGTATAGCCTTCAAGAAAACCGAGCTGTCAAATGAGCACCACGCGCAGCACCAAGTTTTCGGCTTCACGATTGTTGTTAATGGCTGACAGCTTCTTCAGTCCTGTGCCTACAATCCGACATGACAGCCTATTTGGCTTTTTGGCGTTTAATCACCTTTCTTTTTCTAGCACATGCAGAGGAATGATGGTTTGTTTTCCTTCAAAAGATGTTCCTTCTTACTGGCACTCCTTTAATTTCTATGGCGCTGTAGTGTGCGTGCGTTCAAGGTCACTAAGCCTAATAACCAGATCAAATATTCTCCTTTACTACACAAGCTCCGTCTACTCGATGGATCACACATCTTATCGCAAGTTTTGCATAAGAGTATGCGTGCACTCAAAAAATATTTCACTTATAGCGAATTCGTTTTTGATCCAGTTCCAAACTGGATCGGGTATCAAAATTGGGTCGGCTTGTTGTGTGTTAAACGTCAGTGTGTATGATTTGATTTGTAACTCGTATCGGATTGAGGTATGCACTGAAAATAAGTTCGGAAATCGCAGGTTGGAACTAGTTCCAACCTAGTTCAAAAACGAATTCGATATTAGCTACTACTGGAAACACATGTAATTTTCCAACACTAAAATAAGTGACTTTTACATGAATATCACATAGAAAAAGAATTTTTTTTGACTAATCATTTACATTTCACTGGACACATAAGATTTACTTGATATTGCAAAGCATTTTCCACTTCCTGAATCACATGAAAGTTAAGTGAATTTCTAGTGGATATTTTCCCCTGATTATGTGATCTCTTTTTTCGGTGTATGAACGTCAGGATATCAGCTTACACTCCCGCTTCATTCTACTCAGTGACTGAGTAGAATTGTATTCCTTTCTCTTTTTCTCACACGAAAATGTTATTCAATTTTCGTTAAAATTGGTTCTACTCAAAAATTAAGTTGATCCACTTTTTAAAGAACTTTCCCGTGAGGAAAAAGGGATAGTAATACAAATGTAAGAGAGTTGACTTCAGTGTTAATTTACTGTACCGATTAATTTTTGAGGAACGTCACTGACATTAAGTATTAAGCTTATCATGTCTGGGTGTGTAGTGTGCCTTCTGGAAATGTGGCAGTGCGTTTTGGACGGAAACATAACAAACAGCTGTCAAAAAGATTTTTTCTATCGCGAAGGTCAATGAAAACTTTTTGGTTATCTGTGGGAAAACATACATTTTTTGCGCGAAGTTAGACACGATAGTGTGCGTGCATTAAACGCCACTAAGTTTAATTGGCCAAAAATGATTGTCGCTGGTTGTACCACCTACAAACATACATATCTACTAATATTGATATTCCTCAAAAAAAAAAAACTAGTAAAATATTCATCTCTTCGATATTAGCTCTACTTTTTCGGCTAGATAAACACCTTGTCGCTTGCTTACACTCTAACTGGAAAGTACCTATGTATGATATATATGATATATGAAATCCGTTGAACAGGTGGAGCTAGTGTATAAAAGGAATATATTTCAACGGTTTATTTAGGGATTTTAATGTAGGTTATCACTGACAGATTGTCAGTGTTTTTACTATCAATACAGATTTTCCCGGCTATCAAACATGGTATGTTATTTCGAGTATTGTTATCGTTCAAATGAGATTTGCCATATATTTGAAAATTTAGCTTTTCTGAGTTTTCATTGTTCAAATGATAATAACAGCATGCGTAACTAAGTGGTATAAAAAGCGAAAGAGCGACTTTTAGAGTTCAACCTTTCTACTAACGCGTTTCGCAACCGCCAACAGAATCGCCATGACTGATTGTTCCATTTTTCTTTTCTTATTTTTTCTTTCTCCTTTTTGGGCATTGTGCAATACTTGTTTAGTTTAGTCTTATTCATTAAGACTTTGCTGTAGGATGAATGTATACAATAAATACAAATACAAAAATGATCACGTGAGCGTAATGTGATAATTCTCATGAATTTCTATGGACACATAATGGACCTAATGAAGGTTTTCCTTCGGATGTGCTTTGTTTTTTGAGTTTACGTACGTACCTGTGCTCGTCTTTTCTCACGCTCCTGTGCAATGAGTTCTAAAGCCCTACAGTAAAAGTATAGACGACTGAAATTTCCATCAATTTGGGGGTGCCTGTATAATGATTATTGAAATTAACAAAAATGTCAGAGACGAGAACATTCATATGACTCCTTTTTCAAGTTTTGATGATTCAGCTGCGTGTTATTTAGTTATTTCCTCTTTTTCCACTTCAATGAAGGCATTTCAAAACGATTGATGAGCTACACAGAAAAAAATCTTGTAGTAAAAACTACCATTTTACCCGACTATGCCTATCTTTAAAACTACCATGAAATTTAAGTCAAATTTACTACGTTTATGCAGGGTGGCCACAGAACCGGGAAAACCGGGAATTTAAAAAAAAAACCGGGAGAAACCGGAAAAAAACGAGAATTTATGTTCACATGATTAATTATAATTTAGGTTGTGTGTGATTATCATCGAACCTCTAGTTATTCCTATCTTACGAGTTCATCCATAACGATCTGTGAATTCTAGAGTGTGTCAATTGATTTACCTTCTATGAATATCTTGGCTCATTCTCGAAGTGTGTCGCAACATGTGTTCTGACGCATAGAAACTATAGGACTTGCTGTCAGGCAAACGTTTCCCTATCAAAACAACTTACATTCGTCCTATGCGTTTGAAAGAAAGGGGATTAGACAGAAGAAAACCTAATAACCTAATAATTAATCTCTCTCGTTCACTTTTTCGCTTTGTTGGTGATACTGAGGTCATATTCATCGCCCAGTTCCAACAATTTTATTTGCGTATTAACACTCATCATATTTCGACAGCCGTTTTTTTTTAAATTAGAAGCGATACCAGTGTAGCATTACCACAATAACCGAAAACGGCTTTAAATCAAATATTTAGCTATCTTGTAGGAAATCTCCTTTGTTTTTATTTGGTACAAGCAAGGATGTTTCGAAATATCCTTATCCCGTTTTGTCGTTTTGGCTACGCGCTTCTTTTTTTTTGCAGGGGGTCTGTATTTACTTTGTTCTATTTTTCTTCCTCTGTTAGCTGTTCATACTGACTGTCAAAACCATCAAATATTCGAGCACATCAATAGATCATTGCACGATGGCGTTATCAATGCAGTTTTGACAGTTCAGGGAGCTTGTTTACGTGGACTTAGGATATTTTCGGTAAGATCGGTTTGAGATTTTGTTATCTAAATTTATTACGATTAAAGTAAAACAGCCGGAAAACAGAAACCAGTGCTTATTTCTACATCATTTCCTGAATCTTATCATACAGAATCCAGAAAAAAGTCAAAAAAGTCAAAATTTCGTTTGAGCGGTTCAAATTCTAACACCTGGAAAACAAGCTTCCTGAACTGTCAAAAAAGTGAGGTTAATGTATTCCGTGTAATGATCTATATCGAAAAAAAAAAAAACTGTTTCGGAACTCGGCTCTCCTTTTGACATTTTTTTTTCTATTCGAATTCAAACTTGCAGAAAAAAGACTGCTCTACAAAACCATTTGTTTTCACAGATTTTTATTTCAAATTTATTAAACACACCGAAACATCAATGGTGAAAGCGTGTTCTGTATCTATTTTGGCTGCGTTCCTATAAAAAGCATCTTAGTTGAAATTCTTGTTGTAAGAATATGGAATGAAATCACACATTCACTTTCAATCCTTCATTTCATTTCAATGTCGTGTTTCTATTCATTCAAAAAAAAAAAAAAAGAAAAGATATATGAAAATATTGCAACTCGTTAATCGCAAACCAGATAGCGCTGGAATTGGTTTGAAACAAAAGCTAAGATAAATAACTCCACTCATGCTAAGTTTGCCATAATTTGCGCCCCTCCTCCCGTATAACTACTTGAAGAAGAATGTTTGCACCCCGCCAGATATCTATTTTTTTATTATGAATAATCTCCTAGTATTACCGTTCAGTTCATAATTAACGACCACAAAGTTAAAGTTGAACTTTCTTTTTGTTTCAAGATGAATACAATCTAAACCCCGGTTTAGAGTGGGAGGATGAGTTTACAGGTAGGTTTTTCCTAACATGACTACTTTAGTCACTTTAAAAACTGCTTTATAAAGTTTCGTTCATTTTGTTAATATTTTTTTGTAATAAAGAGAACCAAGAATGATCCTTCTTCCTACTCTTATTCATATACATAGATAGTTCAGTTACAGAAAAATATATCGTTACGAATGCGTTCGCTTAACTATTCAGTATATTTGCTATGGAAGTTGCACTTTTATATATAGAGTTGTACAATATATCGTGTTGTATTTTATACTTTTAGTGTCCCTTTTAGAGATTGCAGTTTCGAAGGTTATTTTTGAATGAATGATTGTTTTGTGAATGTTATTGTTTCCTCACTTCCTATTTTGCTGTCTCTTTTTTCATTTTTCACTGTGCCTATCACCTTTGTTCTGTATTCCACCTTCATTAGAAATGGTGAGCTATCCTACATATACAGTTCTCGTTTATGTAGTTATGGTAGTCTCAGACTAAACTTGCTAAGAAAACCTAATAAATTTCACGTTGACATCCCAACCTTGTCCCGACCCTACTCTGCTCCATGTGTTGGTCTATAGCTTCTTGCTGTGGGTTTGATAACTTTCCAATACCACGCTTAATAACAGTCTTTATCTAACCAACCATCCTGCGAACAACGAATCGATCTACTAACGCGTAACGTGTCATCTGAGATAATTTCATGTCATGAGTATTTAACGAATATAAACGATAAGAATCAAAACATGCATTTCAAGGAACGAGCTAAAACGGGATCAATGTCGAACAAATGGGTGGAGAAATTAGAGTACCTGTAAATGTCCTTTCAATTGCCGTGTTCACTATCACCGAAAGGGGATTGTAGCGATGTCGTTCAGATCGTCGAATATTTAATCTAAGGAGACTGCAGCTAGTTTTAGTCCTGTACAAAGCAACGCTAGAGAAACATCTGTAAATAACCCGCATCTTCTTGATACTGCTTTTGCTCTAATATCAACCGAATTCCTTCCCGACCGACGAGTGTGCTCAACGAAGAATCAGCGGTTCCACATCTACAGAAATTTTTATACGGTACAGCTTTACATCCTTTTTTTTTAAACTATTTTAAATAAATATTTTTGAAATAAAAAATAAGCCACTGCAAATGAAGGTTCAGTCGCGTTTCGGGAACATAATCCTTTTTGATTATGGTGTTAGTTTCGTCAAATTGAAGTTTCAATCCTTTAAAAGTGATAGTTTGTCGCTTTGTAAAATATTCTTTTGTCATGAACTACTGTACAAATTTCTGTAAATCTGGCATCACTGCTTGAAATTTTATATCCTCAGTCTTATTATCCTGCATTATTCTTTTCACATTACATATTTTTTACACTGGTACCTATGCCAACAATACCTATCTTTTTTGATTTTCATAGACATCTTATAATATTGCATCAGGTATATGCCAACTCGACAGCGCATATGTATCATATTGAGGAAAGGCAAATCACAAATCCAAATGATGAATCACCAAAATTTACAGATCGATCCGAACAAAAACGCCAAATACGCATGCCAATAACTTAGTGGTCCAGGCTTCATAGTTTCATAGTTTTGCTGAAAGGCTTCTTTGTGCAACAGTCTTTGGAAACTGAAACTGCAAGAACACTGTTAAAATTTGATCTTGAATAATCATAAAATCGGGATGTTTCCCCTACTCAAACAATCAGTCGATCCAAGGCCTGGGTGTCCTTTGCTGCTCCAAATAACACGGTCCATGACTGCATTGGGCCAGCCTCGCAGTATTTTCTTCTAGTGCCAGTCGGTTCGTTCTCGAGAACCATGCAAATCATGCAAATCGTGATTGATTCACCGTCTTCCATCTGCACTCCACCGTAGTTCTTCACGAGCATTGCCCATGTTTCGTGGCAGTAGAGGACTACCGGTCGAATCGATGTTTGGAGATGTTCAACTTTGTAGTGCGGTAAATCCTGCAGCGTCCTCCGGATTCTTAGTAGGCACGGTCTCCAGAGTCGTTGTATTTCTCTGCTGGTGTCGTCGGCGGTCACCAATGAGCCCAGATACAAGAATTCGTTTACCACCTCGATTTCATCATCGTCGATTTGAATTCGGGATAAGATGCTAACATTGTCGCCTCTTTTTATCATGTATTTTGCTTTCGACGCATTAATGGTGAATCGAATCCTTCGACCTTAAGTCTTATATACGTTCCCGCCATCATTAAAATTTTGCAAATGTCGCCGGATAAGTCAAAAAATGAACTGACTTTCTAAAAAATGTACCACTTGCGTCTGTATCCGACGCCGAATAAAACCTCCAAATCTATGTTAAACAGTAAACACGAAAACCCATCACTTAGCCGTAACCCCCCTCAAGATTCAAAAGGACTCGAATGACGCATATCACACGATGCATGATTGCTTGATACACCGCGTCAGTTTATTTGGTACTCCATATTTGAACCCAGCCATAGGTATTGTTTTACAGCTGGGTTTCCATCATTAATGTAAAGCTAGAGCGTGTGCGTAGTAAATGGACATAACCGTTTGTGGTTCGATATCCTGTCCTAGGATGATGCTGAAGGTGCAAACATGGCAGAAGAACTGCCGAAAGGGAATCCGTTTGAGCCGCCAGTAAGCCCTCAAGTCCACCGTCAGAATCGCCTTGTCCAAAACATTAGTGACATCCGTACAGATAACACAAGATGAGCGATAGACTGTTCTCTAGACAACCAATTTCAGTCGAACTATTTTCGAATACATTTTCTGGTCCTAAACCCTCGAAAAAAAAAAAAATTCATGAAATGTTTGAGTCTGAAAAATAAATCTAAAACACCCTAGTGTACGTTCATTTTTGCAGATTACCCGATATTCTAGAGCGAATCGTATTTAGACGTGAGAAGAATTCCAGGGAAACTTAAAAGGAACTCGTAACTGAAAATAAAGCAGGACAGTTCGGACTGCAAATTCAATCCAAACTAAACAAAACACAATTTCTTACCAACAATTGTGATCTAAGATGATTGTGCGCTTCTATTAATTAAATTATTTGACAATCATTATTGGGACATTTACTTGCAATGTTGCTAATGAACAATACTACATAAACATTACGGGATTAGTTCCATTTATATCAAAATCCCTTTTTCATGTTGAAGGCTTAGTGATAACATGGTATCCATACACAGCAATTTTGGGGAAATATATGAAACTCCTGAAAAATGCGGATAAGTTCAATATTGTGCTTAGATGACATTTCAGCTAACGAATCTTTCACTTCAAGTCATTTTTGGAACAGAAGTGCAAGCGCTTCGTTGCAATATTGGTGAAACTATTTTCCAAATATTCGTACGTGCGTCACAATGTTTCACCACGAAAAACGGTTAACAACTGTTTGCTTTCAGTTTCTCAAGTTCCCCACACTTCCAAGATCATGCTCCACTTGGTCTAACCAGTTCGGTTACCCCTGCCAACAGATACATAGTCTTCGACGTATTCACATCCAATCCTACATTTTCTGCTTCAGCTTGCCGTACCGATCAGCAGTCTGCGAAGCAGATGAATCGACTGGATTTATTGAAAGCCTACTCCCGTCTGATTCTACCAGACATCATTAAAAAAAAAAAAGATCATTTTGCAGAATATTGATAATGATCTGAGATTTTTTCCGTTTAAAAATTCACTCCAGAGTTTTGCAGACATATTTTAGATTTGTGTAAGAAAATGTTTCGAGTAGTAAAAGTAGGACAGAGAACATTGCAGTTTATCAAAGCATGAAACATCAAACATGAAGAAAAAACGTGGACTTGACACGATTTAAAAAAAATGTTCGTCCCGTTTTGGCTCGAGTTTGATAAATCCCTTTTGAGTTGTTTTATTCATTTGGAGTTACCTGGTCAGGGCAGAAAAATGATTCTTAATAATTGCGGACCTTCTTTAACTTATGATCCCTGCTCGCAAACTGTTTACGTGATTTTTCTTCGCATCGGATGTGAGAACAGGCTCTCGTGCTGGTAAATATAGAGCTTTTTTAAGCACATCTATTGTGACAGTTCCGAATTACTAGCATAAGCATAGTTTTGGCACCTTTGACCAAAATATACCAAAACATATATTTGCGCTGGAGTCTATAAATTGCTAAAAAAGGATTTTTTTTATTTGGTCAACGTAAACCGAGTCACTGATAGGGTGGTTATGGTACACCTAATAATAGGTACTTCCTTGTGTATTACTATCAGATGTCTATAACCTGTTTGTTAATTAAAATCCTTCCCACTCACCATTCGTCACCATTATACACTTTGCCGCTTTATTGCACATGTTCCAGTTCATCTTACTAACCAAGTAGTATAAATGTAGCAAACATGTGTCGTATCGACGCAATCAGATGTCTAGAGCAAGATTAGTTTTACTCATACAGTGCTTACTTTTGGCGATGGTCAAGGTGACGACGAGGAAAACTCCCTGACTCATATCGATCATGGCTTCCACTCGAAACTACCCCCGGGTATACTTCCGCACGGGCTGCCGACCGTTAAGGAAGTTGCGCCAGCCATTACACCGCAAGAACAGAAGAAAGAAGAGGTCAAGGAAGGTATGATCAGCGTTTGTATTTTTTATATACTTTTTGTACATTCTATTATTTTCATTTCCAGTTAAAGAGTTGTCTGCCGAGCAAAAGCAAATGATAATACTATCGGAAGATTTCCAACGGTTCATTCTAAGAACGGGAAAAATCATGGAGCGAGCTCTATCAGAACAAGTAGATATATACATGGATTATATTGGCGGCGGCGATACCGATGATATCAAGTAAGAACAAGTCTAATATTTGTAATATTAGTAACTTATTAGATTTTTCACCGAACAGCGATGAACGGTCTCTGGCACGACTGTCTCTAAACCGAACATTCTACTGTGATCGGTGGTCGAAAAATCGTTGCGTCACATCATTCGATTGGTCTACACACTTCCCAGAACTGATGGTTGCTTCCTATCACAATAATGAAGAATCACCTAACGAACCTGATGGTGTTGTGATTGTATGGAACACAAAGTTTAAGAAGCACACTCCTGAAGACGTGTTCCACTGTCAGAGCGCGGTGATGTCGACCTGCTTTGCTAAGTTTCATCCTAATTTGATACTCGGTGGAACTTATTCAGGCCAGATTGTTCTCTGGGATAATCGAGTGCAAAAGAGAACACCGATTCAACGGACCCCGCTCAGCACCAATGCACACACGGTAAGTTCTTGTTTTTCTCCAGTTGACGTTGAAAAAGCTGATTAACAGAAGATCAAGGACTAAATTCCATGCCTTGCTGCCTATTGCTTATCCATGAATGGACAAATGATTCTCACCATTTTATTTATAACGCATGTATAAAAAAAATGTGTAGCAGATTAGCCGTGTATTTCCGTAAAAGCTCTGAATAGGAATTACATATATTTATCGATTTATATACTAGTATGATTAGAACTCGATATAAAACACCGCTCCTCAACCTCATTTAATTCAAAATCATTACTTTAACCGTTACAGCAACCGGTGTACTGCCTTTCCATGGTTGGGACACAAAATGCCCACAACGTTATCTCCATCAGTTCGGACGGAAAACTATGTTCATGGAGTTTGGATATGCTTTCGCAGCCACAGGACGTTCTTGAGTTGCAACAGCGGCAGTCTAAAGCGATCTCGGTAACCTGCATGGCATTCCCGCACAATGAAGTCAACAATTTCGTTCTCGGCAGCGAGGATGGTTACGTTTACTCAGCATGCCGTCATGGCAATCGTTCCGGAATAGGAGAAACTTATGAAAAACATCTTGGACCGGTGACTGGCATTTCTGCACATCATAATCAATCATCACCGGACTTTGGGCATCTGTTCCTAACATCTTCCATTGATTGGACCATCAAACTATGGAGTCTGAAAGATAATAAGCCACTTTACTCGTTTGAGGACAATTCAGATTACGTTATGGATGTAGCTTGGTCCCCTATCCACCCAGCACTGTTCGCTGGTGTAGACGGAAGTGGTCGATTGGACCTTTGGAATCTTAATCAAGATACAGAGGTACCAACGGCATCGGTAGTAGTGGACGGCCAACCAGCATTGAACCGAGTATCCTGGACACCTTCAGGTTTGCACGTGACAGTCGGAGACGAAGCAGGTCGCATTTACGTCTACGATGTGGCAGATAATCTGGCAAGTCCCCGCATGGACGAATGGAACAAACTAAATTCAGTGCTGTACGAGTTGAAAATGAATCAAAATGATGAATTCGACGAAATCGACAAAAAGTCACCCATTCCGCAGACTCCATCACTAACATCGCTAACTTCTTCCCCGCTTATATGAAATTCAATACGGCCCTATTGAACATTCGATAGGGACTGAAAATCACCCCGCACATAGTGTACGAAAAAGTTATGTGACAGAGATGTGAATATTCATATTGTGAGAAAAGCGCGATTGAAATATAAACTAAGTCTGATTATCTGTGGTTTTGTAATGGGACTCAACAATGAAGGATATGCGGAGAAGGCTCAAGAGGTCACTACTGAAACATGGCGCTTTGCAAACATGTCATACAGCGGCAATATGTTGCTTGATAAACGTAATATTGCCACACTTAATTTAGTTGCGTTTGCACTAACCATCAATGTAGGTAACTGGTATGATAACTCAGTCTAACTAACATAATATGCAAGACTCAACAGTACTATTTATTATTCAACGTTGGCTTTACTATGAAATACATTTATCTATCGAAAGAAAGAAGGATCCGGTTTATTCTTGCGATATCCGAAGTTCAAAGTTGTAGGTAATCACTTTAATTTTGAAAACCTGACGTTAACTGTGGTATACTGACGGTATTATCATAACAGTTCTCTGCCAAATTTCATAATATTCAGATAATACCCGTTGCAGTTTCCAATCATTTCACTTGCAAAATTACTTCTTTTTTTTTAAATACAAATGCAGAAAGCTGCAATCTCCCTTAAGCTTAACAAGTTGTTATTTATCTAGATACAATATGTATCAACAAGAGACAATACAGTAAACACCCTCTCCATGGCCATTTGTACCTGGACGCTGGTGAGAGGGCCCAATCTCAGGTTAATGATGCATTGGAGATAGCTGATTTATGATAGATGTCGCTAGGTCATATCATTGTATGACCTTCTTTTCTAATGAATCATTCATGGGAGAGCCAAAGGTCCAGCCACACAAAGTAGTGATGATATCACACTCGCTCCTCTTTCTATTTAATAGCCGCGTCGTAGCACGCATGTATACAGGCACTAAAGTTGAGTGTGATATTGGCGGGTTGGGCCGCAAATCACTAAAAATTTAATCATAGATAGATTTATTCAATTTTGAAAACGTTTAATATTCAAATTGAGGTGGAAGTTTGAACTGTGTCCTAGAGTTTCCTATGCAGTGGACCTCTAGACCGTGGCCATAAGTGTTGTGGTTTTGTGAGATGCGGAGGGCCCGTTTAGGAACACAGAGTATCGTATCACTGGGGTTTTTCATAGGAGGGTTTGTTCAGAATGAAAGAGGTGTGCTGCCGGCGGGCTTTGCCGCAATTTACTCTTAGACGAGGCTAGAAACAGTTTGTAGACGCCTGACATCAAGTAGTTAAGGGACACGACAGGAGGTGCAGTTTTCATTGGCGTGGCAATTCTTTCATTGTTGTTTATTCAGTGATTGTCATTAACTAAACACCAAGTATAACTAAATTGCAAGTCTAATTCTAATTCTAATATTAATTATAATTTAAATATGTACGGTATAAAGGGCGATACGGTCAAAATTTGGTCAATATCAACTTGACGTATTTCTTTCAATTTTGCATTTAAAAAACCTGAACACTCCTCATTTTGAAGGTGTGTGTGTGTAGAATGTTGCTCCTATTTTGATTTTTTTAATTTTCCCTCTGCAAATTACAAGCCCGCCCACCAAGAACAGCAACCCAACAAAAATTTGCTCGCGCACCGCGACAACCGCACCCCCCCCGCCCAAAAGACAAAAAACCCCAAAAATGCCAAAACACCAACTACAAAAAAAAAAAAAAAGTTTTGGGGAAGGGTGTCGGCAGCCCGGGAGTCTGTGGCTGGGGGAAATCGAAAACCGGAAGCCGCTGAGACCAGGGTTGCGATTTCTCTGGGGAGAATCACCCGGGTGCACATTTCTTGTTCTCTTTGGTGAATCTCACTCAGTCTCTACGGAGATTTTTTCCTTACACCACTGTAGAGATTGTTCGACTCAACACGGGAGAGCGAGAGAATTGACAATTCGCTGCCTGAGCGTTCATACACTCACTGCAGTGTGAACGACGAAGAGTGAAAGAGAAAAAAAGGACTCCACCGCACTGACGTGAGTGAAACCTTGATCTAAACATTAAGAAAAAATGGCTAGAAAACGGGATGAACGTTAGGAAATAGGGGCCTCAGATAGCATAGTCGGTAAAGGCACGGATTCCCAGTCCAGTCGACTTAAAAAAAAATCTTGACTTCCATGGGCATAAGAGTATCATTGTGCTTGCCACACAATATACAAATTCATGCATTGTTGGCTTCGAATGCTCCCAATTTAATAACTGTGGAAGTGCATCTAGAACACTAAGGAGAGATCCTGGCAATAAGCTTATTGCGATAAGCAAAAAGCTTGGATACGCCGAAAATAAGAAGAAGAAGAACATTACGAAATCAGTAACATAGTAAAAATATTCAAATTCAATTGTTGGGATATAAAACTAACAATGAAGGTTTTCACCAGGGTGACTCTCCCCGGTGAAATAATTCTGCTCTCTTCGGTGCTCCTCAGAGATCACTCACACGCTCCAGCCTGTTGTGTGGCGAGGGTGCAAACGATATACACTTTGGTGTCACTCAACTTGTGATATTTAGCAGAGAGTGGAAACAAAACAAAAATCTCTCGGGTGAGTTTGCGTTTGCCAATGTGCGGTGTAAATTTTCACTAAGCACCCTGTTTGCACCGAGGAGAATTGCATCCCTGCATAAGAGACAATACAGTAAACAATATTTTAAATACATACATCACTGTAAACCATATTTAAAAGTTTCCAATATTTAATGTATAAGTTAGCAATTATCCCAAGGGAGTGTCTTTTCAGAATGCATTTTCCTAGCACTGATTAATATCCTTTTATTTGTTGGAAGTGGACGCTTCTATAAAAACTGCAAGGGACAGGGGTTGTACGCACGGTACGGTTGTAAGGTGACGTAGGACTACGTAGCAATGTCTAATGAATGTTAAAATCTTTTTTTTTTTAACATTTCCTGACGGTCCATTTGTGAAATTTCTATTTGGTATGCTGCTCTTGCCTTAAGCTTGCGCTTCGGAATATTATAGAGACCGTTCAGATTTCCAAGCTGTGTTTGAAATTGTACACCAGATTTAAGATATGCAACGAAGGGAAAGCTATTTCGGCCACCGCTGGCTGCCAATTGACAAGAATTTGGAACGGTATGTATGATGTATGATGTATGATATGTACTACCACCCATTGTAGCACGGAAACTAGTCCGACAGCAATGGGCTCTCCTCTCTGTTAGACTTGATCAAGCTTTAATAACCACTGATTATCCTAATCATGTCATTGTATGAAGGGCCAAAAAGGGGTTGGTGGATCGATATGCAACATCACTTATACGTATCCACAGGGATATAAAGAATCTCCTTCTAACAACAAGATTGAACAATTGGCCAAAAGAGCAATGAGGATGCCCCGGGGCGGGGAGAAGAGCCCGCACTCTATTCACAAACTGTTAGCAATGGGGAGTTGGCATTCCCACTCTCCCCATCCAGATTGCTTCGATCGGGTGCTCTGATGGTCCCTCCCATTCCCATGAAATATTTATATAATGGTGTATATATTTATGTAAATGAAAAATACTACAAGCATTCGTATCTATAATATATCATCTTCATTCGGTTGATCCTGAAATGCAAGAAATATTGTAAAATGTTAAAGTGTAGAGTTCTGTGGTTCGCGCTTAAGCACGATTTCGTTCGTTTTTAGCGATAGCAGCATTTCACCAAAATCTTCACTTGAGGTATCCTGAAAAAGTTTGTTACATCTGTTGAAATTTAATCATTTTATTTTACTCTTATTTACTGGTCAGTATTTGCTGCTTGATGCTGATTTTATAACCTCATCTATGAAGTAAAATCAATAAAACCACAATTATCAACTATAATAATATTGTGAGTAATGATAAAGTAATGACAAAGATTGAACTGTAAAAACATACACAAGCTAAATGAATACGGCGCTGCATGAATCATATCCGCTCGAATTTGGTAAAATGTTCATTTGCAAAACGGTAATGAAAAATACATTCAATAATAATTGCAAAAGCCTATCACCGACTCCGTTGCCACCTCCTGACATCCAATGAATTGTTACTGAAAAATAAATAAAAAATAAATATGTATTAATATCCTTTTAGTCCTGGAAAAGCTGAAGCAGTATTAGATCATTCCAAAAATCAAAGATGAAATTTCAATAAAAATATTAGTTTATAAGACATGTTGTAATATTTTTTCTTCATACTGTTCTAGTAACATTTCAAAGATAGCAATTGGAGTAATCGAAGAGTCCAGTTTGATGATTTCTGAAGTAAATGGCTTATTTAATAATAATACCACTAAACAAAATATTTAAATATAATTCTATACTGCTTATAAGCACATGCCAGCCTTTTATGAATTTTGTTAAAAAAAATTTTCGAATTTCATAATTTCATGAAAAATAAATTGAGCCTTTTATGCTTGTCATGTTGCTCCAGGGTCTTACATGGTTTTGGAATGCAAAGATGATTCTAAAGCGTGCTGAAATTATTATTAAATTGTGAATGGAAAATATACAATATGATTTAAAGGTACACGATAACACGATCTTCAGTCGCACCCCCTCACTTCGCAATTGTCAGATTGACAACATTGCCCAGGCTACGCCTACCAGCGTCTCCATGTTTCAGCTGGCAGTATTTTGTGATCATATGAATCATGGAGGCGTGAGGTAGGAACTTGTGTGGACCGGAGGTCGGTTGCACCCTCCTTCGAAGTTGTCAACTCACCATTTGAAGCCCGACAAGAATTTGGAACGGTATGTTAGATAAATTCCAATCAAACAAATCCTCAAAAGGACGGATTTTTAATTATCCATGTTTGATCGATCTTATTTGGACCTGTCGAATGGCCTATTCACATCTTTATTAAAATTGTGCGACAATTTATTAGCCAGCAATACTAGTGTCATATTTGCAATACTTGTTGACTTGTTAGCAGATAATTGTAATCAATTATCTGCTAATTACTTGGTAACTGGTCATTCTAATGTTGCTAGTTAATGCGTTTTCTACACACATTAGTGATGATAATGGTGGCTGGCTTATATCGTACATACCACACAACGTAGCGCCTTATCGAATGATGGATGCGAACTAAATCAAACATAAGCACCTCGAGGTTGCCCCAACCGGGTGGCTACAAATTCACTTTTGGCTTGGTTAACCGACTGCCCATCTCATGACTACATAACCAATGGCTGCCTAGGCAAAGGCGATAGAGGCATCAGCTACCTGGTCAATTGTTGCTCGCCAGTGCACACTCCTGGGTACTATCACCGCCAGCTACCAATTCAATACTAGCTGAGTGCCGCTCCGCACAGCTTCGTTACTGCTGAGCGAATGAACCAATTGGCGAATGTGTCCCCCTTATATATCGTTCATTGTTGCATATGAGACCTCCCTTACTCACATTTGAAGTCGGTAATAGAAAAAATAGTGTGCATTTAATAAATTTACTCTGCAAAACGTAATTATAAGGCATCACCTTATATTTGAATTAGTTTCAATAGTTCGACGTTAAAAATCGATAGTTTTCAATTTTAATCGAAGCGTAGAAATATGTCCGATCGATTGGTGCAATTTTTTTTGAAAATCTATGAAGAAATGACTGATACTAACGCTCAAAACCTGACCTCTACGTCAAAAAAAAATTCATTGGTACATATTTGAAATAGTTCCAAGGAATTGGGGGATTTTTCTTATTGGCGTCTTGTGAGGTTAAAAATAGACTGCCAGAATAAATCAATCGAGATCTACCACCTTATATCTTGAAATAAATAAAGTTTTTTTTTCATGGTAAGCAAATCAAATCAACCCATTTGTGTACTGATCAGTTCATTCTTTGTATGAAAATGATTGATTATCGGGTGGTCATTCATCAGGACGTGTTATACTCAGGGGCCTGACAACCCTGTTCTATTTACTAGCTTTTGACAGTATGCAACATCTCACGGGCCTTTATTAGAATAAAGCCCGTCTGACGTTTGTTACTACGGGTACGAAACGTACGAAAGCCAGTATTGTTTATAAACAATGAATCTTATGACGTTTGGATGTTAGAGATCTTGGTTTAAAAATTCCCTCTCCATGGCTGGATTTTGTACCTGGACGCTGGTGGGAGGGCCTAATCTCATGTTAATGATGCATTGAAGATGGCTGATTTATGATAGATGTCGCTAGGTCATGTAATTGTATGACCTTCTTCTCTAATGAGCCATTCATGGGAGAGCCAAAGGTCCAGCCACACAAAGTAGTGATGATATCACACTCGCTCCTCTTTCTATTTAATAGCCGCGTCGTAGCACGCATGTATACAGGCACTAAAGTTGAGTGTGATATCGGCGGGTTAGGCCGTAAATCACTAAAAATTAAATCATAGATAGATTTATTCAATTTTGAAAACATTTAATATTCAATTTGAGGTGGAAGTTTGAACTGTGTCATAGAATTTCCTATGCAGTGGACTTCTAGACCGTGGCAATAAGTGTTGTGGTTTTGTGAGATGCGGAGGGCCCGTTTAGGAACACAGAGTATCGTATCACTGGGGTTTGTCATAGGTGGGTTTGTTCAGAATGAAAGAGGTGTGTTACCGGCGGGCTTTGCCGCAATTAACTCTTAGACGAGGCTAGAAACAGTTTGTAGACGCCTGACATCAAGTAGTTAAGGGACACGACAGGAGGTGCAGTTTTCATTGGCGTGGCAATTCTTTCATTGTTGTTTATTCATTGATTGTCATTAACTAAACACCAAGTATACCTAAATTTCAATTCAATTATTCTAATATTAATTATAATTTAAATATGTGCGGTATACGACAGCCGACTTTCAAATTATTGCAAATCAAAGAGATGTTACTTTGATATAGCAACTTGCAGCGTAAAAACAACATGAAATTTACAGTGGCATCTCAAATAGCCTGGTAACATTGATACGAACTACAGGGAATGACTCTCTCTATCTTTTCGGGATTTTCCGTATATCATTGTAATGCGGGATTGTAAATTAACGATTTTATGATCTTCTATTCGCAGAATTTTTAACCGGTCCAAAACGCCCTACCTTAACCACCTACCTTAACCTATCCTTGTTCTTTCTCGTGGAGTTCATGTGGTCTGAATAGACTAGTTCGCCATTACCCTTCCTCCATCATCGGCTTTAGACTGACTTGCGCTCTTATTGCCCCACCGAATGCAGCAAAATGAAAACGAAAATAGAGATCTTGGTTTAAAAATTAGAATCTTTGTTATGGCTTTTATTCGCTGTGTTATTTTGACAGGATATTTGAGGATTGTTCGTTGTGAGTTATGTTTTTATAGGTGATTCATTAAACTAGGGACCGGTGTGCTTGTACCTCCTGAGACAAAAAGAAGTTACAGCAAACGTATGTGGCACATGAAAATCGAGAAGGGAATTGGTCGGTTGAAAAACAACAAAGCAGGTGGAGTTGATCAACTTACATGTGAGCTACTGGAATACGGTGTTGAACCATTGGCTAAGGCACTGCACAGGGTAATTACAAAGACTTGTGAGCAAGAGAGTGTTTACCGGAGGAGTGAATGGAAGGTGCCTTGTATCCCATCTACAAAAAAGGTCACAAGCTGTATTTCTGCTACTATTGCGCAATCACACTCTTTTATATACAATACAACTACAACTTAACAACAACTTTTGTCTTCGAAGTTTGGACAGTCCAAAAACCTGTCTTTATTCTGTCTCCTACAATCGGCCATTTGCTGGTAAGAAGCAAAGAACGAAGTTAACGCATCACGTGGTGTACAGATGGAGAGCTGTAAAGGTTTTTTTTCTTTCGTTGCACAATGATTCTGATTTTTCAAGTTAAATTTCTTCTCGGAAGTGCTTTTTTTACCTGTGATTTTCATTGTATTGCAATTGTGCGCGAAGTACTAATTGTATTCGGGCTGTTCTATTCGAAAAGGATAATGTGAAAATATTTGCCGAATAGCGGAGTGCTAATTCTGTATGCATGCATAAATGCATACTTTAGCATCAGAGGGAAGCCGTCCAAATGAAGACACTTGACTCAGGAACAACTTGCGGTGAGATCTATCTTATAATGGATGATGATGGAAGTGTATGCACAGTACCTATATCCATTTGATGTTTGTACTGTGTTTATGGGTGGCTTGTTGTAAGTGAAAGTTACCTCGGAATGGACGTGAGTAACCAGGCATTCGGAAATGGGTCACTGCCCGAAAAAAAAATCTCATAGATTTACAATTAAATGTATTGTAACCATACAATAGAATCAATAGTGTGTAAAATTAATATTATTGTTCATGACAATAAGATGGCAATAGGAAATATTGTTTCCACAATGGAATTTAATGTTAATTGAGACATCGACAACAGAATAAGGGGGTTGTTATGTATCTTAACTATAGAAACATCATTTTTTCCCGAACAAATCTGAGTCAATTACTATTGATTGTATTGTTTCACAATTGTTGAAAATTTTAGCGTGTAGGGTGAATAGTAGATCTATTGTAATGACCAGTGGTGGTAACGGTTGACATTTTTCAGTAACAGTTTACTTCTGAAAAAAATTGTCAATGGACAAAGCTAAAAATTGTTGCATACACCTTCCGCTTCAAGCTTATTGTAACGTTATGAGACGAAAAGGCGAAAAGCAAATAGCACGAACATCCCGTATTCTTTTTTATTTTGCTTTTTGCTATGAGATAGTGTGTGCGGTGTCGTATGAAAGACACAACATTTATTTTTTCGATTCCTTTTGGTCATATTCCCCTTTCTCTCGTTTATGTTAATGTAAAAAAAAATGTCATGACATTTAGAAAAGAAAATGTAGAAGACATTTCTTTTTAGCAAACGAACCAACTCGGAGCCAACGAAAAATCTCTTCACAGCTTATTTTTTAACCGTTATGTGTCCAACAGAGAACAAATTCGCCTTTTTCGATTACAAAACATGAGATTTCATTATGTTTTCATAGAAGGATGTTGAAACTCTGTAGGAGGGAAATAATGAGTGCAAAGCAATGGGGCAGGGGGGATTTCTAATTTATTTTATTACGTGAAAGGCCGACAGAAAACATTTTTAACACGGGATTTAAAATGACTATTACTATGGAACTATTCAACCGATTAGAAATCTTTTAGCAACTTTGGATTCAGGAACTCAACCACTTTCTCAAAATGCAGCATATCAAACTTCATGATTTAGCTAATCGAAGTCATCAGAAGACATTTTGATAATTTCTGACCATACATATCATCACAGAGAACAGACATTATTGTCCATATACCTTTTCTTGAAAAACGTGTGTAAAAGTTAATATGGGCAGCCGGTATAAGAAGCAAGTGCAGAGAAAAACAAACAAAACTTTTCAGGTTATGTACTAGGCTTTTTATTTATAAACATTTACATGACAGTTATCGCACAACTGCAGCGCCGTCTACCAGGAGCATAACGACATACATTTGAAATGTCGGTTTAAAGTTTTACACAAGTAGCAGACCGAAGATGAACATCTGTTCTCTGTGATAATATCAAAATTATTTTTTTTTTTAAAAAGAGCTCCCCGGAGGACATTTTAAAGATTCTTCCCCACACTCCCCACGAAAAAACCCCGCGGGATCCAAGTTCTTCTGGAAAAGTGGCCATATCCATATCTTTTCTAAAACCTGGCTTGCGACACAACAAACTTCATGATTTTGCAAAACTTTGTCTTCGGAGGACATTCTGAGGGTTAGGGAGGTTCTGCGAGATTTGAGTTCCTCCAGGAAAGTAGTCATATTGAAATCGTTATCAAACTGCATGAGTTTGCAAAACTTTGTCTTTGGATCAATATGGATCATTATCCTTTTCAACCCAGGCTGAACCTGGATCCGTGGATCCGTCACTCAACATTTTGCACAAACATAATTCACACTATAGAACAAAACAAAAACCAAAACCAAAATCCCTTTTCAAATATCTTAAATATCTTTTGACATTAGCTCTATGCTTGCCTTGGCTAGAGGTACATGCCTCGACTAAACCATTTTTTACAAAAGGATACTGTCGAGCTGGTAAAGAAACGCACATTTTAGTGCAACAAAGCGTTACGATATTCAGAAAAAGAGCATGAAGAGGACGGATGGATTACAAAAGTGAGGCAAGGTCTTCTCTGTTCAATCTATCCTACGAGCATCAGAATGTCCTCCGCAGACCTATTTTTGCACAATCATAGAGTTTGGTGCATCGCAAGCCAGGTTTTGAAAATATTTGAATGTGACCCCTTTCCGGAGAAATTTGGATCTTGCAGGGTCTCCCTAAGTGGCCAGTGTGGTTAGAGAACCTTAAAACGTCTTTTCATGACCTAGTTTTGCAAAATCATAAAGTTTGATGTGTCGCAAGGCAGGTTTTGGCAATGATATGAATATGTTAAGATAAAGTTTTGCAAAATCATAAAGTTTGATATGTTGCAAGCTAGGTTTTGGAAAAAATTTAAATATGGCCACTTTCCTGGAGGAACTCGGATCCCGCAGAGCCTCCCTAAGTAGCCAGTACGGTCAGAAATCCTCAGAATGTCCTCCGAAGACCTATTTTTGCAGAATCATAAAGTTTGATTTGTCGCAAGCCATGTTTTTGAAAAGACTTGAATATGGCCACTTTCCCGGACGAACTCTGATTCCGCAGGGCTTCCTGGGGTAGCCAGTATGGTCACACAGAATATCCTCCTAAGTTTGATATGTCGCAAGCGAGTTTTTAGAAAAAAAAATTGAATATTGTCACTTTCCCAGAGGAACTCGGATCCCGCAGGACCTCACTAAGTAACCAGTTTGGTCAAACACCCTCAGAATGTCCTTCGAAAACAAAGTTTTGCAAAATCATGAAGTTTGATGTGTCGAAAGCCAGGTTTTGGAAAGTATTTGAATTTGGCCACTTTTAGGGAGGAGCTCGGATCCCGTAGGGCCTCTTTTAGTGGCCTGTATGGTCATAAATCCTCAAAATGTCTTCTGATTTCCTCGTTTTGCAAAATAATGAAGTTTGATATGCCGCATGCCATGTTTCGCATCTAAAAATATTTTGCCAACCATCCTTGGACAGGTACTTACCCCAGTACTACTTACCTTTGAATCCGAAACTTTGGATATTTTCGGAATAGCCAGTGCAGATCCACAAACTAGGATAATTTTGTGATCTATTGCAAAAAACCGCATCAAAATCCAATGGCTATCGATGGAGTGTTATTAATTTTAAATTTATATTTTTCTTTCTCAGAGGGGTTGGGGTCGTACGTGTTAGAGGTAGTTTTTCTTGTTGGATAAATAACGGTTGAATATGTGGTTTAATTGTTCTTCTTTTTGTTTGTTGTTTTTACTGGACTCCAACGCGGCGGTCATTCGTCCAGAGCGTGGTTTGGTGATATGTATTTGTTGGTTTGTATAATGTGCAGTGATGAAAAGACACCAGCAAAAGAAAGTGATGCAATTGTTACGAAAAATATAACGCGAGAAGAAGAAATACGATTGTCCTGTGCCTTGAAAATTCACGGTAAGGAAAAAGTTCGGTGCACTTGTGTGTAAATTTCTGCTACGGATGATTTTATTTTTGCAGAATATCAAGACATTTTCAATTGTTGTAATTTTTTATTCCCTCTGTTCATTTTGGTCATTATGAAAAGTGTCAAATGTTACCAAAAAAATGTTGAAATCCAGTCCCCGTGCCACTACTGGTAATGACAATATGCATTTTCCCCAATACATGAACAATAAGATTCATGTTCGCCAATAGATTTTAATGTTATTTTATATTATTGTATTGTCGCTGTATGGTTATTTTTATCCGGGTGGAACCCAACAGAGTTATCACCTTCCAACTCCCGGGCTAAAAATGTTTGTCGAGTCGACAACACACACACACACACACACACACACACACACACACACACACACACACACACACACACACCAATTAAAGCGTGCATTAAAAAAAGTGACTAAATGTTCCGATATTTCATGCGATTACCCTGCCATCTTGTGGTCGGTACACCGGTCAGTAGTCAATTATATACTAGTCAGTCGAGTATTAGTACACGACACTGAAGCAGTCTGCACATTGTAGACGAAATACGCGTATCTGTCAAGGTAAGCAATAAAGGTAGTTGGAATTAAATGGAAATTACTAATCATTCTTCTCATTTTCTAGTTATATACTAGTTGCCTATATACAATGAAAATTTGACAGCTTTCTCAGTTTATTTACGGCAGCTATGGCGAGAACAGTGAAACAACTTCGATCTATGGTTTGTTAGTACCGCCTGCTCCATCCAGGCCTCAAAAAGTCGGCCATCGTGGCCTACTTCGTGTCGGCCGATACGATCGTGGGAACATTTACAAGATTCTGGCACTTCTGGAGAAGAAAGAGTCCATTGAGCGGAAGCCGGGTTCCGGCCGTCCGACCGTTTTAAGCGACCGGAGGTTTCAACAAAAGCTCAAACGAAAGATGGAAGGCAAGATGGCCACTTCTTTCCATGCGTTGGGCCGGGAGGTCGTTACGACCGGCCAAACGTTCAAAAAGTATTTGGCCAAAATGGATATCCACATGCGGACACAAAAAGGCGACCAAGGAACTGAATAATATTCTTACAAGCATCTTTTTTTCACCTATGGCCAAAGTTCTGGCTAAGCGCAGCGGCAGGGAGTAGAATTATTTTGTGAAGTTTTAAATTTCTTAATGAATAAAATGCAATTTGGTTTGTTAAAATATCTTTTCCGTTCTATTTTACTATCCATCCGAAAATAGTCACTTATTTTAATGCGCACATTAATTACCTGTACTATTTTAATCTATCTTCTAATCGCACCAGATTTCCTTTCCGAACATTTCGTTTTTATTCGTTATAGAAACGAACAAAACAATTAATTAATTTGAATATTACCATCACTTTTAATACCGTATTTTGAACAAGGGAAAACGGCCACGATCAAACGCGCATACTTCAATTTCGTTGGGTTGTCATGGACAGAATGAACAAGACAGTGAATTCTCAGATTAAAGAAATCAAACTCGGACAAATCGAAATCTTGCCATTTCCCGGAACCATTCGTGTCCTATCATGAAACTGGACACACAATGATACCCAACAAACATCGGTGTTGAATTAGAGCTTGTTCAAGCAAATTTGGAGAAGCTATTCAGCTGTTTCTTCTAGAATAGCTGAATAGCTTCTCCAAATTTCCAAAACAAGCTCTAATTCAACACCGATGTTTGTTGGGTAAGGTGTGGCCCAGTTAGAATTGGAACATAGACTGTTGCGCATATATCGGATATACATTAACAAAATAGTATTCTGTTTAAAATGTTCGACTTTATGTGAACTTTAGAGGGAAAATACAAAAAAAAAATAATCATCTCGATTTCGAAGAAATTTGCGGACTTTTCCGGGAATACGTTTCATCAACCGGCGCACATTATTCTCATCCATCGTTTTGGCAATCTTATTCCACTTGGTTCCCAATTCATTGATGCTTTTGACGACACTGCCATTCACCTTCAGCTTCCTCTTCATAATAGCCCAAAATCTCTCAATCGGTCTGAGCTGGGGACAGTTTAGCGGCTTTCGGTATAAACTGAATTCCGTAGGTTTCATATCACTGTAGCACTGTTTTACTGTAATGACAGCTTGCAAGATCTGGCCGGAACATGACAGGTTCATTGTGGGATCTGATGAATGGCAATATTCGCTTTTGGAGACATTCCGTTCTGTACAGCTCTGAATTAAATGTCTTATCGGTGATGAAAACCATGGTCTTCCTACTGCAGCTACAGATGCTTTGCCAAGTATTTACGTGCAAATTTATCTGCAAACACAAACTTGAATTTGGCAGGAATATCTCCCCGAGCCGTAGCCAAGTAAAATTTGTGTCCCGGTAGCTGTTTGAAATCGGCCTTTACATAGGTTTCATCATCCATGAGGAGACAGCCATTGAATTTTGTCAACACCTGATCTTAGAGCTTTCTGGCCACATTGATCCCTATTTGGTTGTCTACAGGCGCGGTATGACTTGAAGCCTTCCCGGAGACGAATCCGTTGCACGGAACTGCATGCGGCTCATAATGGCAGCTAATTTGCAAAATCGTCTTCCATCGGAAGTTGTGCTGTTTTTCCAGTTATCTGCAAAGAGAATAACTCGTTGATAATCTGTTTTACAAATTTTAATTGATTATGTTTAAACTTACATTAGAAAAGCTGAGGCAGAGGCAGCAATTTGGCTGCTATGAAACGTGCGCTCATACAAATATTTTATCAAAACACTAAATTAACCATTTTAGTTTAAAACGAAGTTAAAAATAAATGTGACTGCAATAAATCAAATATTATTTAAACGAATATCACACAGCGGTGATTACTTTAAATAATTTGATTGGTTTTTGGATTTGAATTGAATTTTGAATTGATTTGGGACTTTTAACAAAAAAAAATAAAAATATTTATAAACAACATATTTAAAATAAATCCTCCAGTGATTACCCGCATAACGAAAAACAATTTGCTATATAGTCAGAACTATATTTCGAATGTAGAATATATTATCACATTTTATGTATTTGTTATCGAATAGTTTAATCTCATTTTCACCATACAACCCTTACATTAACACATATTGTTAATGTATGCCATATTGTCATTGAAAGGTTTATTATTGTCTGCACTCGGTCTGGATTATATACCAACTTTTTGGCATAGAGTACAGCAAAAATTTTGTTCGTGAAAATTGCCATTTTTTTATGGTAACCTAGCTTAACCGCCTATTCAGCATATTGTTATTTGGTCTTTTACCATCTGACAGATTGTTAAAACTATATAGGAAATTGTTAGTTTATAGTTGACAACTATAAAAAAAAAAAAAAAAAAAAAAAAAAAAAAAAAAAAAAAAAAAAAAAAAAAAAAAAAAAAAAATAAAAAAATAAAAAAACCGCAAAAACACAAACAAAATGCCCTCCACCCTTGGTATGAAGTACACCTTGCAATATACTCTTGCGGTTTCCGGTACTAGAAGCTTTGTTTTTGTTTTGATTGACTGTTTTATTTTGACAAAAAACATGTGGGTTTGTTTGTGTGAGTTACGTTATTAGGGGTGAACCATTAAGCTTGGGACTGATGTGCTGGTACTTCCTGAGCCAAACACTATATCCATTTTCTTCATGACTATCCAGCCGCTGGCGTTTCTGGTACTTCCTGAACCAAAAAACATATTTTCTTCTTAACTTACCAGCTCCTGGTAATAGTGGATAATCTACTTGATTCAGAATGTTTTACCAGTACATGTGGACGTGCATATGCAGAGTTAATAAAAGTCTTGAGTAATTCATGTTAAGGGCCTAAAAGCCATTTGTAAACAATGACTTTAAATGTCGATTTCTCTTGCATCTAAAATCACTCTCGTGAAATGAAAGGAGCATTTGGTAGAACCATGTTAGTTCTACCGTATGGAGTAGCTGGATATAGTGGGATTCTCGTGATTCGTGAGAGATCAACGTTTAAAGTCATTGTTTACAAATGGCTTTTAGGCCCTAATCATGAATTACTCGAGAAGTGTAATGTAAACATAAAGAGAGGATAAATCTCAATATTTTTCGTTCTTGCAAAAAAATGGTGCAACTCTTGGCAAAACATGATTTTTTCCACCTTCATAAAAGCTATCCAACTCTGCAAGCCATTAAATTCTTTTTTTTTTTGCAGCTTGTTGCACTAGTTTTACACAATTTTGAATGTGTTATTTTTAAAACATTATGTTTCAACAAAATAATGATTATTTACAGAACAGCAACACTAAAATCGTTGGGTTCGGAGCACCGCCTGATTCGATCTTTATTTTTCAAATAGTGTTTCACGGCAATGATCAAGTGGTTTCAAAAAGTCATTTTGAACTGTTCAAATAATATGATCCCTAAATTTTCATACCAATCGAACAAGTCATAATGACAAAAATATGAATTGGAAAAAATAATAACAGTCAGTACAAAATTCAACAGGAAACCCTACTCAAGGAAAAATTCTACCGTTATACCGACAATTAAATCATGGTCAGGATGATTATCGCATATAATGGTTACAATAACCATGAAAATGGTCGAATTCACCACGTTCATGGCATTTTTTACTATGATCATGGTAACAAGGACTATTCCGATATTATGGCAAATGTTGGGTCAAAATGATCATTGACCATGATCATAGTCGGTTCAAAATCACTATACTGCAATAGTCACCCTAACCCCCAATAATGGTAAAATTGACTGTCAAATTTGTCTCTGTGTATGTTTCATAAACTCATGCTACAAAACAATTAGGTAGTAGCTACATAATGCGACCAGAAACTAAAAATTCAATTGCAACATCATGGATCCAGTCACGCAACAAATTATATGCACAGATACAAATTTCAAATGTATGAGCATTGAGCAGTGCAACGTCTGCTTTTATTGCATTCTGTCATGAACCGCTGCTTTGCCGTAAAAGAGCATATCGCGGTTTGGGAGGGAAAAGAACGCTAGTTAATGCTCTGTTAGATATGTACGTCTGCTGTAATAGAATTAGATTTCGTCCCTAGGGTCATGATGTTGATCAAACTTACAATCGTAGGGGAACACTAGTTACAGTTTTTACGTTGGTATGTATATCTCACATGCATGCAGGACTCATTTTTGTGTACATCGGACCGTTCGGTTAACGATCAACATAACCTCTAAAGCATATATGTTGCTGATCGTTTTCTTGGAAATAGCTATGATCTCATCGTTTTAACCATGACGTAATGCCATTTTTTAACTCGTGGCCGAGCGTCGTAGTAAAGTCCGCTCTCATGATGGGAATGAATGCGTCATCGTTAATGTGGGTTGTATTGAATATACATCAGCATTGTGTATGTGTAGTGTTTAGGAGTAAAATCTCTTGTAGTGCTTTGGGATTTTCTCATCAAATGAAATTTAAAACTTAGTTGGGCGGAGTCAGTTGTTTGACAGACTGGCTACCCTACGCTCAGCCAAATAATCTTAAGAATTTCATAAGGTTCAACTTACGAACGATGCTTTGAAATCTCATAAGCTTGACTTATGAATGGATTTTGTTTTACACGACGCGTTGTTCTTGACGGCTTAAGCTGTCCTCAATTGTTGATATATACTAGTGGTCAAGTCACTGGACCCATCACCTCAACGTTCAAGGCTCGAATCCAAGTTGCTCCATATTTTAATTTTTCATCATCATTATATTTCACAAGGTAAATTAATGAAATTCATAACGATTTCTTGTGGCAAATAATCATGATGTAATCATATGAATATCGAGAGTTTATTTTGCTGAGCGTATATGCAATGTTTGGCATACACACCCTCGAACATAGCAATGTTGTTGCTCAAACACTGCAGTGAAACCAATTTTGGCAGTTCATCAAATGATTAATGAAACTTAAATCGATTTGACTTACTTGGAGTGTCAGTGTTGTTCAAGCATTAGGCTTACTAACTTGTAACGCACGCACACTACAGCACCATTCAAAGGAGTGCAAGTAAGAAAGAAAATCATTTGGAGGAAAACAAACCATCATTCCTCTGCATGTGCAAGAAAGGGAAAGGTGATTAAACGTCAAAAAGCCTAATACTGGCCATAAAAATGTAGAACACGGAAAAATGACTCAACCAGTGCTGAGAACATTCTTTAGAAGTTTTATCCAGCTTCGCTAAAATGTGGGATCAGTGGTGGTAAATGTACATTTCTTTGCAAAATGGTCACCTGCTGCGAAATTTGAGGCCCGCACACCACTAACAGTTCATGTGTACAGTTCTAGCGAACGCGGGGGATAAAAAACATAAAGAGAAAAATGTCTCCCTATTTCTAGCTACAGCTTCAAACAGTTTAGAAATGGTATGTGACTTTGGTCCTTATTACGGATCTCACTTCAACGGTGACACCCATAATAAAGACAATGAGTCCCATTTGATTTACACGTGAGTTTTTTCACCGTGATTTGTTTTCACCTGTGGAAAGACACACTCGTAACAAACCCCTACTCGTAACAAATCCTTTTGTTTTGACAAAGCCTCGCTTGAGATTAAAGATAACGGTCATGTAGATGAATTATATACAATTTCAAAGATTACAGAAGGTAATCAGCCATTTCAATTTTTACAATTTTCAAAACCTAACCTCACTTCCCTCTCCATGGCTGGATTTTGTACCTGGACGCTGGTGGGAGGGCCTAATCTTATGTTAATGATGCATTGGAGATAGCTGATTTACACACTTAGAAATTATGAATTTTACACGAGACGTAATTCATGTTTGTAAAAAGTCGGGGAACTTAAAGAAAGATTTCGTGTACAATTATGTCTCTTGAAACTGACACATACGTAGTTCGACGAAAGATGTGTTTGATTGAATTTATTTTCTCATCTCTTTCAACCCATTCTTATGTGCCAAAGGACGCTTGCATGTGTCGGTCTCAGGAGACAGAAATTTACATGACATTTTGGTAGTGTGTATGATAGATATCGCTAGGTCATGTCATTGTATGACCTTCTACTCTAATGAGAGCCAAAGGTCCAGCCACACAAGGTAATGATAATATCACACTCGCTCCTCTTTCTATTTAATAGCCGCGTCGAAGCACGCATGTATACAGGCACTAAAGTTGAGTGTGATATCGGCGGGTTAGGCCGCAAATCACTAAAAATTAAATCATAGATAGATTTATTCAATTTTGAAAACATTTAGTATTCAATTTGAGGTGGAAGTTTGAACTGTGTCATAGAATTTCCTATGCAGTGGACTTCTGACCGTGGCCATAAGTGTTGTGGTTTTATGGGTTGCGGAGGGCCCGTTTAGGAACTCAGAGTATCGTATCACCGGGGTTTGTCATAGGTGGGTTTGTTCAGAATGAAAGAGGTGTGTTACCGGCGGGCTTTGCGCAATTTACGCTTAGACGAGTATAGAAACAGTTTGTACGCCCGACATCAAGTAGTTAAGGGACACGACAGGAGGTGCACTTTTCATTGGAGTGGCAATTCTTGCATTATTATTTATTCATTGATTGTCATTAAATAAACACCAAACATCTCTAAACTGCAATTCTAATTCTAATTCTAGTATATATTATAATTTAAATATGTGCGGTATACGACAGCCGACTTTCAAATTATAGCAAATCATAGAGAGATGTTACTTTGATATAGCAACTTGCAGCGTAAAAACATCATGAAATTTGCAGTAGCATCTGAAATAGCCTGGTCACATTGATACGATCTACAGGGAATGGCTCTCTCTATCTTTTCGGGATTTGCCGTATATCATTGTAATACGGAATTGTAAATTAACGATTTTGATCACTTTCATTTCTTTTTAAAAACACTATTCAAAAAAAACTTTTTGAGCGTATTAGTAGAGCCACTGTGATTGCGAAACAAGGAGAATTTCAAATTTACACTTCATTTGATCACTTTATAAAATAAGGAAATAAAACATTGAAACACTTTTTTGAAATTATCACTAGTAAACGCGAGCAAATTCCTTTAAATTCCACTAGAGGATGATAAAAAAAAATGATGATGATGGTCCCGCCACTTACCCCTACAAAGGTTTGAGCTAGACGATTTATCTATTAGATAATTTATTTAAAAAACAATTCAACCAGTTATGCAAAACAAAACACGAACTGATTTCATTTACAGATGTAAAGTTCTTCCAAAACTGTTCATTTGCTTTACAGCGATATAATTGTGAAAAGCTCTTGATGTCAACCACAAATGTTCGCAAGTATTCCCAGCGATCAGGAAATCCTATAACAATTCAGATCACAGAATCCCGTATAAGGACATTATCAAAAGACAAGCCAATATCCGATCCTGCCCGCTACAGAGTCAATGGGGTTCCAATGGAACCGCCAGCTTAGTTTTGGGCTGACCAAGGATATCCCCCATCAGGGAAATTGAGAAAATTTCCAAACCGAAAAAATCCTGGACCGACCCTAGTCAAACTTTTACTTTCAACCACGACAGAATTGACAAGGAATTCCCCGACAATCAGCCAGACAACCCACTACTATTTCATGGCATCTCCTCAAGCATTAAAGGCCAATTTGATTTCCTTTATACCTGTATACCGCGCGCGAGGGTCAAACTTTTGTAGACTACACAAAAAATAAAAACTTCTTTAAATTAAAATAACAAATAAAAACTTAAATTCATCATCTTCATCGAGGCGAAAAGTATAGTTTGTTTGTGCCCCATGACAAATATAAAACATTTAACAATAAACCATACAAAAATATCCGTTGTAATAACATCGTCAAGATACAAAATTAGTCAAGAGTAAAAAGTTAACAGAGTAGCTGTTCAAAAGGCAGCTTTGATGTGTGAAATACATTGTCTCTTAAAATCTGTTAGTGTTGCTGCACGTTTGATGTGTATAGGCATCGAATTGACACATTTATACCTTTAAAAAACAACGAATTTTGTGAAGCTCCGTACAAAAAATATGGTGTTCTAACATCATCCGCGTTTCTAAAACTCCCCCCCATCTCTTTTTTTGTGTTATATCTATGAATATCACTTCCTCTTTCAATTCGATTACACAAATATCGAGGCAGCAAACCGTTAATTACTTTAAAAATGAACACCATTGTCAAATACACAACTCTCTGCTTCACCGATAGCCACTGTAGGGCATCTAACAAAAAAGAGGAGGAAGTGAACCTATTGCATCGGAAGATCAAACGCATTATCTTATTTTGCAAACGCTGTAATCTCGATATTTGTGTTTGATTAGCTAAAAACAAAATGGAAGGGCAAAATTCAATGTGAGGAGAGATTATAGATTTGTACAATCGTATTTTACTAGCAATAGTAAGTACTCATTTTTCAATCGGCAGAGAATACCGTACTTCTTGGCTATTTTCTTGATAACATCGTCAATGTGAGAGTCAAATTTTAATCTATCATCAATAATCACGCCAAGATATTTAATCTCACGAACGCGATCAATTGTCTCATCATCAACTTTAACAGAGACGTCTTCGATAACTCGATTCCGCGAAATTACTAAATTACATTAATTAAGTTTTACTTATGTTCAATTTCAACTGTTTGTCCTTTAACCATCTACTTAGAGAGCGTAAATCTGTATTCAAATGTGAAACGGCCTCCTCAAGGCTTTTAGCTGCAATGAACAACACGGTATCATCAGCAAAAAGATTAATATCACAAAATCGCAAGACTCGTCGCATGTCATTCATATATAAAATGAATAAAATGTTTACTAGAGAAAGCTTATCTTTTGACAGATAGGCCTATTTCGTCTGCGACTTACAGACTTCTTCAGTGTCGAGTGCTCGACTTATGATTTTCTTTTTGCAGTATTTTTAACCGGTCCAAAACGCCCTACCTTAACCACCTACCCTAATCCTAACCTATCCTTGTTCCTTCCCATGGAGTTCATGTGGTCTGAATAGACTAGTTCGCCATTACCCCTCCTTCACCATCGGCTTTGGACTGACTTGCGCTCTTATTGCCCCACCAAATGCTGCAAAATGAAAATGAAAATGACAAATGAAATTTCCAAAACCTAACCTGACTTGAATTTGTTAATTACGTTTCGTTATTTTTATTACCTCCTAAACGCCAGTTATCCAGTTACTTATGCTTGAGATGAGCCAATCACCAAATATCCCTGATAAAAAATTACCTTAAACGAACGATATCAAAAATCCTCCAAACATTTCTATAATGGTTTGGATGATCCCCAAATAGGTCGTTAAGAAAAATAACCATACGAAATTTATTAGGGATATCTAGCACCATCTGCGACTTTTAATCTGTCGATAATGATTTCATAGTGCGTGCCTTATAAAACAAGAATAGATTGCAGCACTTCTCCATGCAGCACCCAGAAAACAGTAATAAGACAACGCTCCTGCAATGCATCTACGTTTTACACGCTCTTGCTCGCCATCGCACAGCTGTATAGTGTGGACATTAGTCAACTGAGAAACGTCGCGTGATACGCACACGGTGAACGGTACGGTTAGTGAATTAGTTGGTTAAAATCAATTTTTGAACATAGCCTCGGACCTAATAAAAACATACAACTTGTTGTTTTCCGGCATCGAAATCGGCGCAATAAAAGTGAGGGTATATCATTGTTATTTAAATCTATTCGTGTTGTTATTATTTTTTTCGAAATGTCGCTACTTCCCGTTGGAAGCGGCAGTTCATTTTGTGTGATTTTGGTCGTTTTCTGCTGCTTTCAGTTCAACCGAGTGTGAGAATAGAGGGGTTTATTTTTAGCATAGTGCCAGGCATCCAGTGTTTGTGTTCTGGAAATTTGATCATCATTCGCAGTAAATAATCTAACTAGTGAGTTGGCTACAAGTGAGAAAAGTGTGCCACGCTCCGCTATTCTGTACTGCAAGGAGGGGAATGTGATCTGATCGAAAAAGCATCGACAATACCAAAGAAAAGAAGAAGCCTTTATCAATGATTCCGTTGGTTGGCTAACACGTAGCCCGCTGTTGTTTGTCTTGTGATAACTGAAGCAAAATATTCGCAACGTTCATTTTTATCGCGGTTTCTGTTTGTACCAGTTTATACATTTGGTGTGCATTTTTCAGCGTTGACAACATCGGCGATACAGCGCGGAAGTTGATATCAGGAAGCTCTTTGGTATTTTGGTAAGTACCTAGTTAAAATGAATAATTATTCCTATTCCTATGAATACAATTTATAAATAAGCCTTGAAAATAACAAATTTTAAGGTGTTATGATAAATATGATTAGATTCTGCCATTTTTTAAAAGTATATATCATCATAGAATAACTGTTCGATAGTCAGCAAAAATTCATTCAAACAAATTATTGATTTATTTACAGTTCAGACTAGTCATGAACCAGCACCTTAATTAAGACAAAACAAATCAGATAGTAAAATTGAATTGAAATTGAACAATCATGTAATTGAATTGAAATTGAACAAATGTATCAAACGAGCAAAGTAACATTAACCGAATGTTGAGTATTATTTGCAAATATGTTATATATTTTTTTTAACAAATAAATAACACAAGTCACTCGAAGTAAACGGTTACAGCCAGGTTGCAAAAGAAAAAGCTAAATTGTTAAATGAAGAGAAATTTGTCATAAAGTCGAGAGTTACAATAAAAGGCTCTCCGTTCCGTTCCGTTAATAACTACATTGCCTTCATGTTTTACATTGTACTGTTCGCATAATATATCTAGTCTGTCTAGTGTCTTTAGATTTGTACTAAACAATCCTTCGAAAATTTTAATAACGTTGAGATTAGCAAAAGAGATTGAGAGAATCGCGCATTGTTACTTTCGAAATAACAATCTCTTGAAACAATCCTCAGTTTGGAGGATTTTCTCTCTGTGTTTTTTTTATTAAAGCCTAGTCCACTTAAAATATGGACACATAAAATCAGGCATTTTTTGGAATTTTTTTTTCGATAATTGTAGTTTGGTAAAAATGAAGCTATACTATTTTGTACCCTATAGCGATAGTATGCTAGCTTTCGCACCTTCTTGCGAACGTTCTTCATACACACTTAGAATTATATGCCGAGTCTCGGCTTTCTGAAACCGAGATCCGCACAGCCGACCTCACGGTTTCGATCTCGGCTTTTTTTTGTTAACCGATAATCACGGTTTGGGTCAAACTGAAAACTCATATACTTAGTTAACTGGGAATCTCGGCATAAGCAAACTGATATATCGGTTAAAATTCGAAACAAATAGAAATGAGGTTTACCGAGATTTCGGATAAATTGTGTGTAAATATTCGAAATTTTGGATTAGATTTTCATCGAACTATTGAATATTTCATGACTATAGCCAATACCCTACAAAGATGGGGTTTGCGTCAAATTCGGCTAGTACAAGAATACGTGGAGTACAGCGAGCTAGATGGGCGGATCCGGTAAACCAAGACTTGAAAAGCGTGGGGCGCAACCGAGGATGGAGAGAAGCAGCCCTGAACCGGGTGAATCGGTGTAGAATTGTTGACGAGGTTTTATCAATTGATGTAGTGCCAATAAATGTATGTTTTTTCACCGTTCCACAAACAATATACGATTTACTCCACTTGCGAATGAAAACAATATGGCGCATGGCGGTTGACAGATAAAAAGACGAGCCTCGGCTTACAAAACTGCTAAACCGATATTTCGGCATGATAGGCAGCTGAGTTCGGTTGAAGTTTGGTTAACGTTTGTGCTCGGCTCCTAGTGTTGCCGAGACTCGGTTTAGTAATGAAGTTACCCGATATTTCAGTTTGAAGTGATGCTGAGACTCGGCATCGTTCGATTTTTTGCCAAGTTATCAGTTAAATACGAAAATGCCGAGTGAATTCAGCTAAATGTTTAACCGAGCTCGTGAATAATTTTTAAATGTGTAAGATTCAACGGATTTATTAGCGACAAGTTTTGACACTTTCTTCCAATCTTTATCAAATTGTTGAATCTACTGCCGAGACATGTTTCCTAAGATGTGCTTTTGTCAATGACCAAAATTCTTCAAATGGTCAAATTTGCGGGCAATTAAGAGCGTTCATGTTCTTTGGAACGAATGGAACATTCTTGGTGGTATACCATTCTACCGTTGATTTCGCGTAATGGCAAGACGCAAGGTCTAGCCAGAAGACTACAGGATCTTTGTGGCTTCGAATCATGGGTAGAAGTCAGTTTTTTAAGCACTCTTTGATGTATATTTCAATTTTTATCAATGCAGTTTTGATGAAGGGTTGCTAAATCTTATCGCAGAAACAAATAGCTTGCCAGACTATAGCATAGACTTCCCCTTCACGCACTGTAGAGTATTGTGGCCCCGGTAAGGAATTGTGGCAGATTTCGTCATCCATGATTATATAGTTAGAGCACATTTGATTGCGAACTCGTTCTATACTGACCATATAAGTTTCATAAGAAAATGAATATGAAAAGAGATAGTTTTTGATCTCATTCTTTTAACTCTTGGTCATTATGAAATTCGGGAACTGATTTTGAGAAATCATGACGTAGGTAGTCTACGTTGTTGTTTTCTACAATCGGGCAGAGTTTCATGAAAAGTTATCAACCTTTGAACGTTGATAACTCAGTTACTCCTTGTTATATTTCCGATATATTTGCATCCATCGATTGGAAATATTTCTAGCAAATTGTAGAATTGTCTCGCTTAGTATCAAAAGTTTTTCTTGATCGCTTTTCTCTTACTTTTATGTCTTTGTCAGAACGATAATTTGCGTAGCTTTTCATGTTTATGATCAGAACGATAATTTGCGTAGCTTTTCATGTTTATGTTGCAAGACTTAATCATGCTTCATCAAAAAATACTCCGTTATCTAAATCAATTTGCCGAATATCGATCAATTTTAATCGATTATTGCAGTTGAATCCTTATGATACTAAGCGCGAGAATTACTCGAAAGTAGTAATAATAACTGGAAAACTAGGAAAATTAAAACTAACACTTCACTTGATCACTTTAAAAAAAAACGGAAACACTTTTCAAACTATCCCTAGTAAACGCGAGCACTGCACTTGACTGTTGTTTTTTAATACAAAGGAGGTAACCATTCTTGAATTTCACACAGATATATTTGGCTTTTTTGGCACAATAGGCCAACAATTAGCGGTCTCCGATGGGTGTTAGATTGGACACACACACAATAGGCCAACAATTAGCGGTTAGCCCAATGCAGTGGGTGCCTGAAACACCAAAAAATAAGAAGAATACTACATTCTCTATAGTTTCAATTTTTATGATTCAGCGTGCGTAATTTCAGGTCTTTTTGTATGTATCTGTAAATTATTTGAGTTTGTAGTGGCAAGAAAACGAGCGGGTTAAATTCCTTTCGATTGCGATCATGCCGTCATAACATAATCCGAACACCGCTCACATTCAGTCTGCCATCTAAACGATGAACAAGTGCCCCCAGCACCAACAGGTGAAGGTTATTTCCTGCATCTCGTGGTTGGACGTAAACATATATTGTATCTCGTGTTTATTACTCAGTCATTGATGACTAAACAAATCGAATGTGATTCCTAAAATAATGCGAAGTGATGTCATGGCTGTTGATGACGAATTTTGTGGTGGCTGCATGAAATTTCGAGGTGACACAATTGAGATTTCACTGTTGTTCGTCACAATGGCCGGTATGGGTCCCAGTTAGCAGAAACTGTCTATACCAAGCTTGGATAACAATCATAAAGAATAAATAACCGATGGTAGTCACATGAAGGAGGCGACTGATGTCGAAATATTATGGTATTTTTCAATCAGAAAATGTATGGGTATCTTTCGTTTTTGCTGGATTATTGAAAAACGAAGTCGTTTATCATTTCAATTTTTGAACCAGGGTTAACCGGGTGATTTTTTCTCACCGGGTGGTCCAACTAATATAACTTTCTGGAAGAGAAATAGCTTCCTCAATGATTTGGTGTTATTCGTTTGGTCACAAAAACTTTGGATTTGGATGCCGATTACCATTTATGGATTAGCATGGCTGTATGGCAACTTTAATCATACCATACGCCAAGAGAATCGAAAATTTTCCTTTATGAAAACATTCTAGACCAGACCAGGAATCGAACCCAGCTACTTCCAGCATAGTATTACTTTAGCTACGTCTGTACCGGCTGAGCTGAGGGAGGACACAAAAAAAAAGAAATTATACTGATCCGAATGTTTCCATCAATTGAAAACAGCATACAGCATATGATTTTCAACACTGTATATAACATATAGAATGAGTATTGATGATCGGTTGTGATTGATTCCAGTATTCAACTAGAATGGTGGTAGGATTTGTTTACATACGTGCTGTATTTTATTGCAGCCAATTGAGTCATAAAAAGTATGCTTCTGTCACGTAGTCTGTTTATTTCTACCGAGCTTTCTACAATTGTAACACAACCGTAACGTTGATAACGTTTTTATTTTTTTCTAGAATGCAAACAGTGCTTTATATTTTCAAAATTTTTAGAACGCAAATACTTTATGTATTCAGTTCCTCGAAAATATCGATTTACGTACAGTTCTAACGCAGTACAGTAAAGTTCCAACGCTGACAAAAATTAATTACCTTAATTAATTTTTGTCAGCTTAAGGTACTTTAGTTATAGTTTGCGTCGTTTTTCAAGCCATTATGTCCGAGTCAAAAACTTGTAATTAAAGTACGTTTATGACAACTTCAGTACAGTTCGTTGAATTTTCATTATTTCCCAGTATATTCAATACAAAGTCTGGGTTGTTTATTTTTCTCAGAAAACTGACTTTGCTAAATTTATTCAATTGATCTCAACCTTGTCAATTTAATTATACATTTGGTACAAGACTTTTGTTGTAGAGCTACTATACACTTCATGAGACGTTTCTGGCCTGACAACTGAAAATGTGTGGGCCTGTTAATGCTCCTTACTTAAGAGTGTTAAAAAGGTTTAGTAGATATAAATAAGAAAATTTAACGGTTAAATGAGTCAGATGAACTGAGAACTGTTATAAATTCATGATAAACAAAAGTATAGAGTACCTCATTGTTTTACTTTGAAGTACTAGAATATTTATTTTGGTTTTGATTCCTTGTGTTATTTTGCCATAATTTTTGGGGGTTATTTGTTGGGAGTTATGTTTTGAGGGGGAGGGGAGGCGCAGCTTTAAAGCAATACCATGCTGGAGGCGGCTGGGTTCGATTCCCGGTCTGGTCTAGGAATGTTTCATTAAGAAAAATTTCTCGACTCCCTGGATATGACTGTACTTGCCACACAATCATGCTTATGCAAAAATGGTACCTGGCTTCGAAAGCTCTCAATTAATAATTGTGGAAATGCATTTAGAACACTAAGTTGAGAGCAAGCAATAAGCAAATTGTGAAAGCAATAAGCTTGAAATGATAAAGAAGAAGAAGAAGAATGTTTTAAGGGGTAAATCATTTTGCCGGGGACCGATGAACTGGTACTACCCAAGCCAACATAAATTTATATTTTTTTCTTTATCAGTCCCTGAACTTTTGACAAAATCTGAACATTTTGTCACTCTGCTGTTAATCAAATATACGCAAATACGAAAGAGATGTATAGTAATCACAATTCATTTAATCTTTTCAAGACAAAGGAGCAATGCGCAAATTGTACACTGAAAAAATATATCACTTAGCTACTACTGGAAACACATGTAGATATTTTCCAATACTAAAAAAAGTGATTTTTACATGAACCTCACCTAGAAAAAGAAATTCTACTAGACTAATCATTTACGCTTCACTAGAGACATAAGATTCACTTAATTTTGTGAAGTATTTTCCACTTCTCCAATCACATGAATGTTAAGAGAATTTCTGGTGGATATTTTCCACTGATTATGGGTTTTTTTTTATAGGGTAACGGGCTGTAATGTTAGCCTTGCTCCTTCATTCGGCCTATGTACCAAATATGTCATGAAAACAGCGAAACTCGACAAAATCATGTTGGCATCATGATGGTCCATTTATTCTTTATTGCAGTTGGGTTTTTATTCGTCAATTTACTGTTGTATACTTGAGTGAGATTTTCTATTTCCTTATCTTTTTAGTCACCTTGGCTGCACTGGCTAAGCTGAATACATTATACAATACGATCTTCAAACGACCTAAATTTTGATAAATTGAGCCGATATGCCTAGATGCACAGAAAAAGTTACATGCTTCAAATGACCTGTTACAAACATGAACACATACAAACATCAACAATCGTTTCACAAGAAACCCTTGGACCCAATTTTAGGGACATATTATTTCCTATGTTCCAAACTATGGCCTTATTTATTTATTACATAGTACAACCAACAATCAATGTGCAACTAGCAATTTGAAATAGGTTCACTGTTGCAGAACCCCTGTTCCGAAGTACACCTTGCAGTCTGCACCTTGCCATGCACTCTTGCGCTTTTCAGTACCTTTTGGTACTAATATCTTTGTTTTTGCTTTGATTCGCTATGTTATTTTGACAGAATATTTGAGGGTGTATTGGTGTGAGTTACGGTTTTTTTTTGTTTCTCTATTTTACGTCGGCCTATTTCCTCACATGGTGACAATCACCGACGCCAGGAAGACGACTCCACCACCTGGACCCTACCTAACGACTCATGAATATGAGCCGGGACCAACGGCTTTACTTCCCTTCCGAAGGAAGACGTGACCAGATTTTTTCGCCTCAGAAAATCCACCGACGTCGACTGGGATTGAACCCAGACCCACTGGGGTGCCAAGTAGCAGTCACGCTAACCACTACACCACCGACGCCGGCTTAAGTTACGGTCTTAGGGGCGGTCTTAGGGGCGAATCATTAAGCTTGGGACCGATGTGCCAGTACTTCCTGAGCCAAAAAATGTATTCATTTTCTTCGTGACTATCCATCCGCCGGTACAACTTTGGTATTGCTAAAATTTTCTATGGAAATATATGAAAAAGTTCTTGTATATATTTCAAATAGCGTATCAAAACCAAAATTTAAGCAACAAAATCTATATAGTAGGAGTTATAATGTTTTTAATATTAACCATATGAAAACATTATATAAGTGTTTTCAAGAATTTTTATTTTATAATTAATATTTTTTGTTCTGTAGAACTTTAATTTTGAGTAAAGCAAATATAGCTTCTCATGGTTTTCTGTAAGGAATCTTTCCCAAATCAATGGCATTATGAATTTCGAAGAGTCGTTACTAAAAATGATACTGGAAAATAACCACACGTTTCAGCAGGATAACGACCCTAAGCACACAGTATAGAAAAAAAATCCTTTCTTCCGTTCCTGTCGCATAAAACCCATTGAATGGCCACCCCAGCGCCCCGACTTGAACCCCTTTTGGGCCCTCCTCGATTACTGTGTGGAGAAAACCGGTGTTACCATAAAAAAAAAAACGTATTTTGCAGCGCTGCAAAAGGCTTGGGATGATTTGAATCCTCAGCACCTTCAAAACTTAGTGGAACGCATGACATAGCGGTTGCAGTTGGTCATTGAAGCAAATGGAGTTCATACTAACTATTGAATTTTTTGTTTTGATGTTGGGTTGTTTAATTTATTTTATTCGAACATTGAGTGGATCTGTTTTTATGCCATAGCAATGAAAATGCATTTCAACTTTAAACTTATCTATTTTGAATTCGGCAATAAAACCATGAAGACAATATAAAATCCTGGTTTACATTTTACGAAAAAAATTATCAAAATCAAGTACACTCTTGAAAAGTAGCAAGTTTTATTTGAATGTATATATTTATTGTGGGTGAATTTTTTTTTTGTGTCGGTCACTGTAGAAGAAAAATAATAGCCGAATAAGACAAAGCTTTCATACTTAGGCTTGTGTCGAACTATTTGTCCAATTTCCAAATATTTTTCATAGGCAGATAGACAACTGTCAGATATAATTGATTCCTGCCAGATGTGTATCTATGACAAATATTTGGTCATTGATCAAATGGTCTGATACAAGCTTTAGATAATGTATCAAAAGAAAAAGTAGCGTGAATTTCTATTCAATACCATGCACATAAATGAAGCGTCGCAAACCTTACAAATTAACATTATAAATCGTGTAACGTTCTGGGATATTGTCGGTTATGTTGTATACAAAAGCTCATCTATTTCATGCAAGTTGCTGCTTTGTCTGGATGAAAGTACAATTTTACATGCTTCGATATTTACATCACTATGAAAAACCCGATTTCTGTGTATATTCATAACAAATGTCAAACTGATCAAAGTTTCCCCGTTTTACGGTATATCTTCAACATTACAATACAGTATTACTACTTCTGCAACTTCCAAATATTTGATCGCTTGTCTGGTTTCCAATTCTCTAGAACTAAAAGTAACCTGAGTGCCCCAGGTTACTAGCACGGGAAGTTTCAGAAATCTTCAGTTCTTTTTCTTGCCCCGAAGCCTTTCTTTAATGTAGGATTAATGTTAATCTGTTTATAATAGCCATTCGATCTAATTTAGAATGTAGCCACTAAAATCTCTTTAATAAATGTTAAGCTCTTACAAAATGTTAGTCTTATATAACCCAAACACGACAATAACCGGTGGTTAGCCAGTACAAAGTAATTTTAGTTGCCAATGACAATGACATTCATTTTCTCAATGGCACGACTTGCATCGTTGGTTTGCGTTGAGCTAAAACTCACCTGCGTGGAAAAAAATCGAGCTTGCTACACCATACCCTACCTACTCTATCAGGCAAGTCCTTTGTTGGGCTTTTCATTTCGTGTCTACCTTCCCCAACCAGCAAACTGGCTTGGTTGTTGATGACATCATCTCTCTATCGGAGTCGGGAAGTTGATTCAGTCTATTTTGACACGCTCTATGCACTATCGAGAGGTGCACCCAATTCTGAGAGGCACTGTTATTCAAATTCGTTGCCGCTTTTTCATAGCTGGAGTCCAGTCCTAACTTGATATGAATTACAAATGAGCATCGACTGCTGTTCCTTTTAGAATTGATTCGATTCCGCCAATTACCCGTTTGTTCCTAGTAAAGGGGCTGACCTTCAATCAATATGATGGGAATATTCTGCTGGTGGTTCGCGATTGCTCTTGTTGGTTAGTTTCGCGATAACAGCTATCAGTGATATCGTCAAAGGTACATAGCAAAACGAATTCCACACAAGAATAACAAATTATCATTCGCGCTGATAGGTACCAAAGTGGATGCTCCAATCAGCTTAAATGAACGAGAATACCGTCATTTTAGCACACGAAGCTCTTGGTTTCGATCTGGCATGAACTGGCGCAAATTTCCATTGAGCTGAAGCTCTGCATGTCATTTGCGTAGATGAGTCATCGTTACTGAAGATGGTGTTTCTGTTTTTAGAGCTGATACAATGCTGCTGAAGATTTAAAGGTCAATTCAGTCAGCGATACTGGGTGGTTCTTCACTCGTATCGTTGAGACGTGCCGTTGAACAGTGTGTAACGTGGAACAACTAATTGAGTATTGTCAGATTATAGTTTATATTTTGTTCGTCTTTTTTTCAACTGCTTTATTTGTATAGGCTCAATGGGATACTCTTTACAGAATTAAGCTATAATTTTCAATATACATCAGAAACACTAAACTGAAGTTAGGGGTGTTAAACCAAGTACTTGCAATCGTTTAAACATCAGTGGGGATTACAATCTGGCGGGAGGGAGTCAGGAATGATTAACAAAATCATTATTTTCTAGTAATAGGAATCACCAACATATTAATTTTGAAAACTTACTGAAATTACCAATCATACTGGTTAATCGAACCACAATCTTAGGCCATTCCCAACAAATATCAATGCTGAATAACTGTGTGTTAAAACAAATTTGGAGAAGTTGTTCAGCTTTTTCTTCTAGAAAGCTGAACAACTTCTCCAAATTTGTCTGAACAAACAGTTACTCGACACTGATGTTAGTTGGGTTGTTATTGCAATCATTATTTCATAGACTACCGATAAAGCATAATCCAAACATCTCGAACCGGAACATAAGATCGGGTACCTATTGAAATGACGGAGGTGTGACTACAATGTGTGCGCCATGTGAGTTGTCAATCTCGAACCAGAAGCAAATCATAAACATGTTATCTATTTCCACGATGCTCAGCACAAGACGTGATCTGTAACGTGGCGTCCTTGTCCACATTCAGAGAGATTGATGTCCTTAGTTCATCAACGAACAAAACTGCACTCACAAAAAAGTGACGAACCATTAAGAAGCAGAGTTATAATTTCAACAATAGCTCAGCAAACTGCGATTTATTTTCAATTTCATTGACACTAGGCTCAAACTTCGAAAAAAAACCAATTTCGGAAAAATCACGGCAAATTTGAAAGATAAACCAATTTGAAACATTTTTGTAGAACAAACCGAGTATCTAAAAATTCATCTAGAGGTTCAGCAAACTTGCTTTACTTTTTTAAAGAAAATGTCATTTGCGAGCAAAAAATCCAAGTTCACGTTTTTCACATCTCTAAGGACTGTATCGAAAACAAACTGGCAACAATTTTTTTCCCATAGCATGAAATAAAAAATAAAAAACTTTATTTCCAGAATTTTTTAACTTTATTTCCAGAATTTTCTGGTTTTGGATTTGATGTTTGGACAGTATTGTTTTGGACAGTAGTTTTGTCGCATGGAAGCCGCAGACCAATGCTTTTTAACCCATCCATGGTCTTGCACTCCTTACCAATCTTCTTGAAGTTACGCTACACGATGGTCCATTAGCGTTCAATTGGACGAAGCTGTGGACAAGTGGGAGGATTGATGTATTTCTGAACGAATCTACTCCAATTTATTGCACCCTTTGTACTGTGGTTTAAGCGTAATGGACTGAGGTCAAATCAACAAATGAGGGACCTTGTGCTGCTGGAAGTGTTTTGGTGTCCTCTTTCACACATGTTTCGACATCGTTCAAAACGCAGGACCTACTAAAAACTATCTGGCTCTGGTTTTCGCTCCGAATTTTTGCTCAGCACTTTGTTTTGCTATTTTCTACTACTTCTTCGTCTTCAGTTTATTCTCCTGTCTTCTTGATTCTTTGCACCATTCCGACGGAGGTACCAGCCTTTCGGCCAAATCACGAATCGACATCGATCTGTTCCGAAGGATGAGGTTGACTACCTTCCGATCCAATCCGGGTCAGTTGGACTTAGTTTTCTTTCTCTTCTTGGCAGCACATCGAAAAGAGTTGATGAATTCTGAAACGCTTCGCTAGCCTCCAGTTGAATGTTAACACTCTTTTCGATTCGCGGCATCTCGAAAAAGATCACTGTTTACCGAAAGCTCAGGAACTGATCAAGTTGATGACAGATGGACACGTCGAAATTAGACCTATAGTGGTACGCGTGTATGTGTTAGCGCATCATAAACGTTGCCCGTTTATTTTCGATAAACTTTTTACTAAGCCTTATTTTTTTCTATTTTTTTGTTTCCCTACGAGTATTTGCCATTATTATGTTTTTGAAAATATTAGTTCTTATGATCCATCCACAGTACCATTTAAATATGCAAATACACACACACTGGAAACACATGTGTCTATTTCCCATCTTCCCATCTCTGTGCATGTTCATAGTTATTCGAAATTACAATAAACAATGCCTTGTATGCGTGCTCTAAAAACTACATCGATTCTGCTCAACACGACTTTTTCCCGAGGCGATCGATTACTACGAACTTGGTTCGGATTACGTCTAACTGCCTGCGTTTTATGGATTCCGGACGGCAGGTATATGGATCTGAAGGCCGCATTTGATATGGTGGGCCATGAAATTCTGCTTACTAAGTTGAAGCTACTCGGTGTTTCATCAACGGTTATGGATTGGTTCATGTCATAGTTTGTGAGTCGGTCGGCACAGGTTAAGACTGGCAATTCGGAATCTAACAATTCGGGTGTTCCTCTAGGCGGTTAGACATCGTTTATAAAGTTCGAGAAAAGCAGAAGGCCCAGCTTTTCTCGATCTTTATAAACGATGTCTGCTTCCTCTTCTACGCCGACGATTCCAAAATATATAAAATTACAAAAAAAAAAACTTATCAAACAGCACCCATCTGCAGAATTTTTTGTTAATCCACCCAATTGCTCTCAGTTTAAGCCAAAGTGACCAATAACATCACTCAAATCAAAATTTGGTGCAATATGATCCCCAAAAATATCGATTTGAGCGAAGTGGTCGTCGTTTAATGGGTCGTATTTCATATAAAATTTCGAGATAGTATTTTAGTTTGAAAAACGTTAATTAAAGGATCATTTTTTTTTTTTTAAAAGGTTAAGTTTGAAAAAGGTTCATGTACGTACATTTTTTTGTTAAAATGTTGAATAGGTTTTGTCAATGGGTAGGTCTATAGAAAATTGGTTGGAAATGGAGGAAAAAAATGATAATCCTGATGAATTCTCTACGTTTTAGAAGATTACTGAACATAAATATCCGTTTTAATGCCTAACATTTTCAAAATCTTATCTCAATTCAATTCGTCAACGGAGAGTGTGTAAGGAATAAATGAAAGGAAGTTTGAATCGGTTGCAGGTCAATATGGAACGCGATTAGTTCATTTCTGGCGTGATCACTGGAAGATAAGTACGATGTCTTGCGAGAGACCCAGTAAACACGATATCGCATATGATAGCGAATATGTGGACACCGTGGAGTTGATGTGCGAACATTTTACGATGCCTTAAATGGACGAATGCACATATATCACCTTCTTTTTGTATTCATTTGAAATTCTGCGTTTACTGATGATAGCAAAAAAGTGTGCAAAAATGTTGAGAGAAGTTTTTGCGTTAAATACAGCGTGTTCATATGAAATTAGGGGCGGTTTCTATTTGGCGAAGGGCAGGTTGGATGAATGTGACGTCACAAATTCTCTACTACTCCGGGTTCGCCTGCACATTCTCTGTACATGAAGGATTAGAGAAAGATGGAAGCGACAGGGAATGCGATAAGTGCGAACCTTTTAAAATAAAACTATAGAATTCCAATAGCGCAGAAGGTGAAGCATAGGAAATATAATTTAAGTTTGACAATTGCCTTGAACAAAAAATTCTAAGGCTTCAGTTGAGCAAATTTTTATCAGTACCTTGCACTCTTAAAAATAATGAATATTATGAGGGATGTAATCTTTGTTGCACGTGAATACTTAAAGACTCAAAGGTAAATATGACTCAATTGTATGTTCTATTTGATGTATTGTTAAATCCTAATCTCAAAATAATAAATAGTGCCACACATAAAATCACGATTCGGATACTACATTTACAACAGCTTCAAGAATATATTTGATAACCTCAAATCTAACTCCTTAATGCTTTGAAAATTAGCCACTAGACTTAATACTGAGATTTAAAAGCTTTAAATTCACATGATCGTTGTCTTTAGTTTTTATACCATCAGACCTATCAGACAAGTTAGAATTTGATCTCTTTCGTGATTGAATTTCATTGTCTAAAAATGCAGCGTAATACATGAAGTTCATTTGCCTAAAATATTCATCAATCTGAGCAAGGCGACAACTGCTAGCATCTTTAAAAAAATTTGTCGATGCCCGGTTGTTGACCGTTTTGCACAAATTTAATTTAAATGTTCTCAAGCATTAGTAGATGGTCGAACAAATTAATTTTACAAGACAAGATTGTGCTAATTTTCACCACAACAATGCCTGGCCTTGAAGGACCTTTTTTTTTATTAAATTTGATTACCGAATCTTGATTTTTTCTGATCGTATCGTAATGATCGAAACGATCATTATATTTTCTAAATGCCGCTACTAAGAATGCAAAAACGAATTCTCCATTGTTATTAGTGGTAGCGGCAATTGGAAAATATAATGTTGTGTTCCTCAACTTACATTTACGTCATGTGATGTAAGCTATCATTTTGAGTTTTTACGGTCATGTAAATTTAGAACATTTTTTGTTCTACGGGCCGCTCCTTTTATGTGCATCCAAGAAGATTTTAATTTACATTATATTTTCTAAGAGTGTGAACTCTAAGCTTACTAGATCGATCCTCAAACCATGCGACCATTCCAACATGTTTAAAAATAAAACCTGTAAGAACCCCCTAAAACCTTAAAACATTTTAATTGCCAAAGTGATAGGGGACATAGTAACTCATTTTAAAATGAAAGAATTCAGGCAAAAAGTATGGGCTTGAGTTAAAAAGATTTACTATATTTTTATGATTGGTCGATAACGTTCAGTTTTAGCTTATTCGTCATCATACTAGCAATTGTATCAATCCAAATAATATCCGATCGATTGGCTACAGCAGTATTCAATTTTTCATCATACTGGGACAGCTGAATAAGGCTCTCAAAAGTTTCAGCGGTAGACATGAATGTGACCATACCAGATAAGTTTTGTTGGTGTTTGATGTTTCTGGCATATGTCTGTGATGTGATGTGATGTGATAGGAAGCCACCACCAGTGCAGGGCTTGCCATGGCGTACAGTTCCTCCCAATGTCTAGATCAAACTGTACATACCTGTAATCCTCACTATTCCGTTGTATGAAGGGTCAAAAACGAGGATGTGCACCCGTAATTTTTCTTGCATATGTTTGTTTCTAGAAATTCAGAAGACTCATGTTGCTACTTTTTTACAACATAATATGCAAACAAGATGTGAGACGTAAATAAACATGTCCTAAATTTGAAACATCAAATCATTTAATTGACTTTAATTTAATCACTTAGTCGACTAAGTGAACCTGAATTTAAATTGCATGACACATGAAAACTGAAAATTATAACTGAACATTTATGTGGTGCTACTTGGGAAGGTCGCTTACCCTCAAAGTTTTTAAGAGTTATTTCAATAATCTTCAGGAAATACGATAGAATTTCGTATGCAATGAAAGTGCAGCAAATTATTTTGCAACGAATTTTGTGACGCAGAATGGCATAGAGCATTCTTTTATTCAGATTTATTTCAAAAGTAGTTACCCATTGCTTAATCTCATTGCTCCAAACCTGTTTGAATTGGTTGGCATGCCCCAGATGTCGATTTTGATACAACCCGCTTCGCTGCTTGGAACGAGGCTAAGAAATATAATTGCTTACACTATAATTTATATGTTTTCTAATAGACTCAAACACGATAGGTACTTAAAAGCGAAGTCTGTGTTAGTCAGGAAAAACCGATTGGAATCATAAATTTCCACAATTATAAGACAAGACTCTAAGTCCCTCTCCATGGCTGGATTTTGTACCTGGACGCTGGTGGGAGGGCCTAATCTCATGTTAATGATGCATTGGAGATAGCTGATTTATGATAGATGTCGCTAGGTCATGTCATTGTATGACCTTCTACTCTAATGAAACATTTATGGGAGAGCCAAAGGTCCAGCCACACAAAGTAGTGATGATATCACACTCGCTCCTCTTTCTATTTAATAGCCGCGTCGTAGCACGCATGTATACAGGCACTAAAGTTGAGTGTGACATCGGCGGGTTAATTAAAATTTAAATCATAGATAGATTTATTCAATTTTGAAAATATTTAATATTCAATTTGAGGTGGAAGTTTGAACTGTGTCATAGAATTTCCTATGCCGTTGATTTCTAGACCGTGGCCATAAGTATTGTGGTTTTGTGGGATGCGGAGGATCCGTTTAGGAACTCAGAGTATCGTATCACTAAGGTTTGTCATAGGTGGGTTTGTTCAGAATGAAAAAGGTGTGCTACCGGCGAGCTTTGACGCAATTTACGCGCAGACGAAGCTAGAAATGGTTTGTAGACGCCTGACATCAAGTAGTTAAGGTACACTACAGAAGGTGCACTTTTCATTGGCGTGGCAATTTTTTCATTGTTGTTTATTCATTGATTGTCATTAACTAAACACCAAACATACCTAAATTGCAATTCTGATTATAATTCTAATATAAATTATAATTTAAATATGTGCGGTATATGACAGCCGATTTTCAAATTTTAGCAATGTGAAACGCTTGGGAGTCGAAACTGATCGCCACGATGGGCGCCTTCAGCTCTCAACCCGCGTTTTAAATGCAACAAAACTCAATAAATAATTGATCGTTGTGTATGCCACTCTTAGTTTAAGCTTGCTACCGTGCAGCAAAGCTAAAAGAAGATCGCAGTTATTTGTTGCTTTCTCGCTGAGATTTGTGCTTTGTTGTTTGACAATGTTTGATATAAAATTCTGAAGCCTGTCTCTTCAATACATTATTTCTTAAGAATAAAACGCTTGATGTTAAAGTTTTTAACATCCAAAGAGGTATTAATGAGTTGCTGACATTCAAATTTTAGATTTCAAAATTTCAAAAATTTAGATTTTCTAATTCGCGAAGGAATATCAAAACGTTAACACACGTTGTTAATCGGTTCGCTTCATCGACATTCTCTTATCACGGCTAAACAAATACATGTGTGGCTTTGTTTGCAGCTTATTGCGGTTCGAGTGAAGATGTTGTAAGCTTGTACATTGAACAATAAATTCAATTAAAAACGCTTCACAATATTTCGAAGATGTGAACAGACCACGAAAGATTGAGCACAGCATCAAAAGTATGCGCTTTCTTTGCTAAATATCAGCGACCTTGTGAGCGGAATTCAAATGAAATGTTCTGGCAAACAGGCAATTTACCACTCACGACTGAATGCCTCAAACAACCTAGAATGTTAGTCAGGTTCGATCATGAGAATGTCACTAAAAAAACACTTAGTTGGAAAATTAAATTGGTCGTCCTAAAGAGGACGGAAGGCATGATCCGCATAAGAAATTAATATCTTTTTCCGGTTTTCTTATGCCTTGTTCAGACTACAGAGTTATAACATGTTATAACGGTTGTCAAATAATTTCAACCAGAAATTCGTCACCAAGATAGGCTTATAACATGTTATAAGTGCTCAGTCTGGCTAGTGTTTTAAGCAGCGATAGATATACAATCATATACTATATTGACTCCGGAAAATAGACCGCCTCGTTGCTGCAAAGATTGAGATGAGAAGCCGATGAATCGAATGTGATCGATGGAAAACTGCAATAGTCCCCGATCAGTTGTGACACGGGAGACCACAAACAAAATTCTGGGCGTGTACATTTAGCTGGATATGCATTCTTTATTGCTCAATACTAAATTTTTGATTAATGCCGCCAATTGCTAAAAATGTTTACCATCGATTGGTGCTAGAAAAGTTATGAACGCTCTAAAGCTGACGATTTTTGTGATGCTCCCAATGTTTAAAAAAAATGTAAGAAGTTACAGGCAGAACAAAACAAATACACTAATTTAACGAACAGGTTGATTATAAAGTAAGGATATCCTAATAGATATTGTTGTGATTCATAGAAATCTATGTTATCACTTTTCTCTAAAAATAGAAAAATGTCTGAGAATATACGGGTACAAAAGTACGAGTGGTGAAAACCAACTTTTCAGATGATTTGCACTGCTAATACCAATACTGCACAAAAACATGGCACCACAAGGGACGCCACCATACACGGCAACGGTGCGAGCACACAGTCATATAAAAATTGCTACTAGAAACCCACGTTTGACCTACAGAAAGAGACTACGGACACAAAATACCAAAACATTAATTTAGCACATAAAAAAAACTATAAAGACTACAAATTTCAAATCACTAAAACATAAGCCGGCGCCGGTGGTGTAGTGGTAAGCGTGACTGCTACTTAGCATCCCAGTAGGTCTGGGTTCAATTTCAGTCGAGGTCGGTAGTTTTCTGAGGCGAAAAAATCTGGTAACGTCTTCCTTCGGAATGGAAATAAAGCCGTTGGTCCCGGCTCATGTGTTGATGAGTGCGATATGTAGGGTCCAGGTGGTGGAGTCGTCTTCCTGGCGTCGGTGGGTGTCGCCACGTTGTGAGGAAATAGGCCGACGGAAAATAAAATCACTAAAACAAGTATGCTGCTGCAGTGCAACAAGAATCATATTAAACGTTCGCATGTGAAATCTTTATAGGGTATGTGTCCCTTGACTCAGCCTAATATGCAACAATCGATTACATTTTTTACTATAACTCGTAAAGTATTTGAGCCGGAAGCGATATTTAACTAGTTATACACTTGCTTAGATATGTTCAATATGCCATTTGGTAGTATGTATCACGAAAAGTTACACAACTCATTTTATAAAGTCTGAAACTTTCGAGGGATATGGATGTAATGTCGGTCTATAAGCGCCAAATTGGGTCTATTCATGGATGCAAGTTCGTCCCATTCGAGAGATTTGTTATTAAATGTTGTCTTCGTACGATTCTTTTTCTGATTTTCTGATTCAATGCGTTTCCAGCTGTATTCGCTCTACCCAACAAACAATTTCATAAATCAAACTATACTTAAACTGCTAAGAAACACTAAAGTGATTTTCACATATGATTTAGCGACCATTTGATAATCAAAACATTATAATTCACTCTACACAGATTTTGTTCCTTTAGTTTGTGTTAAGATGACCCATATAGAAAACTTTCAATCGAAACTCAGACATTTTTATAGTAAATTTTACCAATAACAACATTTTTACTACGCTTTCCATATACTTTTTCCAAAAATTTTTCTTATTTTGGGTTTTTGTTTTTTTTTTTAATTATTTTTTTTTTTCTATTGTGCTTTTTGTTTTTTAATGTGTGTTTTTTTTTGTACATCTTGGCTGTATTATTCGGTTTATAGGTTCATTTTCTCCAAATTAAGATCATTCGAAGATCGTGTAGATATTCTGTTCAGCTTAACCAGTAAAGTCATATTGTCTAAAAAGTTGAGGAAATCGAAAATTACGCGGAAGTAAGCAACTATTAATTGATTAATAATGTTTCAACTGCTTTGAAATAAATCGGTCATCCTGATAGGAATATAATTTTGTTGATTATCGGCGAATTAATGACAATTTTGGTACATAGGCCGAATGAAGGAGCTAGGCTGACATTACATCCCGTTACCTACTTTCTTAAATTTGTGTCTTCGAAAATTCGAAGAGGCGATGTTCATCGGTCATGGTGGCGGCCATTTTTATATTATTTATGCAACCCTTAAACATGAATTTTCGTACATGATAAGTGTTTGTGTGGAACAGGCTTGTTGAAAAAATAAATTCACTTGGTCTTAATACGGTCGAGTAATAGGGATGAAAATGCGATTATGTCCAGTGCCAAAGATGTGCTCTACTCTTCAACTCAATTTCAATGAATCTCTTTAAACAACCTATTTATCGGGTGTCAATCAGAGATTTGATTGAAAAATCATCCATTACTAAGTGTACTCAGCACTGCAAACTAAATAAGTTTTGTTGATATATCTCAAACTCAATGTTATGTCTTTCTCGGATTTTATGAAAAACAAAAATTTCACTTTCATTCCAACACACAACGATGCGGTTTCTGATGAAGCCGGAAAATGCTCAATTTTATCTACTACTATAACAATAAATCTGAGTCAGCCAAAAAATGCCTTGATGCTGACGCAAATCGATCTCGTAGGAAATGCCTCCACAGTGATTGTACTGATGCTGCTGTGCAGCATTCTAAATTGGTGGTTATTTTTCCATTAGAAGGTGGTTTCATTCTTCTTTGTGTCTTCGGCTTGACATAATGATGCTTTATTCTTAAAGTGCACTTTGATTATAATGCATCGTCTGTCAGCACGTAGAGTTCATTACACTGTCGAATGAACTGTTACGGACAGTGTGTGGTGCGTTATGATGTACCGAGAAACACTATTCCTTCCCCACCCAAACATAATTTCCATACCAACTAGTCACCAGAAAAGATTCTTTGTTGGACCAGCTTCATAGGGCTCCAATAGGCACGCCAGACGGAAAAGTAATTAACGTCAACTAGGCCATGGTGATGCAACTTCGTGCATATTTTATGCCCACTGCATGTCTACGACCTAGCTTGGTTATTTCCATCACAGGGGCTTAATCACAGTCTCTAGCACAAAGCGATAGTTTTTTCTTCTTTATTTGAACGCCAGTAGATTTCCTGCTTTTCCTTTCAATTTTTTTTTACTTCTTTTTGTGCAGCTGAAGAGGAGTATTCCGGAACATAAAATGCGGTTTTTATATATTGCGATCTTGTTGACAATCGCAAACTTCAATGTAAAATTTCGAACGATTAAATTTAGTTCAAATCTTTGCGACGATCAATTTGAATCCATGGAATGAATGTAAAGGGACTGAACGGTATGTCGAATCAAGCAGCCATATAGTAAAATGTGTCGTGTGCTTGAAATTTGATACCGCGCGATAAGTAAGCCAAAGAAACGGCCCAATGTCCCGTGTTGATATGCCTTGTAGCTAGAAACCGGAAGTGAACCAAATTGGATTGCTTTAGTTTGAATGTGTTCACATCTATTTATATATACACACTCAGATTTTTTTACAGAAATGTGTAAAATTTCACTGAATTCTCAACAGCTGAACGTTCGGTAATCCAATTTAACGGATTTCGGTAAAATTTAACCGAAATCCGGTAAATTTTTTACAGATAACTGTAAAATTTCACTGAATTCCGTTAAATCGGATTACCGAACGTTCAGCTGTTGAGAATTACATGATTTTAAAACATGTTGAGAAATACATGATTTTAAAACATTGACCATTGAACTTTTAAGACTAATTATTACAAAAAATAGAAACTGGTTTTTTGTTTTTCTTCACGGGTGTCTAACATACACTGACAACCATGGCATATTAGTTCCAAGATATTGTAGATAAAATAACTGTTTTAGTTCAAATTAATTACGGCATTGCCCACTCCGTACGGATGGAATACATTATATCTCGGTGCTGGACTGACATACGAAAGTAGTTAACCAATCTGAACAAACACGTTTGTTGCACTTTCATAGAAAAATAGTTTTACAATGGTTTCTCTTCATTTCTGATTAAACTGTGCACTTTCCTTGTGATATCTGTTATTCAACGTTGCATACCTGTAGTACCAACCTCTTTGACAAGTTTGTCCCAAAATCTTGTCATCTGTGTAGTGTGCTGTGTCTTTTTATCAGTCTTCTTAAGCTTCCGCTTTATGATTGTCCAATATATTTCTATAAGACGAAAATGGAGCCGATTAGGTGGATTTAGGTTCTTGTCGATAAAATCCACTCCATTGTCACGATACCATTGAACAACCTCGTGGTTTGAGTATTAGTAGAACGATTGTAATTGGAAAACTAGAAAAATTTTAAGTAACACATCACTTGTCCACTTTTTAAAAATGAAAAATTAAATGAATTCTTTTTTTTTCAAACTATCACTAGTGAACACAAGTAAATTTCTTTAAATTGCTCTGGACAAAGCTTATCTTTTAACAGATAGCCCTATTTCACCTATGACTTATATACTTCATCTCTATCGAGTTGTATGCAGCAGTGTCAAAGCACTCAACAGTGAAGAAGTCTGTAAATCTCAGACAAAATAGGACAATCCGTCAAAAAATATTTTTTTAGGGGAATTTCAATAAATTTGCTCGCGGTTATTAGTCAAAGTTTGAAAAAGTGATTCAGTTTTTTTTAGTGAAAAAAATTGAAGCGTTGGTCAGGTAATAGTCACACGTTCCAGCCCAGGTCATCAGCTGTTAACAATGATAAGCAAAGATTGAATACGTACTAAATAGTTGGTACACAAAAAGTAAAGAATTTGCATAGCAAGAAGTAATCAACGAAAATGTAGTGTTATTATATGAAACATATGGGGAAATTAACTGTAAAACGTTTATTCAATAGTTCATCAAAACAAAAAAACACAACATATTGTGTAACTGATTATCGACTGTGACTTTGTAATATTGAGATGATTTCTTTGGCTTTCAGTCTTTTTAAATAATGGAAACAGATAATTCCTCTTCGACCTTATCTATTGGGTTTATTCTGTCAATCGAGGGCTCGATTCTAGTGCTGTGAGTGTGAACTTGCTTTTGGAAGGAGATTCTTTTCCCTATATTTACGGGTTTCGCGTAAGTGTCTCTGCTTACGGGCCCGCCCAAACGTTTTTGGCCCTTCATACAGGAGCTTGTCACAAACAATAATAGAATCCTGATCAAATTGTTTTTCAGATTATTCCACTGCAATGGAAAGTTACCTTGCTGCAATAGATGGTAGTATTACCAGCGGCTGGATAGTCAGGAAGAAAATTAATATCCGGAGCACTTAGCGATTTGGGCGTAGTTGCATTTGTAAACAAACACTTCAATCGCTGGTTCCTCGCGAATATAAGCTCAATCTAGAAAACTAGCATTACAATCAAGTAGATAACATATACCTCTATGATTTGGTAGATTTTGTTTGCACGATTGAGCTTATACTCGCATGGAATCGCTGGATGAAGTGTTTGTTTACAAATGCAATTACGCCTAAATCGCAAAGTGATCCGGATATATTTTTTGGCTCAGGAAGTACTAGCACGCCGGTCCCTAGCTCGGTCCCAAGCTTAATAATTTGCCCCTAATAACGTAACTCGCACCAACACACCCTCAAAAATTCTGTCAAAATAACATAGCGAATCAGAACAAAGCCAAAGATACTAGAACCGAAAGGTACTGAAAAGCGCAAGAGTGTATAGCAAGGTGCAAGGTATACTTCGGGCCTAGGGGTTCTACAACAGTGAACCAATTTCAAATCGCTAGTTACAGATTGATTGTTGGTATTTCATAATCATCATCAAAAAAAATACTAGCCAGCTGCCACTACCATAGACTAACTCTAAGACCAGTAGGTCCCGAACAAATACGATTTTTTTATTGGCTCAGTTAGTACTAGCACATCGGTCCCAAGCTCGGTCCCAAGCTTAATAATACACCCCTAATAATGAACTCACACGAACACACTCTCAAATATTCTGTCAAAATAACACAGCAAATCAAAACAAAGGCGCAAATATGTATAGTTAGGTGCTGGCTTCAAGGTGTACTTCGGACCAAGGGGTTCTGACCAAGTGAACCAATTTCAAATCGCTAGTGGCATATTGATTGTTGCCACTACACTAAGGAGGTACTAGAATGGTATGCTGCAAACAATGTTAATTTCGTCGCCAAAGAGATTAATCCTCCGAATTGCCCTGAGTTCAGACCGATCGAAAAATATTGGGCAATTGACAAGCGAAAACTTCGAGGATGCGGTAAAGAAGTGACAAATGCACAACAAATGCGTTTAAAGTGGAATAAGTTCGCCGGTACAGTGTCACCAGCGTGACTGTGCAGATCACGATGGCATCGATCACAAGTAAAGTGCGACAGTTCGTTCGAAACGGTGAAATGTAATAACTTCAACTTACTAAACTTTTCATTCTAAGTTAAACATCATATTTGATCTCTGCCTACTTGGTCAATCACTACTGAGTTAAGCTGAAACCATAAAGCTGCGTCAACGTCGTCGTTGACATTAAAGCTCGAGTCATTTAATATCTGGGCGCAAAAAAAAAAAACGGTTCTATCTCAGAACCATGCTAATGAAATAAAAATGTCGAGTACTCAAAATGAAGGTAATTTATTGCACTTTAAAGGAAACATAGCAAAAAAATATTCAGATTTGGTTTTATTGAAATCTTGAACATTTCTTCGCATGCCACTCATCATATGTTGGACACTCTGTTGGCTAACCTGAGCGGCCATTTTATTTCACCATCTCTTCATCTCTGTTGCATTCCGAGTCACCTTTCCACTGCTCTTCAACTTCTGTTTGACAATTGCCGAATATTCTCAATTGGACGGAATGGGCAGCTGAGTGAATTGGTGTCCTATTCGAAGTAATCTACCCCGTTTTCTCGATACCACTGTAGTAATTTTCCGCTGTAGTGGTAACTTCCCAAATCACATTTTGTAATCCATAGACCATTTCTAGCCAGAAATGCTAAAAAAATTTGATTTTGTCTCGACAGTTTCCGGACAGAGGATCACGAAACAAAAATGACATTTTGCTATGTTTCCACGGAAGAATACAAAGAGGACTTCGATCCGATTTTTAATAAAGCAAAACCAATTCCTGGAACTCACAAATATCATTCTTACATTCCAGTTTCAAATACCAATGCAACCAAATTGCAGTTAGGTATTTTCTAATTCTAATGATGAACCCAAAATATTTAATGTATTCAAAATGTAATAAATTCAATGAAAATTGAAAAAAAAAACACATGAAATACTGCTTCTTCTCTCCCCAAACAAAACTATCCGAAACACACACATATCCAAAAGCATCAACTTGATTCTTTTCCATCGCGTCCAAACAGAAACGGGTAAGTCTGACTGCTACCGTGTCTGAAAAAAAAATTGCCTGTTTTTCAATAATCTACTATGAAAAATACATTTTGTTGTGGACATCACGACTAACAATCAAAAAGGGCAAAAAAATTGCAAAAACATAAATTTCTGTTATTAAAATTCGCAGTAACTTGAGAACGGCTAGGCTTACGAAAAAAGTTCGTAACTACTGTTTAATTAAAAATGATGCATGAAATCTATTTTCGGTATATTTGTGTAAAAAAAATTATCATTTTCAACATTTTCAAAAAATTTACAAATATTTAAAAACAAAAAATAACAAAATTAAAGAAGTGACCATCTTAAACTTTTCACCAGCTTTAAGGACATAACTTAAGCTTTTTTTTAAAAAAATAGGAGGATCATTTTTTTTTTTTATAAAAAAAATTTTATTTTTTTTTTTTTATGGGTTTTTTTTTTTTTTTTAACAATTCTTACTTTTTATTTAAAAACACACACACATACACAATTCTTGGACTACAAAAAAAATTTTTTTAAAAAAAAAAAAAAAATATATATATACCACCAAAAAAAAAAAATTCCACAAGAACTTTTTTAATATTTTTACACCACAATATTTTGGGTTATACCCCCACACCCAAAAAATTTTTCACACCCCCCAGAGGGGAGGGTCCCCCCTCTTTTCTGGGAATGTTTCGTCCTCCCCTTTTCCCCGAAAATTTGGGCCAGATCATAAGCTGTGAATTTATCGGCAAAAACTATTTGAATTTGCTAGATAGGGTAAGGGGATGTAATGTTAGCCTAGCTCCTTGATTCGGCCTATGTACCAAATATGTCATTAATTCAACAATAATCAATAAAATTATGTTGCCAGCAAGATGATTGATTTAATTAGAAGCAGTTCAGACAATAATAATCAATTTACTGTTGTTCACTTCCGCGTAATTTTCGATTTCTTGAACTTTTGGAGCATTATGATTTCACTGGTTAAGCTGAACTGATTATATCCATGATCTTCGAATGATCTAAATTAGGCTAAATGGAACCGACAATCCAAATAATGCAGCCTAGATGTACAGAAAATAGTCAAACTCTATAAGCTTATCATTTGCATAGTTAAAATAACAATGATTTAATAAAAAAAACCGTAGACCCAATGTTAGGGACATATTTTTTTCTTTGTTCCCAATTATGGCCTGTTGCCTGGATAACTTAGTAAAAATTATGTTATTGATAGAATTTTCAACGTTAATGTACGAGTTTCGGTTGTATATTTTCCAAATGGCTTATCTAAACACAAACCAAGGAATAAAACCTGTGCAGAGTGAATTATTATGTTTTCATTATCTAAGGGCTTATAAACTATTTGTGAAAACCTGTTATGTGCTTCAAAGCAGGTTTAGTTTAGTTTGTTTTGTGAAATTTGATGTTGCATAAAGCGAATACAGCTGGCAATGCCTTAAGTCAGATAATCAGGGGGGAAACCCGTACAAAGACTGCTTTTAATAAAAAATCGATCGAATGGGACGAAGTTGCATCCATGAATAGACCCAATTTGATGCTTATAGACCGACATTACATCCATATCCCTCGAAAGTTTCTGACTTCATAAAATGAGTTGTATAGCTTTTCGCGATACATACTACCAAACGTCTTATAAAACGTATCTAAGCAAGTGTATAACTAGCTAAATATCGCTTCCAGCTAAAATACTTTATGAATTATAATAAAAAATGTAATCGATCATTGCATAATAGGCTGAGTCAAGGGACACATACCCTAAATATTAAAAAAAATAACTTTCCCACAAAAGCCCCCCCCCCCACCCCCCCCCCCCCCCCCCCCCCCCCCCAAAAATTCCCCCCTTTTTTATCTAACCACACCCCCCCCCCCCCCCCCCCCCTTCTAAACCCCCCCCCCGTTTTCAAAAAAAACCAGGAAAGACCCTCCCACCCCCGGCCCCCTCCCCCGCGCCCCCCCCCCCCCCCCACCCCCCCCCCCCGTCCCGCAAAACCCAACCCTCCAAACCCCAAAATAAAATTTTAGATGGAGAGATTTCAAATTAGAAAGAACAGTTTATAATTTAAAGAAGAAGAAATCTACAATATAAGTTCATTGGTTTCATATCTAGAAAATTTCAAGAAACATGACATGTTAAATGATTCAAAGTATTGAAATTAGAAACAACTGCTCATGGTTTAAAGAAGGAATAATCTCCAATGAAAGTTCATTAGCAAAGATTTCATGAAATTTTATATTCAATCTTCTACTTCCCTAAGTTTTGCCTTCTTAATTTGGTCTAATAGTCCAACACCGGTTTGTGGGTTGAGATTTATTCAATCCAATCTTATTGGAACCTCAAACTTAATCGAACAAGTTTACTGGATACAGAAATTTGCATATCAAAAACCGAAATCACACACTAATGCTAATAATCTCCTGTAGCCTTACTCATATTAGGTGCGCAACTAAGTTCCCGCTGTTTAGCAATAGATGGCGCCAGTAGTAAGTGCTGGTCGAATGTTGTACATCTCAAGCGCCATAAACCAAGCTCAGACATATGGTAAACAAACCGCTTTGCCAAATCAGTGATTTCGGTTTAGTGTTATATATTTTGGTTGTTTGAAGATGTCTGATTTCGTGCCAAATAATCGTCATTTGCGAGAAGTGTTGATTTTCTTCTTTCATTCGAAGAAAACGGCGGCTGAAGAACATCGAGAGCTCCAAAAAGTTTACGGTGATGCTGCTCTGAGAGAAACAACTTGTCGTGATTGGTTTCGTCGCTTCAAAAACGGTGATTTCAGTGTTGATGATCGTCCGCGTGAAGGAAGGCCAAAAAACTTCGAAGACTCTGAATTGGAGGCATTGCTCGATGAGGATCCGTGTCAAACGCAAGAAGAGCTTGGTTCAGGATTAGGAGTTTCCCGCCAAGCCGTTTCTAAGCGATTGCATGCGTTGGGAATGATTCAAAAGCAAGGAACTTGGGTTCCTTACGATTTGAAGCCAAGAGATGTTGAACGTCGTTTTTTCGTCTGTGAACAACTGCTCCAGCGGCAAAAAAGGAAGATTTTTCGACATCGCATTGTGACGGGTGACGAAAAATGGATTCATTACAGTAACCCAAAACGGAAACATTCATGGGGACTGCCCGGGCATGCTTCAACATCGTCGTCTAGGCCGAATATTCACGCTGCGAAGGTTATGCTGTGTATTTGGTGGGACCAAGATGGTGTTATTTATTATGAGCTGTTGAAACCAAACGAAACCATTACCGGGGAACGGTATCGAACTCAATTGATGCGATTGAGCTGAGCACTGCACGAAAAACGGCCACAATACGAGCACAGAAACGAAAAAGTGATTCTTCAGCATGACAACGCTCGGCCTCACGTTGCGAAACCCGTGAAAACCTACTTGGAAACGCTCAAATGGGAAGTCCTACCCCACCCGCCATATTCTCCTGATATTGCACCGTCCGATTATTACTTGTTCCGTTCGATGGCACATGGTCTCACTGGTCAGCAATTCCACTCATATGATGACATCTCAAAATGGCTTGATTCTTGGATAGCATCAAAAGACGAACAGTTCTATCGAAATGGTATTCACGTTCTACCAGAAAGATGGGAAAAAGTCGTAGCTAGTGATGGGCAATACTTTGAATAATTCGTTTGTAACCTTTGTTTTCAAAATAAAGTTCCTTTTTCACCAAAAAACAGCGAGAACTTAGTTGCGCACCTAATACATCCTTACCGACGTTTGTAAATCTTATGGCGCTGATAGGTTCTGACCAATAGATTGACAAAGGGTTGACTGATTATGTAATGAAATGTTGAATCAATCATTAGCGTAATTCTTGATTGAATTTGAATCAGTTACCTATTTCTCATATTAAAGCATATCCCGAGCTCAGTTATAATGCAAGTATTGTATGTCTTCTGGAGCTCCACTTGAAGTCCAAAAACTGAAAAGAAAAAGGGCCCAATTGGATCACCCTCAAAAATACACTTTCTATCTTTTTTTTCCAGCTCAGATGAACTTAATTATTATTATTGATTATGAACTAGATCTTATGCCCAGTTATCTTTGAAAAGAAAACTTTTCTGGGTGAAAAAAAAAAGTTTATTGCAAATGATCAGTTAGCCAGTCAGAACTGTAGTGAAAAAGAAACATTTTCTCTAGACTGTTTTCTAATAACACAAACAGTGAGGGTAATTGAAAAGAAAATAAACAAAGTTCTTATGTGGATGGCCATTACTCGATGAATGAATTTTACGATGCCAAATCGCAGCATGCTGACACAACTGTGGCTGTTTTTGTTTGTATCGTTATCCACTCTGAGCAGCTGACTCAGGCGAAAAGGCGTGTGGAAACAGATGTAAAATATCTTCATGTTTAAAACGCATGTGTTCATTTTTAACCTTCAGCAAAATATGTTAAAGGTTATCTGAATAGATAATCAGTTATCTTTACACAAAAGTAACCCTATCATATTGTTGTGAGAAAAAATGCACAGTAGTTTTCAATAATCGGCCACATCAAATCAGAGACTTGTAGTTAACTATACCATACGTTTCTTAAAGGGAGTAGTTATTTAAATTATTTTATTCATACATTCTACGAATAAGTTACATCGTTAGTAATCTTCAAATTGGCCACAAAACCATATGACACTTCCGGACACTCCAAAAGCAAATTTTCATTAATTCACGATACAGAGCTGTTTTATTCCGAAACTGTGCCTAATTCACCTCTGATTACCAACAAATCCAGTATATATTAATCTAAGAGCAGTCAGATGTACTTTTTTCTCGCGTTGCATAACGACTTGTTTTCAAATTAAATCATGCTAACAGACTAACGAAGGGGCGCGATCGAGTTACGAAATTTCAACAAAGTATGGCTTCTGGAATTGGCCATCTGATCCGTAATCAGAAGCTGTGCGGCCGTGGTGGCAAAAACCCTAGTTTGTTTTCACATCTCTCAATAAACTTTGCGAGTTGTAGTTACGTTACGGCTAACGAGTGCCAGTCCGACGCTGGCTATGCAATAATGGTCTGTTTTTAACCGTGAGATTCGCCTTGATTTCAATTGGGGTTCGCGTGAAAAATACATTATTTAAGTTAAAAATAGAAACTGTACTTCGAGTCCATTGAAATATACGCTGGATTTGGCAATTGAATGAGCCGCTTCATGTTCGAATCAAATCAGTGTTTGGGGAAATGGTTCTAAGAGATAGGGTATGTGTCCCTTAACTCAGCGATCGATTACATTTTTTATCATAACTCATGAAGTATGGTAGCTGTGAGCGATATTGAACCAAAGTTAGACTTGCTTAGATACGTTTAATAACACATTTGGTAGTATGTATCACAAAAAGTTACACAACTCATTTTATTAAGTCAGAAACTTTCGAGGGATATGGATGTAATGTCGGCCCATAGTCACCAAATTAGGTCTATTCATGGATGCAACTTCGTCCCATTCGAGAGATTTACTTTTAAATGATGTCTTCGTACGGTTTTTCGTACCCAAAACATAATTTCACAAACAAACTAAACTTAAATTACTTTGAAACATTTCAGTGATTTCCACATATCATTTACCGGTCATTCGATAATGAAAACATTATAATTTACTCTACGAAGATTTTGTTCCTTTGGTTGAGTTATTTGAAAAATATACAAACGCCATCTCATATATTACCATTGAAAATTTTACCATAAACAACAATTTTACTACGTTATTAATCCAACAGGCCATAGTTGGATACATAGAAAATAATAGATCATTCGAAGATCATGCAGATAATCTGTCCAGCTTAACCAGCGAAGTCATGGTGTCTAAGATGTTAAGGAAATCGAACATTGCACTGATGTAAATAACTTTAAATTGATTAATAATGTCTCAACTGCTTTGGAATTAATCGGAATCCCGATAGCAACAGTAAAACAGTTGGTAGTAAAACTAACAAAAAAGGGACTGAAAGGACCGAGATTTCTGTTGTACACCGTGTCCAATATATTCTCATACACTTTTTCCTTGCATTGGTGTCGTGCCACTACTCAACATGCTTCACGTATGTATTGGTGTTGTTTTGCACAATGTTTATACAAACGCTTTTAGGTTATGTCCGATTGTTTTCATTCGGTGTTTATCTTTTACCAGCGATGAAGGAGTTTCGTGCTGTGGTGATAAAAAAGTTTTTGAAAGGTGAGCGCTGTTTTCAGAAATTTGAAAAACCTCGGAGTAAAGCGGGATTTTGTGTACCGAACCATCCGAAGGTACCGTGACACCTGCTCGTTGGATGACCGGAAGAGATCCGGTCGTACTCGTACAGTGCGGACTGGTCAGGGAACGGATTAGACGAAAATCACAGCGCTCTGTACGTAAAATGGCCGCAGATCTGGATGTTTCGAGATCGTCAATGCACAATATACGACATCGAACCTTCCAAGCAGAAACGACTCGAAAGAGCAAGTCTGCTTTTGTCGCGGCACGGTGGGGAAGAATTTATCTTTTCCGACGAAAAGTTATTCGTCTTGCAACAATCCCACAATGTCTGAACGACAGATTGTGGGCTCTTTCTTCGAGAACTGTTCCAGAGAGTGATAGGAATATTCCACGGTTCCAAAGTGCTGCGTCAGTGATGGTTTGGGGAGGAATTTGCAAGAGAGGTAAATTACCACTGGTTTTCATCGAAAAAGGCGTTAAAGTGAATGCCGTATATTATACAACGGAAGTTTTGGAGAAAGTTGTCAAGCCATATGTACAAGAGGTGTTTGGAGATGATCACTATGTGTTTCAGCAGGACGGAGCGCATACTCCATCGCATACTGCAAATCTCGTTTAGGGCTGGTGCCGAGCAAATTTGACCGACTTTTTGGACAAGAATGAATGGCCTCCCAGTTCACCAGATCTGAATCCCTTGGATTATTTTGTATGGTCATACATGCTGGCGAAGGTAAATGACCACAGGGCGTTTAATATGAACCAATTCAAAACCCTAATCAAACGAATTTGGGACGAAATGCCGATGGAAGTCGTGCGTTCAGGAGCTGGTCAAGAAGGTTAAAGGCGGTGTTATTCCAAAACATATGCTGTAGTTGATCAGTATTATATTGCAATATAGTGGGTAAAGTTATCAATAAAATCTGGATTATAGATTTGAAATAAATAGAGTTTTATTTTGTATGAGAATATATTGGACACGGTGTAAAGCATGGGATAAAAAAAAGTATTTCCACGTCAATTTATCCATGAAATGTGTGTAAAACTGTAATCCATATGGAATATTTTATTTTCTGTGCCGGTATTGCTCTGCTCCGGTTGGTACTTTCTTAAATATTTGCTGAGAAAAAATAAGCATTGTGAATCTATTCCAGTAGTCAGTTATTGTACATCAGGTAATTTTGGCTAAGAACCAGTTCAGATTTGTGTAACGTCTCAAAATAATGTTTCATGTACGTGTTTGTTTTGGGGTGAACGAGTCATTTGTGAAGGGAATTAGGCTGATCGCTATCTGGCCAAACGCCATTATTCTGAATGCCATTAAATTGAATGCAATTAAGCCGAATGGGTCATTAGGTCGAATGTGTGTACAGTTTTTCAGTTAATTTTTTGCTTCTTGTTTAGTCTTGCAATCTGATCATATTACAATGATGAAAAAATGCATAAGCACGAAACGACATAAATTAGCAGTTTTCGTATGTTCTCAATTTAGGGAGGACAGCTTTGTGATGCTAGGCTCAGGTTCTTGATTTACATTAAAAAGAATGTTGCATATTCATTCAACATGGACCAGAGCTTATTACTGAAAAAATATTGCCCGTTTTTCTTATGCGTGGCAGATATTAGTATTAGATATCTTTGATCAAAATATTACAAAAAAATAAGCTTGCTTCAATAATATATGAATAGTCTGTATTAGTAAAATATTAGTTATGTTATATTTTGAACCACAATTAACTTTGGTTTCCATACTTAAAATTATGACACAATCGTTGATAACTTTATTTCCTTAGAGCAAGCTTAAAGCCATTTTGCCATGTTGATTTTTAAAAGGTTGAAAAATCCATTTGTTTTGTTTAATTTATGTATAGATGAGTAAACAATAATTCGTTGTTTTTCTACCACTCGCAATCTACTCATATTTTAAAGAAGGAAAAGTCTGCATCGAAAAATACTCAGCACTACGTTTGAGCAGATACAAAAATAGAAATTAGAAAAAACTGCTCACGATTGAAAAATCTCCCATGACATTTTTTAGTAAAGAGTATCATTTAGTAAAGATTTCATAAAAGGTCAAATGGATGAATTACCATTTATAATTAATTCGGCCTAATGACCCACCCATGGCTTTTAGTCTGATGACGCTTTCAGACTAGTGGCCTTGGGCCGAGGGGCTATCAACTTTTTAAATAAACTGGACTACGGAATACAGACTGAAAAAAATACACGCTGTTATAAATTTCAAATACCTAAGTAAAATGCACTAAACATACTTAACACACGAGAAATTTAGTATAATTTGAATTTAAAACATACAAATACAAAAATAATCCACAAAAGTTATTAGATGCAAAAATATTAGATTCGAAAAATTCATCTTTTCAATACAGGTAAATGAATCGAAAATACACAAATTGACAGTCCCTCGTCTTTGGCCTTATATCGTTTGGTCTGATGTTATTCGGCCTAACACCCTTGTTTTATACAGGGTGCGGCAGAAAATAATGCAATCAACATTTTCGAGTGCAGTTATCTTTATAAAGTCCTTTTAAACAAATTTATTCAATGTGTCCTCCATTTTTATTAATAACATCCTCAAGCCGACGCCGGAAGCCAGAGCATGCCTTTCGGACGTAGTCCTCCGACATTGACTGCCATGTGTGTGTTATGGTTGACTTCAGGGTTTTCACACTAGAGTGTGATGTTTTGCAGGCTCGTGCTTCAACATATGCCCAAATCGAATAATCCAACGGATTAAGATCTGGACTGCTAGGGGGCCACAAATCCTTCGGCCAAAACTTCATGTTATCGTTCAACCATTCTTGGGTTCGATTGGACGTGTGACACGGTCCTTTAAAATACCGATATACACTTCGGTATTGATTTTAACTTCAGCATCAATGAAAACAGGCGGCATTTTCAAACCGTTGGACGCCACCAAGCCAAACATCATGACACCAGCCGGATGTTTGGTTTGAAATTTGAATTTCACTTTTTCCGGAACGTTCTCCATTTTCTGCGGTGAAATGAACCGGTCCGTGCGGCTGTTGCCCAAGCAACACACTAGTTTAATAACGGTTGAAAATACTTTTATATGACTAGATTGGGTTATATAGAAGTTTACTCAACATAAAATCATGAAGATGTGCTACTCGGGTTGCCACAGCATCGATGCTGAAAAGCTTTTCGTCGGAGAACAGGATTATGATTTTTTCCTTCTTCAACAAGGAAAGCAATCTCTTGGATCGAGTCACTCGTAGTTCCTTTACCCGGTCCGTAATCAAGTGGCGTTTCACTCTGGCTCTGGAAGATGCATGCAGGTCTTCTTTGATGATTCTCCGCATGGATTTCTCCGAAATATTAGCTTCCTTTGCAAGTTTTCTTATGGAACGCACCGAGTTGAGAGCAATTTTTGCACGGACCGAGTTGATCACGTTCGGCGTGCATGCAAAGCGCGGACGTCCGCTTCCCTGCTTCCGCTGCTTAGGACCATCCTGCAGGGACTTTTTTATGCAATAAACTGTTGCCAAATGGCACCCTACCACCTTGGCAATCTCTTTCGGCTTCTTCTGGGCGAGCAACAAACTGGTGATCACTTCTTTCGCGAACATTTTGACGAATTTGCAATAAAACAAATATAACCTTTTTATGAATGTCTTCAAGAAATGCATGATATCCTTAATCATTTTTCTCAGCAAAATTAAATTTCTCAACTACCATGTTCATAATTTACAAATTTCAACCGGACTATGTTATTGTTTACGCCAAAATTTCCCAACAAACCTCAGACAAATTTCTGTCACTTCCACAATTAAAGGATGTCCGGAAAGTAATGGGAAAAAATTAAAATAATATTATTTATTTTGAAATAATGATAAGAATTCTTATTTATTGCTCAGATTCAAGATATATAAGTATACAGAGATGTGAGTATGTTTACTTAGCATTCTACTCCTGATTTGGATATTTTGGTAAGCATAGAGTAACCGTGGTCCATGAGGTGCTGTCCATGAGTTTCTGCTACATCAGCTGCAAGTTTTTTCCAGATCCGCTTGAATCCAGTGAGGTTTTTTGGTGGCATATGTCTCTTAGAATACTCCTGTTTGCAAATTGACCAAAATTCTTCAATTGGTCTAGCTTGTGGCAAATTCGGCGGATTTTTGGATTTCGGGATAAATTCAATATTTTCTTGCCCAAGGAACTCAAGTACTCTTTTTGCGTAGTGTACCGATGCCAGGTCTGGCCAAAATAAAACACTGTTGGTAGAATGATGCTTACGAATGAACGGAATCAAACGCTTCTTCAAACATTCGTTGAGATAAATTTCTGCATTAATTGTTCCGGTTGTAATATATGGCTCAGACACGTTCCCAAATCGATCCATGGCCTGCCACACAAGGTATTTCTTGAAAAATTTAGATTTTTTCTTCGTTTTTTGATCGTACGAAACTTCTTTGGGATTAGAACTGTGGTAAAATTTTCGTCCTGGCACTTCTTGTGGGTCAAATGGAACATACATCTCATCATCAATTATAAGAACTTTTTGACGTGACTTGTCGAGAACAAAACGAGCGCCTGATTTCGCACGAGCAGCTTGGTCCTTAACATACTTTGGCACGATCTTTTTTGTTCTCGCCTTGATACGTAGTTTGTTAATTTTAATATCACTGAGTGTTGACTTTGAAATATTCATTTTCGATGATAATTGGCGAACTGAAATATCCGGTTGCTTCTTAAATGCCTTTTCTACAGCATTCACGACCTTTCGCGTTGATACGGACGCTGGACGACCTGATAGTCGATGAAAATCAGCTGTACCAGTTTCGGAATACCTTTTTAGAACATTGTAAATAGTGCTGGATGGAACTCCTTCTGCTTTGAAGTGACGATACGTGGTAGTTTTGCACCCATCAGCGATATTTTGAAAAAACTGGACAATGCGTTTCGCACGCGCTTCCTTTTCGCTACGCTTCATTGTTTTGGTACATGACGTTTATGCACACTTAACTAAATATGAGTACTGCAAAGAAAAACCTACTCAACAGTATGTTTCACGCTAAATTTAACCTAAGCATTTGTTACAAAACATAGTGCTCAAATTTTTCCAGTTACTTTCCGGACATGCTTTATATTTTGGTTTCTTCTTCTTTTCGTTATATTACCCTTTTGTTGATCTTAAAGTGCCTGAACCTTCCTTTGATGCAGGGTCCATATTGTCGTCTCGGTGTTTCTGATTTTGGAGAGCTGGCCTTAGTAGCGCATATCGAGACTCACAATGTGTCATAAGGCACCGCTCGCGCCTATGGGATAGAGAAGAGAACAGGAAAAAGGAGAGAAGCATTAATAACTGGTAACATGCTATGCGTATGTGAGATTTTCATGGTGATACTCTCACAACGGCCGTTTAGAATTGTTCGACGGATGCATATGAGAGATCGTTCCCGATGAGTTTCCACTAGTTTGCTCCATTTCATCACGTTTAGTTATAGAAGACAAGAAACATTTGACTATGTGTTGCATTTGGGAATATCAGGGCAAAGATTCCCCATCGCATCTTCAATTGAACATTACAAACTGTTCATTTGGTTCAGGCACTTTTGAACGTTGATGTGGCAGCCTATTCACACATGAAATCTGTCGCGACCATCCCCTTTCTGAACCTGAGGGCAGAGACCCTTCACTACTTACGAGAGGTCCTATGCTGAAAGGGGAAGATTTATCTAACTGTCAGATTAGAATGAAGTTACACTTGGAAGCTACGGAAGTGTCGGAGGCGCTAGAAGAAACTGCGTGGCCTAAGTTTCTTCAGATGGATGGGAACGCCAAATCCTTACTAGTCAGCTTCATCAAGACGAATGTATTGAGACATTTTGGGAAAAACTATCGGCCAAGGCGCAGTGGAACCGTATTGGGCCCATACATAACCTGAAGAGATTTGGTGGAATTTAAAACTCAAGGAATTAAACGCAGGACTAACGGATACGAACAAATAATGTTCATTGAGAACAATGGAACAAACTTGACTGCACTACTTGATGGCTTGTTAAAGAATAATAACAAGCAATACTTGGCCACCATGAGGGAATATGCGGCTTTTAAAGTGATTGATTTGACAAGAAATGCCGCCCGTGATATCAAGAAAACCAGAATCATTCCCGTCATCTGCAGTTGGCCATCCGCAACGACGAAAATGGAATAAACTGTTGTCCGGTGTCACCATCGCCCAGGATGGCGTTCTGCCAAACATCCAGGCGGTTCAACTGCCCGAGTACACCTAAAAGAAAACATGAATTGCTTCCGGGGCTCATCATCAAAACTAAAACTGTCCTTCTCAGGACGACACTATATGTTGACATAGGACTATGGCTTTGTTTTCCATACTCGGGTACAATTAAAAAAAATATAATTGCGACCGTCACGAAAGGTGGTCAGGTTTTGAGCGTTAATATCTCAGTAGTTTCTTCAAAGATTCTCAAAACGTCCCAGTCGATCGGACATATCTAGACGCTTCTAATCCAATATTTAAAATTATTAATATATAACTGTAAACTATAAAAAATAACGTAAATATAAGGTAATGTCTTAGGATTAGGTTTTGCAGAGTAAATTCATTAAATGCACAGTATTTTTCCTACCACAGACTTCAAATGTAAGTAAGGCAGGTATCATATGCAGCAATGAAACGATATTTAAGGGGTACACCTTCGCCAATTGCTTCATTCTTTCAGCAGTAAAGAATCTGTGCGGAGCGTATGATACCTGCCTCACTAGTATTGAATTGGCAGCTGGTGATGACACGCACTGGCGTGCAATCATTGACTAAAGGGCGATACGGTCAAAATTTGGTCAATATCAACTTGACGTATTTCTTTCAATTTTGCATTTAAAAAACCTGAACACCCCTCATTTTGAAGGTGTGTGTGTGTGTAGAATGTTGCTCCTATTTTGATTTTGGAATTCACTCTTCAGTTGTCAAAATGCCGTCCAAGCAAGAAGAGCAGCGTATCAAAATTTTGCTCGCGCATCGCGAAAATCCGAGCTACTCGCACGCAAAGTTGGCAAAATCGCTAAAAGTTGCCAAATCAACCGTTACAAATGTAATTAAAGTGTTTGGGGAACGTTTGTCGACAGCCAGGAAGTCTGGATCGGGGGGAAATCGAAAACCGGAAGCCGCTGAGACGACAAAGAGAGTTGCCGGTAGTTTCAAGCGAAAGCTGGGTGTATCGTCTACAACCGTGCATCGAGCCAAAAAACGAGCCGGACTATCGACTTACAAGAAGGTAGTGACTCCAAATCGCGATGATAAACAAAATACGACGGCCAAAGCGCGATCCCGGAGGCTGTACCCGACGATGCTGACGAAGTTTGACTACATGGTAATGGACGACGAAACCTACGTCAAAGCCGACTACAAGCAGCTTCCGGGACAGGAGTTTTATACGGCAAAAGGAAGGGGAAAGGTAGCAGATATTTTCAAGCACACGAAACTGTCAAAGTTCGCAAAGAAATATCTGGTTTAGCAAGCCATCTGTACCTGTGGCTTGAAAAGCAGCATTTTCATAGCTTCCGGGACTGTCAACCAAGAAATTTACGTGAAAGAGTGTTTGAATAAACGTCTGCTGCCTTTCCTGAAGAAACACGGTTGTTCCGTACTGTTTTGGCCGGATTTGGCATCTTGCCATTACGGTAAAAAGGCCATGGAGTGGTACGCCGCCAACAACGTGCAGGTGGTTCCCAAGGACAAGAACCCTCCCAACACGCCAGAGCTCCGCCCAATTGAGAAATACTGGGCTATTGTCAAGCGGAACCTAAAGAAGACCAAAAAAACTGCTAAGGACGAGTAGCAGTTCAAGGCAAACTGGCTTTCTGCGGCGAAGAAGGTGGACAAGGTGGCTGTACAAAATCTGATGGCAGGGATCAAGCGTAAGGCCCGGCAATTCGGATTTGGAAAAGCGGAAGCCTAACTGAATATTTTTCCTGAATTTTATACAAATTGAATTTGAAAAAGAAATTTAATTTGATTTTTTAAATAAACGATTTCACCGATTTACACGCGTTTTCCCTTGACCAAATTTTGACCGTATCACCCTTTAGTTAGCTCCTCCCGCCTCTTTCGCCGCGCCCTCCATTGCTATTGTCGTGTGGGGGGCGGCGGGGGGTAAAAGGGCCTGTGGTGAATTTGTAGCCAGCCGGTTGGCGCAACCACGAGCCCCTTGTGTTTGATCTATTTGGCAGCCATCATTCGGTAAGGTGCTACGTTGAGCGCTAATGTGTGCAGAAAACGCATTAGATAGCAGTATCAGCATGACCAGTTACCAGTATATAGCAGATAACTGATTTCAGTTATCTGCTAACAACTGTTGCAAAGGTGACGTTAGTATTGCTGAGCAATGAATTGTCGCACAATATTAATAAAGATGTGAGGGCCATACGACAGGTCCAAAAAGGATCGACCAAACATGGATCATTGAAAATCCGTCCTTTTTAGAACGCCCAATTTGATTTTCCCAGCTGTAGAGTTTATTTGATTGGAATTTATTTAACATACCGTTCCAAATTCTTGTTGATTGGCAGCTTACGGTGGCCGAAATAGTGTCAGCTTTCCCTTTGTCGCATACCTTAAATCTTGTGTACAACTTCAAACACAGCTCGGAAATGTTAACGGTCTCTCTATTATTTCAAAGCTAATTTTATAGACTACATCACCTTTGCGTACCACTGAGGTTGTCCCTTGTAGTTTATTACCCAAAAAGAATTTGTTTGTGTAGTGTTTCTTTAAGAAATTCCTATCTACATACTAGATGTGGGAGACAAAGTCGTAAATCAAGTCAAGACAAAGTCGTAATTGTGAAAGCAATAAGCTTGAATAATAATAATCGTATTCATGTCTGAATCACGGCAAGTAAATTGAACGTTAACTCTTGTCAAACGTGGGTAGTTGTCCTGAAAAGGATCATTTATCGATTCGGCTTCATTTTAACAGATAATTCTGCATTACCATTTCTGCGATAGTTGGTTGTCCTGAAAAGGACCATTTTGAAAAGTCCGAGCATCAGGTTCCGCGAGATGAATTCGTCATCGAACCTGTCGAAACACGTCCAAACGCGTCGAACGCGTTGAAATGATGGTTGAACGTTCGAAGATGCCATGGTTTTCGACGAGACGCCTTGGTCAGGGTGGAATAGTTTACTGTTACTGATATGTCCATTTAGAATCCGGAATAATTAAAGCATCTGTATATCGGTAACGGATTGACGTAAACTAACGTAAGTTTAATACATCAAAACAAAGGTAATTCACTGTACTTTAAGGAAAAAATACCAATACAAATCGCGTCCCGAGCCGTTTTTTCACTTTTCTAAAGCTTCCGCTTCATTATTGCCCTAAATCTCTCGATGGGCCGGAACTGCGGGCAGTTGGGTGGATTTATGTTTTTATCGATGAAATCTTCGTTATTATCGCAGTACCACTGTATGACTTCCCGGCTGTAGTGGCAACTCGCCAAATCTGGCCAATACTTCACGGGACCTTTATGGGCTTTAATGAAAGGTAGTACGCGATTTTTGAGGCATTCTTCCTTGTACAGCTCCGAGTCCATCGTCTTATTCGTCACGAACACTTTGGTCTTTGCTCCGCAGCTGCATATCCCTTGCCAAATCATCAGTTTTTTTTTTGCAAATTTGTCCATAAAAGCAAACTTAAACTTCGCAGGAACATCTCCTCGTGCCGTCGCCATGTAGAATGTTTGGCC